>CM075818.1:20537591-20683230 GCA_037975025.1 Excoecaria agallocha
CGGTTGGTCAATTTTAGAGGGCTTTCATCAGATCCGACCCAAAAATCCACAAACCTTCTAATCAAACCAACCCTACCAACCCCGATTAACTTCATCAGAATATATTGGTTCGGTTCGAGTTAATCGGATCGATTTTTGCACACCCTTACTTTTAGTAAAACTAAAAGAAGAGCTTTGTTTAAAAAAAAAGAGAGAAAATGTGAAATAGCGTATATTTGGACCTTTGAGGTCCAAATCCCGTGCATCCAATTCATCTGTGTGGTTTTCATTGGAAATACTAGGGGTGAAATCAAAAGTAAATTGGTTAAAATAGAGAAAATTGTAGAATTCGGAGATAAAATAAGGAATAGTGGAAATAAGAATAAAATAAATGAGAAAGTTGAAGTAGTGGTAAAATGGTAATTTTCAATAAGATAGAGAAAATTAGTGGCAAAATAGTCAATAAGCAATTAAATTGACTTTGAGTGGTAAGATTATAAATAAGTTGAAGAAATAAACAATTTAAGGTTATAATTATAATTTTAACGATCAGAAGAATATTAAGGGTAAATTGGTAATTTTAGAAATTATGACAGGTGTCTAGCAAGTGTACTAGATCGGCTAATAATATAGGAAAATATAGATTAAGATCCTTAATATCATACCCAAGGAAATATGGATTGCTAAGAAAAATATCTATGTATAAACTAAATTAATCTGAGATTGTTTTTCAAATGTTTTCGATTTAAAGGCAAAAATTAAACTAAATAAATAATTAAATAAAACAAAAATTAAAATTAAACTAGCATGAATTAAAAATAAAATAATAACTGAAATTCTCTTGCTAAAAGAACTATTCACCTTAACTTTTATTGTAATGACTTAATTTCAATAAGAACACCAGTGATTATGGAAAAACTAGTAATAAAGCCAGATTATTTATGCAAGAATATCATTCTTAGTATTAAACTCATAGACAAATCTAATATGTAATACCCTTATCAGAATAGTATTTTTTGATACGAAATTTAGCGGTAACCGGTAAATTTTTTTTTCAAACTTCAATCACTGCCAAACAACTTTGATACAATTTAATATTACTATTTAATTTACGAAATTTTGGCAGCACAATGGCTAGAACTTACTAGCCTCCTGAAAAATTCAAACAATCCACACAGCCTCTCAGAGGCACAACAAATCATATTAGATGGCAATATATATTTTAGACAATCAATCACATACCAATAATAGTCATTTACAAATCATTTATTGACATAACCATATTTATCATTTAACAAACATTTACTTGAATACAATTCAAATCTATACTCTCACTATCTGAGTATATACATGCCACAAATATTAAAATAAAATTTCAACTTTTCTTCATCTTTAAATTTTGCTTCTCCGTGTATCGAACTCCCACAGCACTTCAGAACCTGCACGCAGTAAACATTACACGCTGAGCACTAGAAATACTCAGTGGTAACTATTAATCCTAGAATTTTTTAAATAAAGTATAATTACATAAATTATGCAAACTTTTATTCTTATTTATTAGAAATTTACTTTTAATATCTTTAATACTATTTTTATTATTTACCAATATTTTTGGTAATCATTTTATTTTGATCTTATATTTTTCAGTTTACTTTACTCTATTTTCATTTGTAATTCGATTTCATATTGACTTTGTACTTTTACGTTTTCTACTTTTATTTATTTTTTTTTACTTAACTTTTGTCCTATACTTTGATTCACTTGATGCAGTTGTCATTTTATTTAACGAGTTACATTGATACTCGTATCTTTTATGGTACTTTATCCATTTACTTTTTCATTCTTCGATTAATTACACAGTTATTCATTAAATAATATAATTATGGTTTTCGCTATTTATTCGTTTATTTCACTTTGGCTTGTAATTAATTATCACATTTCAATTACCAAAGCTTTTAACTTTTAATGCAAAGTGTGTTAGTGTAAGCCCTAGCCCCAATGCATTGTAACGAAACACTTGAAATTAATAAAATGAGGCATTAGTTTTATCTTTTGTATTCCTGTGCATATCAATTGATAAAACTATCCAAGAATGTCGTTTCGGTTTAAGTTATCATGTGTGAGGCACATGGATTGTAAGACCTTGAAACAAATGAGACATCATTCTAAATATCCCTAGTCAGTCATTGTTATGGGAATAACAAATGAATTAAGACTAGTATGCTCTCTCTGATCTTATGAGTTCTGTCTTACGAATCATTAGGACAAGAGTGTCAATCAGAGATCATAGATACATGTTAAAGAACATGGTATCTGGATTCGATCCGCTCATGAGAACACTACATGGTACAAGTCATAAGTGTTTCTCATATGCAAGTTTTGTATCGGAGTTCTTAGACCTGAAATCTCTATGAAACTCTTTATGAATTACTGTGTACTTTGACATACACCTAACGTGCTCGTAACAGAGTGACAAGTACGGGTATGATTGGGTATGCACTGATTCATGTTAGAGAGCATGAGAGAAGTGAAGGGATTACCCCTCTCGATAAGAGAGAAAAATATCACCGGCCACTTGATCAGTGAACTGAGAAGTGTATGGCCATACCGAGATGAAATAATGAGTAATCATTATTTATCTGAGAGTTCAGTGTCACTGGAATATCAAGAAATGAATTAATGTATATAAGGATGACTAGTTCCATGCTTTATATTAATTCTGATATTTATGGGTAAGGGACTATGCGAAATTGCATTAGGTCACCAAATGCCATATGCATTTTCATTTAATTTGGAATGCTATAATATCTTGCTAGAGAATATATATAGCCTTTGAATTAATTTATTAATTCATTGCCAACATTAAATGGACCTATAGGATCGCACATAAAGCACTGGGCTTAAAATTGTATTGGAAATTAATTTAGACTTTTATTTAAAGTCAAATTAATGCATGCAATGGGTGAACAGATTTTTTACTGTTAACAATTGGTCACGAGAGAAATTTACTGGCATGTGTTAGGTTTAATTTCAATTGATTAATTATCTATGTATAATTAAGTTAATTGAGTATTAAATCCTAAATTATGTTTAATCAAAATATAATACTTGAGAGGGAATTAAAGTAACCAAAGTTTAAACTAGGAATCCTAGTTAAATTTGGCAACTAATTACCTTAGTTAAGTAAGTTTGTTTTGATTAACTAAATGATGCCATTTGAATTTAAATTCTAATAGAATTTAAATTAAAATATATATCTCTTAATTATTAAGTGTTAGTGGCTGAAATTGCTACCTAATTTAAGGCACTCACACATGACTAAAGTAAGTGATATATATTAAATGAATTAAAGGAATAATGGTGGGTGCCACTTTTATTCTTCTTCTCTCTTTTAGCCATGAGACTATTAGTGGGATTGGTAGAGATTCCTTTGGCTCTAAATTCTCTCATGGAAGGTGACTAAGATAGAAAGAAAAGAAGAAAGAACAAGAAGAGTTCTTGTGTCTTTCAAACAATTCCATTGCCTAATACACAAATATAGAGCTAGCACTCTTGATTTTAAGCTATCTTTGCAAGTGTGTGTGAACATAGAGAGGAGTGGCATAAAGGCTGTTCCTTTGGCATTGGTGGTGAAGATCTAAGGTAAATAAATTCATCTTAGTTGCTGGTCATCATCAAAATCAAGTCTTGAAGTGCATCTAAAGTTGTAAGTTTCAAAACTCTAAAATTGCATGTTTTCGTTCCTAGTTTTGGATATGTATGGTATGCATGATAAAATTTTTGTTTTTCCGCTGTGCTATCATGATTATCATACCATGTCATATTCCATCAGTGGTATCAGAGCCTAGACATGCTTATTTTAGTGCTTTAGATGCATGAAAAAAATTAATTAAAAATCGTTATTTTGAAAACATGCAAATCTGAAATTTTCTGTTTTGAGTTTTTTGCATTGTTTTGGTGTAAAAACGATTTTAATTGATTAGATAGGTATTATAATTAATATGACATGTTAATATACTGTCCTAAGATGTTATTAGGGCTGGTAATGGTCGGATTTAATTATTTATACCTGATGGTACATGTTAATTATGAAACTAGGTGCTAGTTGGCATGTAAATTGCTAGTTTAACAACTAGTTTTCAAAATTAAATGTAAAATTGATTTTGGCATGTTTGTAAGTGATTTTTAAAGATTAAATATCAGGTCTGGACATATTTTAAATTTGGTTTTAATTCTGGTCCATGACAATTTAATTGATTAATTTTAAAATCACTTAAAACAATGACTAGTTTGTGTTTGTTACATGTTTAATCAACATTGTTTGCTTTGTTTTGATTAAAATGGTAAAAAACACATTTAGATTTAAATGGTACAGAATATTAAATCAATATTTATGGACTTATTTATTTTTTTAAATGACTCATAAAATTGATTTAAATGTTTGTGCATTTCATGGCATTACATAAGCATTAAACAACTAGTTTTTGTTGTTTGTTTGTTTTGCATGAATGCCGGGTATTATATATATATGTTCTTCATGATTTTATGTTTAATTCATGTTGGTACATATTATATGTATTTTTAATGTTTATGGGCTGCATGACATAAAATTAAAAATGGCAAAATTGGAAATTATACTAGAGTTGATTTATGGCACAAATCTAACTAGTTTGTGTTTTGGGCTTTTAAGAGAACTTATTCAATAAGAGGATTTAGTCCATTGGGCTTCGGCCCGGGCCCATCACGGGGTCTTCTCTTAAAGGTTCAAGTACACAATTTCCATTAATGGGCTTGGCTAAATTGATTAAAATTGGACTTTGTCTGATCCATGAATGCTATGTATATTTATTTGCTTGTTTGGTGTGATGAATGGATATGCATGGTGCATTCATGGGCCCTGGGTTTTTGTAATTAAATATGGCCTGCGTGCCATTATATTTTATTGTAAAAGTTTCATTTATTTCTTAGAATAGAATTTATTTGAAGACTTTGTAAATCAAGACGAAGCCCACCGAAGTGGAGAAGCCCAACTCGAAGATTCTTATGTAATAGTATAGAATCTTAGTTGTAGGTTTTTGGGCCCATGTTTGTCACGCTTTACTTTATGCAATTATATATATATGCATGCTATGTATGGATGACAAATCGTATGCCATGTAAGCCGTAATAAAATGAATCCCTAAAAATAGTAAGTCACAAAGTTACCTTCCTAATTCGAAACATGTCAAGGCATCGATCATCGGTCACGTAGACTAGGAGTCCTAGATGCGCCCGATTATCTTTGTGAGGCATGGGTTGTGAATGTAGGTTGGACTTAACATGGAATGGGATGCTCGGACCTAGGCAACTTATAAATGGGTTTGTGCTATAACATTGTTTGATGTTAGCCCATTTGATCCAAGAGTCATGTACGAGACATGATTGGAGTTTTTCCTACCTAAGTAACTTAACTTATTAGGTGTACAGGCTCAGCTTGACTAATAAGTTGTTGTGAAAAGTGAATCTTGGCCCACATTAAATCACTAACGCGAATTATTTATGGGGATATTAATTCGGTTTGTGGGATCATTAATAAGACCTCATTTAATCTTGCTAAATTTTATTGTAGATTGAAAATGGCATCTTCAAATAACAATTTCTCATTGCGATCGGTCCTTGAAAAGGACAAATTAAATGGCACCAATTTCATAGACTGGTCTCGAAACTTAAGAATAGTTCTTAAGCAAGAGAAGAAGTCGTATGTTTTGGATGCACCCTTGCCTGAAGAACCAGGAAGGAACGCCTCTGCGGTTCAAAAGGAAACTTTTGAGACCAAGAAGAGCGACTCCAATGATGTGACCTGTCTGATGCTGGCCACTATGGTGCCTGAATTGCAAAAGCAATTTATGGACCAAGAGGCCTATGCGATCATGGTGCACCTCAAGGAGATGTTCCAAGAACAAGCTCGTCACGAAAGGTTCGTGACAACAAAGGCTTTAATTTCTTACAAGATGGCTGAGGGTACTTCTGTTAGTACCCATGTACTCAAGATGAAAGGGTATCTTGATACTCTTGAGAAGCTTGAGGTACTAGTGCCAAAGGAATTGGCCACTGACTTGATCTTAGGATCATTGTCTGCTGCTTATGATCCATTTGTGATGAATTATAACATGCATGCAATGAACAAGTCAGTTACTGAGCTTCATGGGATGCTTAAGAATGCTGAGGAGAACATTCGAAAGACCAATCCCGTACTAATGGTTCAAAAGGGAATTAAGAAGGGACAAGCTAAGGGAAAGGGAAAGGGAAAACCCAAGTCAGTTGGGAGTGCACCTCAGGCCCAATCCAAGCCCAAGGCACCAAAACTCAAAGAGAGTGAGAGCACTTGCTTCCATTGCAACAAGATAGGGCATTGGAGGAAGAATTGCGCTCTCTTTAAGGAAGAACAAAAGAAGAATGGAGCCAAGGCGTCCAGTTCTGGTATTTTTGTTGTTGAAGTTGACCTTTCTATTTCTACCACTTGGGTATTGGATACCGGTTGTGGTTCTCACATTTGTTCAAATGTGCAGGGGTTAAGAAATAGGCGGTTACTTGGGAAGAATGAAGTGGACCTCCGTGTGGGGAATGGAGCACGAGTTGCTGCCATGGAGATAGGCGACTATCACCTCACTTTACCTTCCGGACTTTGTATTGTTTTAAATAATTGTTATTATGTGCCTGCTATGAGCAGAAACATTATTTCAGTTTCATGTTTGGATAATGATGAATTTGATTTTGTTATTAAAAAGGGCAATGCTCATATTCGTCGCGAAGGCATTTCTTATGGCAATGCCATGTTGCAAAATGGCCTTTATATCCTTGATTTACAAAACAAAGAGTCTATATACAACATTAATACAAAGAGGGTTAAATCAAACGAATTAAACCCTACTTACTTCTGGCATTGTCGTTTAGGATATGCAAACGAAAAACGCATTTCAAGACTCCACAAAACTGGAGTGCTTGGGTCATTTGACTTAGAATCTTATGACACATGCGAGCCATGTTTGTATGGAAAAATGATAAAGAGTCCTTTTAACAAGAAAGGTGAAAGGACTAATGGCTTATTGAAACTAATACATACCGATGTATGTGGACCATTAAGTACACAAGCTAGAAGTGGTTTTAGCTACTTCGTGACTTTCACAGACGACTTCAGTAGATATGGCTATGTCTATCTAATGAAGTACAAGTCTGAAACTTTTGAGAAATTCAAAGAGTTTAAGAACGAAGTAGAAAACCAACTTGGCAAAAGTATAAAAGCCATTCGATCAGATCGAGGTGGCGAATACTTAAGCCAAGAGTTTGATGATCATCTAAAAGAGTGTGGAATTATTTCACAGCTCACTCCTCCTGGAACACCGCAATGGAATGGTGTGTCCGAAAGGAGAAATCGAACTCTGTTGGACATGGTTCGATCTATGATGAGTCAAGCTAATCTTCCTATCTCTTTTTGGGGTTATGCATTAGAAACTGCTGCGTTTCTATTGAACCGTACTCCAACTAAAGCAGTTGAGAAGACACCATACGAGGTATGGACTGGGAAAGAACCCAATATGTCTTTTCTCAAGATTTGGGGCTGTGAAGCACATGTTAAGAAATTAACATCTGACAAACTAGAGTCCAAATCGACTGTCTGCTTGTTTGTGGGTTATCCCAAAGAAACAAAGGGATACTACTTTTACTCAAAAGCCGAGAACAAAGTATTTGTTGCTCGCAAGGCTGTTTTCTTGGAAAAGGAGTTCCTTCTCAAGAAAGACAGTGGGAGTAAAGTAGAATTTGGAGAAATTCAAGTGCCACAAACTCCTATAGAGGATGAGTTGGAAATGGGATCAAGTTCACAACCAGTTGTGGAACAAGAACCCATTACACAAGTACCTAGAAGGTCTGGTAGGGTACGTCAGGAGATTGAGAGATATGGATTTCTAATCACTGACAATGACACTATTGAGTTAGTAGATCGTGAGGATCCTACTACCTACCGAGAAGCTATTGAAAGCCCAAACTCGGATAATTGGCTTGAAGCCATGAAATCCGAGATGCAATCAATGTACGATAACCAGGTTTGGACCTTGGTTGATCCACCGGAAGGTGCTAAGGTAATTGAATGCAAGTGGTTATTCAAACTAAAAGCTGATAAGACCTACAAAGGTAGACTAGTAGCAAAAGGTTTTCGACAAACTCATGGTATAGACTATGACGAGACCTTTTCGCCTGTAGTCATGCTCAAGTCCATTAGGATCTTGCTTGCCATAGCTGCATATCATGATTATGAGATATGGCAAATGGATGTCAAAACTGCTTTCCTCAACGGAAATTTACTTGAGGATGTGTATATGACACAGCCTGAAGGTTTTGTCAATCCCAAGCATCCTAAGAAGGTTTGCAAGCTTCAAAAATCCATTTATGGATTAAAGCAAGCATCCCGAAGTTGGAATCTTCGTTTTGATGAAGCAGTCAAAGATTTTGACTTCATCAAGAACGAAGATGAGCCTTGTGTGTACAAGAAGGTTAGTGGGAGCATAGTAGTGTTTCTAGTCCTATATGTGGACGACATCCTTCTCATTGGAAATGACATTCCAACATTGCAAAAGGTTAAGCAATGGTTGGGAAAATGTTTCTCAATGAAAGACTTAGGTGAAGCCGAGACAATACTTGGTATTCGAATCTATAGAGATAGATCGAATCGGCTTTTGGGACTAAGTCAAGAAAAGTACATAGACAAAGTACTAAAGCGTTTTAGTATGGGAGACTCAAAGAAAGGATACATACCTTTGGCTTTGGGAGTTCCTTTGACTAAAGAACAGTGCCCTAAAACCAAAGAGGAAAGGGACAACATGAGTAGAATCCCATATGCATCTGCTATTGGATCTATCATGTACGCTATGTTATGTACTAGGTTGGATGTTGCTCATGCACTGAGTATAACCAGTAGGTTTCAGCAAGACCCTGGTGAGAAGCACTGGTCTGCTGTAAAAGGGATCCTGAAGTACCTGCGAAGGACTAAGGATCACTTCTTGGTGTATGGTGGTCAAGAAGAGCTCGTCATACAAGGTTATGCCGATGCTGCTTTTCAGACCAGCACTCAGGATTCTAGATCGCAATCTGGGTTTGTTTTTGTTTTGAACGGTGGTGCTGTCAGCTGGAGAAGCTCGAAGCAAGAAACCGTTGCCGACTCAACTACAGAATCTGAGTATATTGCAGCAAGTGAGGCTGCAATAGAGGCTGTTTGGATTAAAAATTTCATTAATGGATTAGGAGTGGTCCCAAGCGTCCTAGATCCATTAGAAATTTTCTGTGACAATAACGGGGCCATTGCACAGGCCAAGGAGCCCCGGTCACACCAGAAATCCAAACACATACTCAGAAGGTACCACTTGATCAGAGAAATCATTGATCGGTGGGGACGTCGAGGTTAGCAAGATATCAAGTGAAGACAATGTAGCAGATCCTTTGACGAAACAGTTACGTCCAAATCTGCACGAAGCTCATTTGAGAGCGTTCGGTCTTAGGGCTATGCCCAATTGGGACTAGTGCTAGTGGGAGATTGTTAGTGTAAGCCCTAGCCCCAATGCATTGTAACGAAACACTTGAAATTAATAAAATGAGGCATTAGTTTTATCTTTTGTATTCCTGTGCATATCAATTGATAAAACTATCCAAGAATGTCGTTTCGGTTTAAGTTATCATGTGTGAGGCACATGGATTGTAAGACCTTGAAACAAATGAGACATCATTCTAAATATCCCTAGTCAGTCATTGTTATGGGAATAACAAATGAATTAAGACTAGTATGCTCTCTCTGATCTTATGAGTTCTGTCTTACGAATCATTAGGACAAGAGTGTCAATCAGAGATCATAGATACATGTTAAAGAACATGGTATCTGGATTCGATCCGCTCATGAGAACACTACATGGTACAAGTCATAAGTGTTTCTCATATGCAAGTTTTGTATCGGAGTTCTTAGACCTGAAATCTCTATGAAACTCTTTATGAATTACTGTGTACTTTGACATACACCTAACGTGCTCGTAACAGAGTGACAAGTACGGGTATGATTGGGTATGCACTGATTCATGTTAGAGAGCATGAGAGAAGTGAAGGGATTACCCCTCTCGATAAGAGAGAAAAATATCACCGGCCACTTGATCAGTGAACTGAGAAGTGTATGGCCATACCGAGATGAAATAATGAGTAATCATTATTTATCTGAGAGTTCAGTGTCACTGGAATATCAAGAAATGAATTAATGTATATAAGGATGACTAGTTCCATGCCTTATATTAATTCTGATATTTATGGGTAAGGGACTATGCGAAATTGCATTAGGTCACCAAATGCCATATGCATTTTCATTTAATTTGGAATGCTATAATATCTTGCTAGAGAATATATATAGCCTTTGAATTAATTTATTAATTCATTGCCAACATTAAATGGACCTATAGGATCGCACATAAAGCACTGGGCTTAAAATTGTATTGGAAATTAATTTAGACTTTTATTTAAAGTCAAATTAATGCATGCAATGGGTGAACAGATTTTTACTGTTAACAATTGGTCACGAGAGAAATTTACTGGCATGTGTTAGGTTTAATTTCAATTGATTAATTATCTATGTATAATTAAGTTAATTGAGTATTAAATCCTAAATTATGTTTAATCAAAATATAATACTTGAGAGGGAATTAAAGTAACCAAAGTTTAAACTAGGAATCCTAGTTAAATTTGGCAACTAATTACCTTAGTTAAGTAAGTTTGTTTTGATTAACTAAATGATGCCATTTGAATTTAAATTCTAATAGAATTTAAATTAAAATATATATCTCTTAATTATTAAGTGTTAGTGGCTGAAATTGCTACCTAATTTAAGGCACTCACACATGACTAAAGTAAGTGATATATATTAAATGAATTAAAGGAATAATGGTGGGTGCCACTTTTATTCTTCTTCTCTCTTTTGGCCATGAGACTATTAGTGGGATTGGTAGAGATTCCTTTTGCTCTTAATTCTCTCATGGAAGGTGACTAAGATAGAAAGAAAAGAAGAAAGAACAAGAAGAGTTCTTGTGTCTTTCAAACAATTCCATTGCCTAATACACAAATATAGAGCTAGCACTCTTGATTTTAAGCTATCTTTGCAAGTGTGTGTGAACATAGAGAGGAGTGGCATAAAGGCTGTTCCTTTGGCATTGGTGGTGAAGATCTAAGGTAAATAAATTCATCTTAGTTGCTGGTCATCATCAAAATCAAGTCTTGAAGTGCATCTAAAGTTGTAAGTTTCAAAACTCTAAAATTGCATGTTTTCGATTCTAGTTTATGGATTGCGTGGTATGCATGATAAAATTTTTGTCTTTCCGCTGTGCTATCATGATTATCATACCATGTCAAATTCCATCAGTAACAGGGTAGGTTATATTATTAGAGCTATAAGAACTAGATCTCATAAGCAGGCCATCAACAGTTTTTCTATGCTATAAAACATGTCTCATAGAATTAGTAACAGGTGCAAAATGAATAAGATAATAGTGACATCTAACATAGAATATCTTGGGTCAACTCTTTTTTTCCTCTTTGTAATTTTGTTTGCATAGCACATGGAAGGAATTGTTCTCAAATATTGAAGGCAAAGAAACATAACTGACCAGCAATTAGCGAGGATGCCTAAAATGCCACAAGACTCTAAACTTCACCAAAACATTGTTTTTTCCGTTTCTCAATACAAAAAAAAAAGAATCAAAATCAAAGAATTATAGGACCTTAGGAACTATAGAAAAAAAATCAAAGAATTATCGCCATCGCTTGCCATATTGATGAACCTCAAAAAAATTAAACACCAACTATTTGCCAAGTTTACATGATTGAATAAATGAAAAGAAAAAGATTTATTAATGAGTTGCACGTGGTGCTTAAATTGGTAGACAACTAGCACTAGAGACATCTACTAAAGCATCTAACTAAGCAATATGAAATTTAATATTACACAATTAAAGCCAAGAAAAAAAGCTTTATAGATTCAAAGGATTCTATGAAACCAATTAAATTAATTTTGTATCGGATATATAGCAACCTTATTTGAAATTCAAGAAAAGAGAAAAGTAACCGATGCACTTACCAATCTTATAAGTTAGGCAATGTGCCAATGAGAAGCTTTATCATCCAAGCTCCTCTCATCCAGTCTTTGCATCCTTAACTATTCCTTAAAATCAACACACTTAAATTACCATAATTCCATTATGAGAAAACAACCCCAAATACTAATCATACCAATAAACTACGAACATCATATTGCAATCTTATACCTCCACCATAACATCAATCTGAGCACCATGAATCATCTCGATTTAGCCCTATAACAAACAAGAAGTCAAAAAATTGCATAAAAACAAAAGCAATTATCCATATATTGATATTGAAACTTGAAAGTGTTGTCTTCCCAGAACTGCATACACAAATACAGGGAAAAAATTTTGAAAACTTCATTTAAAAGTGTTCAGAAAAAAGGAAAGGAAAGCCAAAAATTGAATATCAAACACTTAATTGTATTGATAAAAAGCATTTCTCCACATCTTTAGCCCTTTAGGATCTTAAAAGAAGTTCTATAAAAGCATTAAACACAGAGAAAGATAAATAAGCATATGTAATGCTGAAGAAACAGAGAGAAACTTACAGGACCATGGACTTTAAACATAATGGCAATGTTACGGGAAAAATCGAAGGTTTCAAGCAAACCCATGATGAAAGCAGAGGAAGATAATGGAAGTTTTGTTGAATTTTTGGTTACAATTATGGATAGAACCCAAACACCTGGAAATTTTTAATTTTCGATTATGAGCGACGAAGACGAGAATGGTGATATCAGTTTTTTTATGCTCTTGAGGCATATTATGACTAAATACTTATTTATCTTTCTTTGTGTTAAAAAAATAAACCAGAGAAATAAAGTTAAAAAATTTTGAAAAATTGAACTTACTAGTATTATACATTTTGTAAAATATGGGAATAAAGGGAAAATAGGAAGAAGAAGTAGAACGAAGAATTGAAGTTATTAGTACCATAGGTTTTAGCGAAAACATTGGCGTTTTCGTTTCTTTTTTCTACAGTTTCTTATATCATAAACCCAATGAAGAAAAAAAAGTAAAACGAAGAAGAAGAATGAACGACTCACCTGTAACTAGAGAACAGCAGGCGGTGGCGACCAACGATGGATGGTGTCGATCGGTGGAGGGAAAAAGGAGATTGATTTTAGGGATTTGTTCACGAGAAACCAGAGAATTTAAAGGTACAAGTAGACTTGCTTTTTTTTTTTTTAATTTTTCAGTGAAATAGGGCATTTTTGTCCCGCAACAAGTATCAAGGACCAGATTTCAAATGGGGCATTTTTCTCCCGCTAACAACAGGCATCAGGGACCAGATTCTATATGTATTAAGGACCAGATTAAATCTTTTTACTATTAAAATTGGAAAATTGAGAATTATGGACCATATAAAAAATCGGTCTTTATTAGTGTACTTTTAAGGACTAGAAAATTGACTGATCCCTATTTTGTGGTCCCTAATACCCCTTTTTCTTGTAGTGTATTGTATTTATGTAAATGGGCAGCACTGCCAAGTATCAGAGGCTTTTGCATAGAAGGCTAATGGCTCACTGGTTGCTGATAGAAGGAAAGCATTAGGAGCAACTATGGAAGTATTTTAACTTTGATATTTGTATATATCTTTATGATTTGCTTATTAGAGGCCCCCAACTGAGCTTTCATTATTCTAGTTTATATTGTTTATAAGTTGCTTGAGATATGGTCATTTTATTAGATTAATGTATTATTGCAATTCAGCTTGCTTTTTTCTAAGTATGATTATGAAAGATTGAATGTTCTTTGAGTTTTTCCTAATGTTGCTAATTGGTCATCAAATTGAAATTAAATTAATTACCCTTTGCTTTGGTATCTAATAACTTGAAATTTTTTTTTAGAGACTTGTAGTTGCAAGAATTGGGTGGGATGTTGCTAAAGATAACAAGGAGAACGTAAACGTATGTGTTGCTTGTTGTGAAAAATGATGAATAGTTTAAAAAGTTCTTGTAAATTTTTATTTTTTTAGCATATTGTGAAGAATTTGTTATTGGTAATTTTAAGTAACATTATTTAATATAAAAAGCATATTATTTAATTCAAAGTTCTAGATTTAAGATCTTTTTTTAATGTATCCAAAAAATTTAGCAACAGAAAGGTGACAAAATGTCGTCGCAAAATTCTATAATAGATTTATTGTAAATGCATTTAGCTAGACTTTTTAGCTATGGACTTTTGTTGACAAATCTAGCGACCAATTTGGCTATGGAAATTTTGTCGTTAAATATTTTATTTTAATTATCTTGAGATAGTTTTCCATTTCCAATTCAGTTTGGGGTATTTTAGCGACAATTTTTTTTTTTGTTGTAGCTTTTCAGTGACTACAACTATTTTCTGTTGCCAATATTTAGGGACTAACAAATGAGTGACGGATTTGTCTGCCTGTAGTCAAAAATTGTAAACAATTCAGCGATGGAATTTGGACTTTTAGTGACTCTGTTTTAAGTTTTTTTAATGTTTATTTATCTTATTTCTTTCCTTTTCTTTATTTATCTTGTTTCCTTTATTTATTTATTACTTTTTAATTATCTCATTTCCTTTATTTAATTTAATTGTTTTATGTATTTAATTTCCTTTTAAAGTATATATTTATTCTTTCTTATAAGGTTGTATAGATTTTATTCATTTATCATGTAATATTTTATTTTTTTTTCATTACAATTTTCCTGTATTATTTTATGTATGTTGTAATAGTTTAGTTAATCATTTTACATGCCTATAAAAATAACAAAAAATATATTTCTAATTAATTAATTGGTGTTTTTTAATAAAATCTTTTGATTTTCCTAATCAAAACTCACCTTTGTAAGATTTTTTTTTTCAAAAAGTACCAATGTTTTGCATGGTTGTATGTGTGAACCAAAGTTTGGTTGTATGTGTAAACCAAAGTTCAAAAATAAATAATAGGTTGAAAGTGCAATTCGCTCCCTGAATTTTGATAAAAAGAGCAATTAACCTCCTATTATTTTTTTGGTGCAGTATCCCTATTAAAGTTTACAAATTAGGGCAATGTCATCCCAAAGATGACAGCTTCGTTATTCTAACTATTTTTTGTCAGTTGATTGCTGACGCGGCATAATTGTGACATGGCATAAGTGTGATACGTCAATAGGAGTTAAGTTGCCCCAATTTGCAAAATTTGGAGGGTAAATTGCTCTTTTTGAAATATTTTAGGTGCTTTTTTGCACCTTTAGCCTTGTCACATAACACTCTTTTTTTCCGCATGGAGTTTGACATGTCATGAGGTAGCTTACTACTTGTCAATTTCAATACCACATCAACAGTTAACTAACGAAAAATAGTCAAATAATGGACCTATTAGTTTTAGGATGACATTGTCCTAATTTATAAACTTTAGGGGGACTATTATACCAAAATAAATATTAAGGGATCAATTGCTCATTTTGTCAAACTTGAGGGGGGTTAATTGCTACATTGGCCTAAATAAAATAACCTAATTTATTTATGTATGTATATGTAGAACATTTAGATTAAATACAATTATTTTTTCATTTCTAAATAAGGAAAGTGACCTTTAAGCTTTTATATTTAAAATGAATATTTTAATCATAACTAGAACTTAGATTTCTCTTAAAAGTCACCCAAAGAGGGACTAACATCCTAACCCTTTTAATTGCATACAAGGACCAATGTCCTCAAATCAAATAAATAGGCATATTTAATGGATGTTTCAACAAGTCTTAATATAAACACTTTATTGCTTTTCAAAGGCTTTCATATGAAAGGTTTAAGATATTTTGTATATATAAATTGCTTTGCCGCTTTCTTTTAGCAATTTATCTGCCAAAATAACAAAAATAGAACAAATCGTCTCACTATATTTTCCTCAAATACATATCAATATGATATAAGCCAATTATCAATCCAACTTTATAATTTTTATTTAATTTTTGCATCTAAGTGAAAATTTAATTGCCTTGGTTATAACTCTTGAGGAAAGAATTTGAGAAAATTAAAAAAAATAAAATAAGAAGTCTTCATTAGGACATAATTACAATTTTTAAGATGCCAAGATATGTGAGTAGAGTCAACAAGAGCTTCCAAATGACAAGAAATGCAAATAGGGAGGAGATCAAAGAGATGCAAAACTATTATAGCAGTGCAAAAACATTAATGAAACCAAAGGGGGAAGTAATCCAATAAGTTTCCAACTAACACAAGTTTATGACAACTATAATGAGTTAGCTAAAAAGTTTAAGAAGGATCATCCAACAAATAAGAAATTTCAAATGAAAGCTATAAAAAGACTCAGATTGAAAATAAGAAAGGAAACAATAATGAAAAAAAAGAAAAGGAAAAAAGAATAAAAAAAAGAAAGGTGAAGATCTTGGTTATGACAAGCAAAGTTTAAGACGAGCCAAATGGGATAAAAGAAAACCCCTTATCACTATCAACCATCTAGGTTGAAGATCCTAAATTAAGAAAAAGAGATTTTCCCTATAGGATAATAAAATCTATACACATGACTCCAAGAGTTTGGGTTAACATGAAAAGGCTATATCATTAGATGGAAGCTAGCTTAGAAGATCAAACCAATGCTCACAACTTAGAGACTTTAAAAGATTTTCATGAGAGGAACATAACCCTACAAGTTGAAAACCCAAAAATGGGCTAGTTAAGAAAGAATGGGCACTTTACTAGGGTAAAAACTGAAAAAAAGGCATCCTAGACAATAATTATATGATTGAAAGAAAATAATCAATAATGAAAACCTAAAAAAGCTGATTAATGATAGGAGTTGTAATAAAATACAATTGCAATGTCATCTACTAAAATTAAATTAAAAGTACACCTATTACATTTTTGGACCGTGAATAGTGCTATAGGGATAAATAGTACCACCAAAGATCCACGAGCACTTTTCTTGAGCATATGTAAGTAAAATTCATAGGGAGCTTGAGGATGCATTTTGGTGTGAAATTAAGGTCAAATAAGGCCTTAAAAGTAAAAACTAAAATTTAGTTAGGTTTGGTATAAGTAGTGCAATGGGATTGACCAAACTTTGACCGACAAAAAAAACTTTTTTGACTCTAGAAAATTATATTGAGCATAGAAACTTATTAGAAAAAATTAATATGAATATTTAGAGGTTTTAAATTAAAATAAAGTTGGGACAGAAAAATTTATTATCGGATTGGTAATTATATTGTTGGATTAAAAAATTTACCGAAACGATCTCATTTTGATATGAAAATTTAGACATATCCTAAGAAATATTTTTTCATATTTTTGGACTAATTTTTATAAAAATTTGGCAAAGAAAATGTTAGAATTAATTAGAAGGTGACAAATAGCCTATTAATTAGCATTGGATCAAATAATGTTTGATTTAAATTTTGGCCACACATTTAAGTTCTGGTTGTGACTTGACTCACTCTAAGTTGGGACTCATTACGGTTGGAGTGATATGTATAGAACTAATAGGAGAATGACAAGTGGCTTAATTTCTACCCTATGATTAAATAGTACCCAAATCAATCATAGCCATTTATTCAAGATATATGCAAATGCCTAAAAATCAAAATTTTCTATACAATAAAACATCTCCTTCTTCTCGTTCTTTCTTTGGCCGAATCATTCCCTCTTTTTGTCCACCATGGATGTTTTCTTTGAGCTTTAACTTCACATAATTTTCACTTAAAATTCCTCCCTAAATTAACTTCTTGTTATCTTTCCTACATTAGATAAGATATTGGAGCAAAAAAGAGCTAATAAAATTAAAGAAAAGTGAACGAGAGAAAAGTCATCAAGTGAGTATAAATTTATGATTTGTTAGATTTATTTAAGAATTAATGCAATTCATTATTTTCATGTGAAATTAGGTGAAACATTGGAAGAAGATTTATAGGTTAGTCCATGTCAAATTTGACCTAGGTGGAGAAATAGGTGAAGAAGAAAGAAAAAAAAGGGAAAAAGGAAATGATAAAGAGATCTAGCTTGGTAGAAAGCACACAAGGTTAGTGGATACCCAAACTCTTACATTTCATCTAATATTTGATTATATATGTGTTACATAATTGTGTATTGGGTATGTATAATTCAATTAATTGTTAAATAAGGTAGTTTGAATGATAAGTAAGTGAAATTGTTAAGTTCAATTAATGATAACAATTATAAAATGAAAAATACCCTAAGTGCACCCATTATGTCAGTAGAGAAAATAGTATGTAAATATGTTATTTAAGGGAACTAATGGTAAATATGCATGAATTTTGCCTTATAAACTTTTGGAAATAGATTGGTTCCATGCATCATATGCATAAGCGACAATTAATTTTTTTAACCAATATAATAGATCTTGCCATGAATATAAAATATATATGTCAATGAGAATAACAAAATCACCTTTGAGTTTTGTTGAATAGTTGATTTTCCTTCTCACCAGGTTGTCACAAATCATAATGTCCAAACTTGAGCACCTCCAATTGTAATTCATACTAAAGAGGAACCAAATGAATTAGATCTAGTGGGAAAACAAGGAGGCCAAAATTCCCTTGATGCTAGTAAGGGGTGGTGGCTTGGGAAGGAGAAAAAGAAGAAAAAGAGAATTAACCCTAATCCTACTTATGTTAGGATTTTATATAAAGGTTAAAAATCTACTCCTAATGGGATTAGGTCATTTAAAAATTGTGGACAAATATTAAATGGTCTTCTAGAAATTGATTAATTAATTTGGGACTAATTAAATCCAATTCTAGGCCCTCTCATAATAGACCTTTCATGTAACCTATCAATGAGCCCTTTATGCATATAATTGGATTCAATTACCTAAATCAACTCCAAATCCAACCAAATTAAATATGTGAGATTCATAACACTTATATAATATATTTAATTTATTTTAGTCCAAAAATTAGGCCTCTAAGGCCTTTTTTCTGGGTCTTGCATGAAAGCTTTCCTCCAGAGGGCTTTAGTGTAGGAACCAGCCTTCTGGACCAACATCTATTTCTCCAATGGCCCTGTTAATATTATTTCAGCCCTTATAACATTTATAGTCCAATAATATTGAATTATGAAATGCAATATTTCAATTAGGTCCATTACTACGAAACATTTCCAAAAAGCTCCGCGAACTTTTCTACATATGCATAATTAATTAAACTCTTTAATTAAGTATTTTCTTATTTATTTTTCTTCTCTTATAATAATATCAAATATTATTATCCTAGTCATTTTACCATTTTATTCTTACTCTATATGTGTGTGACCTATTGAATTCCTATCTATGTTGGCAGTATAATATGTAATTAAGAGTTCTACTCAAACTGGGACTCTTCACCAAGAATCCTAGTTGAACTATAACTCTTATGATCTAAACTCTTTTAAATCATTTTATCAATCCTAAATTGATATTCATGATACACTATTCTACAAGTCATGAGCGGCCTTTAGCTAGGCATCATGACCACCCAAATGCCAGGAAAGTCAAGTGGTTTTGACTATACCCTTCTATAGAATAGTTACCATGCAATTACTCCTTTTAACACACTTATCTCATTTAGGTTTTGAGTATGGATTTATGTCAACTCATATGAACCTAAATATGTATGTTCTATTAATTTAACCATTATTCCCAAAATGCCCCTTATGGATCTCTATCCACTTTGGCATCCTACTCTGGCTAGAGATTTTCTGAACAAGGCAATTATAGAATTATACGAGATAACTTCCCTTAATAAATCTAGGATGGTGAATCCTTTATTGATTACTTAACTTCCTAGCTATGTTTATCCCCAGTTGGAGATAAGCAATTATGGAGTCAAAGTATATCACTTGCTACTTGTCTAAGGATATTTGCACCATTACTATGAAGAGATTCCTTACTAACATAGATTTAATATCCATGTGAGGATTCTCTTGATAGGTCTCCAATGAAATTTTTCTTCTAACAAGCATCCACATGTTAGCTATGATCATCTCTTATGATCACAGTTACGAGAATCGCTGCTTGAACCTTTTAAGAAGCATAACATGTGCTAGTCTATCTATATTAACAATGTCCTATCTTGTTAATACTGCGACTAGGAATATTTAGATATTATCACATTTGCATGCAATAAAGATCTCAAATCATGAACTCTTTCATGATTGTCTTTGCACTGTGTTTATAATATTAAAGGCTTCATTTATTAATTTAAGATAAACAAACACATGTATTTAAACATAGTATTAATAAATGAATGATGCCTTCATAAATAAAATGAGTTCACATACATGAAATACATCCCTTTCTACATGGGCTCTAGGGCATACTCTCTAACAATCTCCCACTTGCATTAGTGCCAATCGCTCATGTATCCTAAACCCATACTATTTATATGGTGATCGTGTTTGTTCTGGGAAAGTGCTTTAGTGAGGGGATTTGCCACATTATCATTTGTGGGGACCCTTTCAATCTTCACATCATTTCTTGGTATTATTTCTCTAATGAGATGGTAGCGCTTGAGAACATGCTTGAATTGCTGATGAGATTGTGATTCCTTTGCTTACGTAATGGCTCCATTATTGTCACAATATAGAGGAATTGGATCAACAATGCTAGGTACCACTCCTAATTCAAATATGAACTTCTTGATCTATACTGCTTCTTTGGTCGCCTCTGAAGCAGCAATGTACTCAGCTTCTATCTTGGAATCAATAGTTGTTTCTTATTTGGAACTCTTCCAACTAATTGCTCCTTCTCCCATTATGAACATAAAACCAGATCGTGACTTACAATCATCCTTGTCTAACTAAAAGCTAGCATCAGTATACCCACTTACATCTAAATTACCCTCTCCATATACTAAGAATACATCCTTAGTCCTTCTCAACTACTTAAGGATATTCTTGATTGTCGCCTAGTGTTCTTCTCCAAAATTGGATTGGAATATGCTTGTGACACTCAAAGCAAAAGATACATCTAGACATGTACATAACATAGCATACATAATAGAACCAATCGAAGATGTATATGGTATTCTATTTATACTTTCTCTATCCTTTAGTGTCTGTGGACACATAGATTTAGAAATATGTTTCTCATGCACTATGGGTATGAACCCTTTCTTAAAAAGATCCATATTAAACCACTTCAATACATTTTCTATATATGTACTTTGAGAAAGACCTAGCAACCTATTAGATCTATCTCTATAAATCCTTATTCCCAAAATGTAGGATGCTTCTCCAAGGTCTTTCATGGAAAATTTCTTGGATAGCCATATTTTAACTGATTAAAGAATAGAGATGTCATTGTCATGATCAATATGTCATCCATATATAGAACTAGGAAGATTATTACATTCTCACTGACCCTTTATATACACATAGTTCATCCTCGTTCTGTGAGAAACCAAACTCTTTGATTGTCTTATTGAATTGGATGTTCCAACTCTTAGAGGCTTGCTTTAATTTATAAATGGATCTTTGAAGCTTGCATACCTTTTCACCATTCCTTGATGTGAACCCCTTAGGTTGTGTCATTACACATCCTTAGTCAGATTTCCATTTAGGAAAGTTGTCTTCACATTCATTTGCCAAATCTCATAATCATATTGAGCAGTAATAGCTAAAAGTATTCTTATAGACTTAAGCATCACTACTAGAGAAAAGGTTTCATCAAAGTCGATTCCTTATTTTTGACGATAGCCTTTTGCTACTAAGTGAGCTTTATAGGTAACTCCATTACCTTCCATGTCGGTTTTCTTCTTAAAGATCCAATTACACCCTATAGGTTTTATCCTTTCAGGTGGTTGAGTTAAAGTCCATACTTTGTTCTACATAGCCTTAAGCCACAAATCACGTTTCGAACTGTTCAGAACTTCTTGATAGCTTGTAGGCTTATTATCCTTTATTACAGTTACATTTATATCTAAATCAATATGAAATCCATATCTCACAAGGGTAGAATGTATCCTAGTAGATCTTCTAGGATGTTGTGTATAATTAGGTTCAATTGTAATCTCATCATTATGAGATTCAGTCTCGAGTTCAATCGGTTCATCCGCTTCTATTTGTGGGTTTTGAACTTCACCAAGTTCAATTTTACTCCCACTATCCTCTCAAAGAAGGAACTCTTTTTCTAAGAAGACATCAAGCCTTGAAACAAATTCCTTTTGTTCTAAGGGATGGTAGAAATAATATCCAATTATTTCTTTTGGATATCCCACAAATAATCATTTGTTAAACTTGACATCTAGTTTGTCTGACATTGTCCTTTTCACATAAGGAGGACAACACCATACCTTCATATGAGAAGGTGTGTGTTTTTTGTTATTCCACATCTCATATGGTGTAACATCAACCGACTTACTAGGAACTATTTTCAATACATAAATGAGTTTCTAGTGCATATCCCCAAAAGGATTTAGGCAAGTCTGCTCGGCTCATCATAGATCGAACCACATCTAATAGTGTTTGATTTCTCTTTTCAGATACACCATTATGTTGTGGTGTATATGGTGGAGTCCATTAAGATAAAATCCCGTTATCTCTAAGATAATCTTGAAACTTTTGACTTAAGTATACTCCACCTCGATTTGATCTAAGTTCTTTAATACTTTTGCCAAGTTGTCTCTCTACTTCATTTTTGAATTCTTTAAACTTTTCAAATGCTTCAGATTTATATTTCATTAGATAAATTAGATAAATATAACCAAACCTAGAGTAATCATCTATGAATGTAATGAAGTAGGAGTAACCTCCTTTGGCATGTGTACTCATTAGACCACATACATCTGAATGTATTAAATCTAGTGTCTCTTTAGCTCGTTCTCCTTTGCCAGTAAAGGGAGCTTTAGCCATTTTTACTAATAAACAAGATTCACATGTATTAAATAATTCATAATCAAATGATCCAAAATCACCAGACTTGTGCAATTTGGCCATGCGTTTCTTATTTATATGGCCTAAATGACAATGCCATAAATATAAGGTGTTTAAATTATCTTGTTTCATTCTCTTGGTATCCACATTATGTACTTTTTTAACTAGATCAAGAACAAATATACCATTCTCAATGATAGCTTTAGAGTAAAATATATTGTTCTTAGAAAATGGAACAACATTTGTTCTTACAAGAAATATCATAATCATTTAATAAACAATTGAAAGAAATAATACTCTTAGATAAATCTAGAACATAATAAAAATTATTTAACTCTAATATCCATCCACTTAGAAGAGGTAAATGATAAATTCCCACAATTGTTGTAGAGATATTTTGTCCAGTAACTAACTATAGACATATCTCTGCCTTTCCAACTGTTTTGCTGCTTTTAAGCCCCTATAGATCATTACACAAATGAGATCCACTTTCGGTATCTAATACCCAAGATTCCTTTAAAGCAATAGAATAAGTATTAATTTCAATCATAGGAACACCTAGAGTAGAAGCATCAGCTTGCTTCTTCTCCATGAGAGAATCCATATTAGCCTTGCTGTTTCACTTCCAGTGGCCATCTTTCCCATAGTGGAAGCAAGTTCCTTTGGGATTCTCCTACTTGGTAGCCTTTTTTTGGAAATTCTACCATGCTTGGGTTGTGCCTTGGTCACCTTTTTCTTCTGCTTCTTGCCTTTAGTAGAAGTGACAATAATGACACTCTTTGGATCCTTCTTGAAGGATCTATCTATTTTGAGCATATTGATTAACTCATGGATGGATACTTGCATCTTGTTTATATTAAAGTTAAGCACGAAAGGTGCAAAACTTAGAGCCAACGAATACAAGATTAAGTCTATGTATAGATCATTATCCGTGACATAGCCAAGCCTACTTAAATGCTCAATGTACCCATACATCTTTAATGCATGAGTAGCAGCTGAAGTGCCCTCCACCATTTTGCAGCTAAAAAGAGCTCGAGCAATCTCATATTACTTAATTTTAGCTTGAGAAGCATAAAGCTCCTTTAGATACAAAATGATGGTTCTAGTATCCATCTTGTCATGTTTCCTCTGAAGCTCTGTAGACATAACACCTAGCATCACACATGCTGCTGCCTCACTATCCTCTATGTATTTTTGATAAATTCCTTTGATCTCATCTATGGCATCATCTGATGGAAATGGTGGTGGATCTCTATCCAAGACATAGTGGATCTTTATGGCCCCGAGAACAAGTCTCACTTGCCAGTCAGAATAGTTGCTACTAATTGGCTTGTTATCCAAGATTGATCATAGGTTTATGTTTGATGTGCTCATGATGATGACCTAGATGTTAAGAAAGAAAATATATGAGAGTTTGTTCATGTATATATATGTATTAATTAGGTATTTAATTAATCAATTTACTCCCACTATTTTATTGCGAATCAATAACCCTGTCTATATGATCCTAAAAAACCCGATGGTTTTCCTCGTGGGCCAATATCCAATCCTTGATATGAAATTTGACCTTAAATGTGGTCAATAAGTCAAACTCCATACCCTTGAAAGGTATGTATCTCTATACCAATTGTGTCTGTACACAACTATTGGATCATTGGGGTATCAACTCTTGATACATGCATATCATATATGCATTCCCAATCTTGCTTTTAGAACTATTAGCCCTGACTTTGGTCAACAAGCTAATGGGCTAGCTAAGATTACCTATTTAATTGGATTTAAACATATTCGATTTAATATGAGCTTGATTGTGGTCAACAACCCATGCTATAAAGAACTTTGCTTCTCCTCTAATTAATGAAAGGCTTATATATCTTAGTATTAGTTTGAGGTATTTTGTTAATTAAGTCTCATCATACATGGTTGGCATACATTAGTATGCATCCTATATCTATTGCATAAATATAAACATACAAATTTGGTATAGTTATGGACTTTACTACATTGACCTCCCTGAACCAAAAAGGAGATCAAAAGGTCAAATCTAGGTAATATGCATGATTCAAACAAATATAGACAATTACATCATCTTTAATCTTGTTGGATCTCCATCCGGCTCATATTGCTCTTTAATTGTGGTCTTCTTTTCTATTTCTAACTCTAATCTAAGTAATCTAATTACATATTACAATTTGAAAAGAAAATACAAACCAAACATAAGTAGTCGGGAATGAAAGTCCTTATTGGGCCGAAACATGCATTATGCTCAATCATATTGGGCTTTGTCTATAACTATCCATCATGCTAATCATACACCCTTATATGCAATTCTAACGCATATATATAGAGCCTAATAATGAAATACTAACTTTTTTCAACTCTTGAAACTTACTTTTGAGCTATTGTAATATTGTGATGAAATTAGGAAACTTTTTTCCATTTTGGAAACTTTCCATTTTAGGAAATTTTTGCATGTATGTGTTATTATATTAATTATCAATCCAATTACTTATTAATTGATTAATTAATTAATTAATCATATTAAATAATTAAATAATCAATTTTGGGCTTAAAACAAAGGGTAGGCTAAAACCTACAAAAAAAATCCTAAAGTGTGTTCACACACAAACTAGTTTTGTGCGTTTTGGGCCATTTGGGCTTTAAGAATGAGCCAAAAGTGTATAAAGCCCACTCAAACTTAATTAGAGTCTTTTATTTTAATTCAAATTAGTTCCTTGGGCCCACCAAGTCATTTACTTATTTAAACCAACCCCATAAACTCAAATAAGCCTATTGAGTGGCTTTAATGAATTAAATTTAATCCAATTAATTTAAGGCCCATTTTAATTAAGCCAATTGATTAAAAACACATTAATATATCAGATTTAAAATATCAAAAGTCGTTCTACTTATGAACACATCAAGAACACACAAAAACATCTATTTATCCAACTTTTCGATTAAACTAGTTTCCATGCAAAACATGTTTGATTTCAATTTTGTTTGATCCTATGGATTAATATCTCATATTAAACACATAAAATATCATTAAAATACTTTAATCATTGAACAAATAAAATTTGATTTAGAAAAGCCCCTTGATTTCATTGAAAAAACTTCTTTATGCCTAGAGAATGATTCTTTGTACATAGAACTTTTCTTTGCACAAACAATCATTTTCTTCATCCAATTTATTTATTTAATCAAATATATCTAGAAATCAATATTTCTTATTCATGAATATCAAAATCTAATATTTTAAAGTTCATGAAATAAATAACTCAAAAATATAGAAAAGTATTCCGCGAAAACATAACATTGCAGATTCATGGCAAAACCTTGGCTCTGATACTATGTTGGAAATATATTAGTTACATGCATCACATGCACAAGAAAAAATTATTTTTTAACTAATATAACAGATCTTGCCATGAATATACAATATATATGTCAATGAGAATAAGAAAATCACCTTTGAGTTTTGTTGAACAGTTGATTTTCCTTCTCATTGGGTTGTCGCAAACCACAATGTCCAAACTTAAACACCTCTAATCATAATCCACACTAGAGAGGAACCAAATGAACCATATCTAATGGTAAAACAAGGATGCTGAAATTCTCTTGATGCTAGCAAGGGGTGGTGGCTTGGGAAGGAGAAAAAGAAGAAAAAGAGACTTAACCCTAATCCCACTTTTGTTAGGATTTTATATGTAGGTTAAAAATACACTCCTAATGGGATTAAGTCATTTAAAAATTTTTGAGAAATATTAAATGGGCTTCTGAAAATTGATTAAATAATTTGGGACAAATTAAATCCAATTCTAGGCCCTCTCTTAATAGACCTTGCATATAACCCATCATATGGGCCCTTTATTCACATACTTGGATTTAATTACCCAAATCAACTCCAAATCCAATAAAATTAAATATGTGGCCTCCATAACACTTATGAAATATATTTAATTTATTTTAGTCCAAAAATTATACCTCTAAGGTCTTCTATATGAGTCTTACATGAAAGCCTTCCTCTAGAGGGCTTTGGCACAGGAACCAACCTTATAGACCAATAACTATTTCTCCAATGGTCCTATTTTAGCCTTTATAATATTTATAGTCCAATAATATTAAATAATGAAATACAATATTTTAATTAGGTCTATTACTACGAAACATTTCTAAAAAGCTCTGCGAACTTTTCTGTATATGCATAATTAATTAAACTCTTTAATTAATTATTTTCTTATTTATTTTTCTTCTCCCATAATAATATCAAATATTATTATCCTTGTCATTTTACCATTTTATCCTTACTCTATATGTGTGTGACCTATTGAGTTCCTGTCCATGTTGGCAATATAATATGTAATTAAGAGTTCTGCTCAAACTGGGACTCTTTACTAAGAATCCTAGTTGAACTATAACTCTTATGATCTAAACTCTTTTAAACCATTTTATCAATCCCAAATTGATATTCATAATATACTATTATACAAGTCATGAGCGGCCTTTAGTTAGGCATCATGACCACCCAAATGTGCGAAAAGTCAAGTGATTTTGACTATGTCCTTCCATAGAACAGTTACCGTGCAATTACTCCTTTCACCACACTTATCTCATTTAGGTTTTGAGTATAGATTTATGTCAACTCATATGAACCTAAATATGTATGTTATATGAATTTAACCATTATTCCCAAAATGCCCTTTATGTATCCCTATCCACCTTGGCATCGTACTCGAGCTAGAGATTCTCTGAATAAGGCAATTATTGAATTATATGAGATAACTTCCCTTAATAAATCTGGAATGGTGAATCCTTTATTGATTACTCAACTACCTTCAAGTAGGTCGTAATATGCCCAACTTCCTAACTATGTTCACCCTCGGTTGAAGGTAAGCAGTTATGGAGTCAAAGTCTATCACTTGCTACTTAAGATATATTTGGTGATCTCAAGTCTAAGGATATTTACACCATTGCTATGGAGAGATTCCTTACTGACATAGATGTAATATCCATGTGAGGATTCTCTTGACAGGTCTCCAATGAGCTTGTTCTTCTAACAAGCATCCACATATTAGCTATGATCATTTCTCATGATCACAATTATGAGAACCGCTGCTTGAACCTTTTAAGAAGCATAACATTTGCTAGTCTATCCATATTAACAATGTCCTATCTTGTTAATATTGCAACTAGAGATATTTAGATATTATCACATTTGCATTTAATAGACATCTCAAATCATGAACTCTTTTATGATTGCCTTAGCACTGTTTTTATAATATTAATGACTTCATTTATTAATTTAAGATAAACAAACACATGTATTTAAACATAGTATTAATAAATGAATGATTCCTTCATAAATAAATGAGTTTACATACATGAAATACATCCCTTTCTACATGGGTTCTATGGCATACTCTCGAATAAAAACATGATAGAAATAATTTTTGTTAAGAAAAAGAAATTAGATGATGAGGTCCCATTTATAGTCGAATGATATTAAGTAGAAATTGGTGTGGTCTTAATGAAAGAAGTGATAATAAGTGGCGAAATGTGTAAAAATAATGAAAATAATCCATGATGTATGAGAATCATTAGTTACATAATGTGAAAATATGAAGAAAATGCAAGAATGATGAGTATATGTTTATTGAAGTCATAAATATTAGATTAGATGTTAATTATATTAGATGGGAAGATTAAATTAATGAGTGCAAGCTTGAAGTAGAAAATCTAATATATATGTATAAGAAATCTTTGTAATTTAATGATGAAACTATGAAACATATAATTTGATGAAAAAAAGTGCTAATATGTGATAATAGTGGAATTAGATGTTAGATTAAATGATTTGTAAAGTTAAATGGTGTATATAAGTTAATATATATGTAACTTGATGAAATTTGATAATATGTGATATATAAATAATTTTTTAGCAAGTATTATGTTTGATACATAGATTATTTATCAATATATAATACAAAGTATGATAAAAGAATTAATTATGGCATGAAAGAATGAAAATGATAGCATGTGATGAAAAAGAATGGTGGATAATCGTATATGAGGTATATTGATTATGTACCAGCTATGATGTGGAAATATGGAAAATAAATGGAAATTATATTGATAAACGATGATATGAAAAAATGTATTGTTTTACCCTTAGTATCGAGTTTGGAATCAGAAGTTTAAGATATAAATGACTAGTTATAGGGATAACGCACTATGGTATTGAGTCATGGCAACTCATATTTGTGGGTCAAGGGCAGTTTACAAGGTCATATAGTTAGAATTATGAAATTATCGGGGTGTATGACCCCTAAGTGGTCACTCTACCACTATTAAAGAGTATGACCTTTAAGGGGTCACTTCTACAGGCTTAGATCTCTAAGATCCTATTCATGCATATCCAATTCATGGATTTTCATTGGAAATTACTGAGGACAACCATTGTAATGAATGAATATTAATGATGTTGATGTATTGGGAATCAAATAGAAACAATATGATAAAAATTGTACTTATACAAAGAAATTGATAAATTGAGGGATAAATAGTAATTCTGAAACATAATATGAATGTTAAAACCTAAATGGTAATATAATAGATGATTAGTAGCAAAATCATAACTAACTAATAAAGTTGGCATACTAAAGGTAAAATCATAATTATTGAATAAAATTGATTAGACAAAGTGGAAGTTTTGGGGATAAAAATGTAATTTGAAAGAAGAATGAAGTCATTTGCAAGTCAAAACTGTAAATACAAAAGTTGTGTGTTCATGATAAAAATGAGAAAACAAGGGTAAAATAGTAATTTGATAATAAAATAGAGAAACCAATGGCAAAATCGTAAATAAGGAATTAAAATGATATTTTAATGGAAAAAATTGTAATTAAATAAAGAAATGTACATAATAGGGTAAAATAAAAATTTTGCCCATGAAATGAGCTTTATGGATAAATTGGTTATTTTAGTAAGAAATTGGGAATTGAAGGTTAAAATTTGCAAAGAAAAAAAGAAAAAAATAAGGAAGGTAAAAGAATAAATTGGAATTCTTATGGCACAAATGTAAAATAATAATAATAATAATGAATAAAGTTGATAAATAGAAATTATTAGAATAAATAAGGAAAAAAGAAAATTAAGGAGAAATTAAAATAGTAGATGTAAAATGATTAGGAAAAAGAATTTAATTGAATATGTATAAGATAAGTTAAATAAAATGAATAATAAATACATGTGTGCAAGTGTATGTAAAATGTATTAGTTGGGTATCAAACATTAGGCATATATATGCTTAGCGCGTAGTTATTACTGCATATAGGTATAAAAGAAGAGGAATAATACGGATGAAGGAATAGGTCAAAGATTACTAAACTGGAGTTTTGATAAAGACAGAATGTTCTGATATGTCATGTATATATAGTATATAAATGTGGATTATTATTGTAAAATTATATATACACACACACACACACACACACACACCATCCATTATTTCATTCACACAAACATACACACATATATATGTGAAAATTCTATCATTAATATATATATATATATATATATTAATGATAGAATTTACATACACACATATACATACATACATACATACATACATACATACGTACATCCATACATACATACATACATATATATATATATGTATATGTATGTATACATATATGTGTATACATATGTGTGTGTGTATGTATGTATGTATGTACGTACATATGTATGTATGTATATGTGCGTGTGTGTATATATATATATGTATAGACATACATACATACATACATACATATATATATGTGTGTGTGTGTGTGTGTGTGTGTATGTATGTATGTACACACACACACACACACACACACACATATATATATATGTATGTATGTACACACACACACACACACATATATCTTTGTGTGTATGAAGAAATAATGGATGTTGCTATTCATGGTGTTGATTTTGATAAATGATGATTGTGGAAGTTGTGTTCTTGTGGTATGAATGAAGTTGAGCTTGTAGTGAATATATATTGGAAGTGTAAATTTATGGGAGGGCTAGTAACTGTGCAGCCGTTATATTGTCGAAATTTTTACCAACTACATAGTGATTATTGATCGAATGAATATGGTGTTACATATGTTATCAGATTAGAACATTTGACTAAGCTTGATAATATTCTAGCTCACTGCATTGAAAAAAGTAGAAATTATTCTATCTCACTTCCTAAGACTAATGTCAAACAAGAGAAAAATGTAGGATGTTTCACTATATTGCTCTTTGCTGCAAATCTTCCTCTATGAGTTAGCAGCATTAGTCTCTTCTAAACTAAAAATTAAAATAAAGAAAATATGTTGGGTTGGAAAATCCTTTGAGACTGGTTATGTAAAAGTTGGCATAGTCTACTGGTGTGAAATTACTAAAAGGCCATATTAGGAAAAAGTTAGGATAATCTGCTAGAAGGAAAACCCTAAGGAGGGTTCTCTAGGCAAAAAGTAAGACAAATAAAAGAGACAATAAAATAGGTATTAAAAGCATACTAACAGAAGGAATTAGATGACTCGGTCCTCGTTTATGATGGCTGATCTATGAACTCTTGCATACATAGATGCATTAGCATACATACTTTTGTTCCTCTTATGCATTCAAAAAAATAGAATGTTAGGATCTCATGTATCTCATTTATGCATTGTCCACACACAATCATAAGTTATTGACATACACACATACATGCACTTACATATGACATGCATACAACATGCATTCATGTATATTGTACTTGTTTACCATATGCATGCACATCATATTTGCTTGCAACACTCATTATGCTTGTTTACAAAAATGCATATGCATCATACTTGCTTGCAATTCGCACATGCATCATACTTGCCTACCATAGTGTAGACATGGGATCTTGAGGTAGCTTTTGTTAGGTTTACCTAATGAAGAAGCATTTCCCTTGCAAAGGGTAAGGAGTGGAGGGGTCCAGAGCCTTTGCATGCATTGAAAAGATTTTGAATCTTTGGGCCCTTAGACCGCTTTTTAGAGGCAAAAAGTAAGATTTTCTTGCTTTAGATAGATTTAGGTTGTGAAACCCACTTATAGGTAGTTGATGTGTGGTAAAACCATTATAGGTTGGGTGCTTAAAAGTTTTGGTTTTAATTAGTTTTGAATTGGTTTTAACTTTAAGTTTGTAAAAAGGCTTATTTTAAAGTTTTTAAGTGTTTTTCCTTTCATTTCATCTTTTTGGGTTTCAAACTCATAAAAAAGGGCAGTAAGCAAACTAGAGAGGGAGAGGGAGAGGGATTGTTACTATTGTGAAGTGACTTATGGCTATAAATCGATGAGTCTTGGCTATAACTTGGTCTTCTTTCCTTTAGCATTGTGAGCCTGGTTGATTTATAGCCGTAACTTGCTAGTCACGTGTGTGACTTAAGTTTTAGGAGATGACTCTCTAGTCATGGCCAAGATTTTAATTCTTCCTTTTTAAAATCTTTTTTCTTGTTTGCATTAGTTTCTTTTATTCAGTTTTATCCTTCATTTTCTTCTGTGCATAATTTATGCCCTTGTGAGCTGTGTGGCCACAGTAGTGGTGTAGCTTTGGTTATGTTTTATTGTTTTTCCTCTTAAGCCCATATAGTATAATAAAAGATTTTCTTCTGCTTAAAGAAAATGTCATACAAATATTTATATTAATTAATTTGGATTTTTGCTAATAAATTAGGACTAATACCCTATTTTATAAAAAAAATCACATTTAAATGATAAGCTTTTGATAATGTAAAATATTTTATATATAATTAATAAATTTGAAACTTTTTAATAAAATGAGACTAATGTCTCAGTTTTCAACCAATAAAACTCACAATAAATAATTCTTTATAATTGCACGAGAGGACCAAGGTGCTCATCTAAATAAATCTAATAAATAGACTATTTTGACATATGTACATGCCATACTAGTCTAAAATTTTTATTCCTTGCCATGCTTTATCACTTTTTGACATGTAAGAGTGTGCTTCAATTTTCATTACCATGATACTCATGTGAGGAGAGGGATAAAAGCATTAATCTAAAAGTCTCGTCTACATCATATTAACCAAGGGAATGAATAGAAATGAGTTACCCAACCTTTCTATTAGTTTTTGCCTCATATGGTCAGACCACTAGTTCCCCACATGCTATTGGATGGCGACTCCATTATACCTACCTTATGGTGCCTAAAGATGCATCCTGAGGTTAATTGCAAATGATGGAATATGAGTACCTCGAAACGTTATCTCTTGCTTTTTTGAGGTTTGAGACTCAGCAACTTAGGTTAGATTTTTTAACTATTGTAAAGCCACTAACCATTATGTGTGGAAGACCTTCACTTAGCCATCCTTATAAGTGGTATCAATCTAGATAAAATTGTTTGATTGAGTGATTTGTATCATAGTGGCAACTCTAATAGGGACCATGAGACTTTGCTCTAAAAGTACTCTTGGTTAATATGACATAAATATGATTAAGATTAATAATGTTTATTTCTTTTCAAATTTACATTAGAATTATGCTAAAGCTTTAGATTATTGTAGGCATCCCGTTTTTACCTTGTGCATTCTCGAAGCATAATCCTATGTTCACTCAATGTAGGGAAGTTTTAAGGATAACCACCCGTCCAAGCCTCATACCTTATAGTATATCAAATGGTGACCCTATTGGTCACTATGCTCATAATGAGTTAGACCCATTGGTAGGATCACATTTGGATAGCCTTAAAGTCGTATATCTAAACTAAAGCCCATGTAATGACATAAATACATCAACTAGGTTAGCTAATAATCTCCCTAATAATTTTGTATTGTTTGTGATGTGGGCCTTTATGTACTAAGCAAACTCAAACAAGTATAAATGTTTGTCTATTAGGCCTTTTATGCCAAATTAAACCCATTTTGGCTTGTTGGGATTGCTTAAGGTGTAATGGCCAAACCTTTCGCTTGTGCTTTCAAAAAAGAGGTATTATACTGCTAGATTTTTACCGTGCTTCATACAAGTCCATTGGGTTCCCTGTTGAGCTTTTGAATAAGGCCACATAGTGAAGAGATTGCTTGACCATATGTGTGGGAGTAATAAGGTTAAAAGGATTTATGTGGGTTTGTCAATGTTGTATTTCATGATCATACATCTATATCCTGGACATGCATCATGCTAACAACTTTGTCTTATAGCCATTATAAATCACTAATCTCCTAGGTGGTTTTAGGGTTTGACTAACCGCATCATTAGGAAGCCCATTTTAGAATAATCAATGTCACTTCCATCTAGTTAGAGCTTAGAATAAGGTTTATATTAGAGTTCAAATAGTTACTCATAAAGGTTTTTAGAGTAGTAAAAAAGGACAGATATGTTAGATACCATGCCACCCATCGGTGCATTTAGCTCCCAAGACATAGACAAAAGGTTAGATGGTTTTGAAAGGAGAATTATGGCTATGATCACTAATTTCTCAACCAACCTGGCCTCTAATTCAAGTATCCCACTATCAGCACCAACTATCACCTTAATTGAACAAACACCTATTAGGGAGATTCCTATGGTGGTCCCTATAATGTCTTTTGCTAGTTGCCAGCACGTGGGATGTGGCACCTAAGGTTCCTTTAATCTACTATGGGAAGGATAGAAAGAGATTGTATATGATGAACTAGGATTTGATTTTATCAATAGTGAGGATGATAAGCCTCTAGGCTTTAAGATGGTGAGGAATAAAGTTTTAAAGGTTGAAGATCCTACCATATAGAGGATAAAAGAAAAGTGTAATGCTATGTCTAGAGTTATTTTTATAGGAAAAAGAATCAGTTTAAAGGATATAAACTTGGATAGTGAGGAGATCTTATGCGGCCAATTTAAGATGCCTAATTTGCCTAAGTTTGATGGCACATATGACCCATCTACTCACATCAAATAATATACATTAATAATGAAAAGGGACCACACTTATAAAAAGGTAAAAGGTTGAGTTCTTCAACCTTAGTCTTGTTAAATCTCTAATCAATTAGTACCATAGGCTAGATAGGACGAAAAGGAAGATTGGGATAGGTTAATTGAGAAATTTTTAAGGCAGTATGATTATAACACCAGAATGGAGGTAATATTATAAGACCTTGAGCTGTTACAATAGAAATTGGACAAATCTTTCCATAAATACCTCACTTATTGGAGGAATAAGGTAATTGTTAGGGTAAATTCGCAAGTTCATGGTTTTCCTTATAGTACTTAAGATATCGGTCCCACGAGGAATTGATTAGTTACTACTCACTATGACTTGATCCTTATTTTTTTTACACAATTCATTATTTTGGTTGCAATACTAAACTATTGGTATTATACTATAACTAAGATATTAGTCAACCCTACTTTAATTATGGTCAAATAAGACAAATAAGATTAATGATTAGTATTAACAAATATAAAACTTGATAATTATTCTTTCAATTTAAAATTAATCTTTAATATACAAGTCAAGTTGTCATGAATTTCTAAATCACTCTCTCAACATAAAGTAGAATGCTCAAAACATACAAGTACAATTTCTAATCCTTAACTCTCATTATAGAATTATATTATCATAATCACATATTTTAAAAATAAAATTCAACCTATAACAATTATCTTAACATTATGGTCTCCTTAGTAATGTTTCAATAATTAATTTCTAATAGCATTAAATAAGAATATATCTCTCAAACTATACTCTTACTTATAATGAACACTCACATAATACTATTAGAGAATTCTGCAACTAAAAATAACTTGTATTAATTAGAATAAGTAATGATTAGCATAATTGTTCAAGTTCTTTTAAAAATATCATTGAAATTATTACAAAGAAGAAAAGAATAATTAAAAGATAAATAAAAGTTGATCTCTCAATCCTTTACACATTAAATGTTTTTCTTCTTCTTGCTCTTATCTTCTCTTCAAAAGTTGTGTTTCTTTTATCTCTTTACAAAATAATGCAACTCTTTAAACACCCTTCTAGAGGTACACAACACTTGATGAAAAGTCATGTCCCTTTGAAGCTTTATTTGAAAGTCAATTGTCCAAGACACTTGTTGTTGTTCTCACGACAGAACACAGATATCTCTCCCTTAGCTCATTCTTTCTTTTCTTCCTTCACATTTGGTTGCCTTACTAGGTCTTACCCATGATGGATGTTGCCCTCGCGATAGGACCTTGAATTCCTTGCTCAATTTGCCTCATTTTCCCTTGCTCTTTTTCCATTTACTCCTAAAACAACAAGACCACACAACAACACATAAAAGATACCAATTTCTAAACAAAATAACTAAAAATGAACATAAACATCATAATTCCAAACACAAAATACCTATAAAATATGAACTATTCAAGCTTATATAGTAATGGAGAAAAAGAGTTAACCTAAGACTCATTTATTTTGGTGCCCTTACAACTCTTTAAAAGAAAGGGAGCTATAATCTCTACCCACAAAACTAGCTAGGAATCAATGGTAGCCTACGTATAGGTCAAATTGGTATTATGCTTATTATGAGCATAGAAGTTATAGGATAGATTACTATTGAATTTGAGTGATTGTATTTAAGATTTCATTAATACGAAGTAAATGAATGACCTAGAGAAGAGGGGGAAGAAGCAAAGAGCTTACAACATTATGCTGCCACTAGTTTTTATGGTTGGTTTAGGCTTGATTGAATTGTATGTCTTACAAGATTCATATGGTAATGATTATATGGCTATCATCCTTAAGGCTTGAAAAAACACAAAGGTTCAATCAATGGCATCTGAGAGGATGGGCTGGCGTTAGAGATAATGCACCACACTAATCAGTAAGGATAAGGTAAGGGTACTAATCAACCTAGTGGATATTTAGGTCACGAATGATGAAGAGGAATTAGCATAAAAAGGGGGATAGTGATGAAGAAGAGTTGAAGGACATGTGGGAAGATTTTGAGGAAGAAAAGGTGGAAGAGAAAGAAGGGACAGTCAATGCCATCACACATAGTGGACAAGTGGTCTCATAGGTTAAAAGATAGACCATGCTAGTTATGCCTATAGAAGAAAGGGTAGTGGAGAATGCTTAAATTCTTAAGCAGGTGAAGAAGACACCTGTATAGATATTAGTTTGGGAACTTTTGAGGCAATTGCCTTCCCATTGTCAAAAGTTAGTTGAGGCCCTCTGTGAGTTGATGATCACCATGAGCTTCTCCCTTTCTGAGTTATTGGAGATGGTAAAAAGGGATTCTAATGAGACTATTACATTCACCAATGTAGATTTACCTATTGCCTCTTTAGATAAGGGGTGAGGTTAATGGGAAACATCTTGTGTAATTGTGGATGATGGTTTTTTCAATAATCTGTATCCTTTCATGACTATAGCTATCTATGGTATTAATGAATTGATGTTCAACAAGTTTATAATTACCATCATGGCTTCTGAGAACTCGGAAAGGCAGGCCACTGGAACTTTTAAGGCTTTGGTTAAGAGGGAGCCTATAATGATTGAGGTAAAACTTGCATTGCTTCCAATCTAAGCCAACTTTCATTCCTATTAGATAGGCCATGGTTTAAGAAATTAAAAAGTGTTCCTTCCACCCTTTACTAGATGGTTCAAATACTACATAAGAATAGGGTAGGCATTATTAGGATAGTTATGCTTAAGATCGCCAATCAGCCTTTCAATAGGTTTAATATAACCAGCATCATGTCGAGGAGGATGAAAGTGAGTGTGAAAACCCATAGGTGGTTAACATGTTGAGGAAGATGAATTACTTGCTAGGAGTAGGTCTTGGTAAAGCTCATAGGGAATTTATAAAGCTATCTCGCTAGTCAAGTAAAAGGATAGGAGGGGTTTAGGGTTTAGTGTCAACAAGGTTAAAGGAAAAGGAAGCAAAAGCTGATTAGCATCCCACACATCGCAAATAGCTTTGTGCCAACCTCTCAAGAATGTAAGTATTGTGGAGAATTAAAGCTCATCATAGTTAATGGCAAATCAGTACCTAAATTTAAGATATTCAATGATGTCTTTGATTGGATCACATGAACCATCAAGCCAATACTTAGGTTCTAGGATAAGGAGATAATGATTAAGATATCCAATTTTGACTTGGGCCAACCTAAAAAAGTGATGACACCAAAACTGCTAGCCACCAAGGTTAAAGGAAAGGAAAATATAGGTTTAAAATTTAAGGGTCTTAAAGAGAAGCTTTCTCATCCTTTGCCATTTGGGAAGGAGGAAGCATTTGCCCTGGATTAGCTACTAATGATTTAGATAGTGATTCATTTGTTAATGTAATTTATGTTCCTAATATGCTTAAACCTAATGTATATTTTTCTTAGCGTGTTAATGATATGAATGACTTTGTTTATTTGTGCAATGTCTCATCTAATTGCATCATGCATGGATATAATCATAACTCATATAATACATTTGATATTAATTCAACAAACACCACTCTATTTAATCTCAAAACTTAGGATAATCCTAATGAGATCTTAATTGCATTTGATGTAACTCCTGAAGAGAGAGTGAAATTTGAGAGAATGTTAAAAGAATATGAAAGAGTCTTTGATTAGACTTATAGGGATATGTCAAGAATTAATCGACAAATTGCAAAACATATCATTCTAGCTTACCTAGAAATTAAATTAATAAAGCATAAGCTTTAGAGGTTTAAACCAAAATGGGAAAAAAAGGTAAAAGAAAAGGCACAAAAATAGATTGAAGCCAAGTTTTTAGTTGAGGTTTAATATCCTATTTAGTTAGCAATTGTAGTTCTTATGTGGACAATCGAGGCCTAAGTAAATCCTGTCCCAAGAATGACTTCTGACTACCTCACATAGACCTACTAGTCGATAGTGTTGCCATGTTTATGATGTACAGTTTCATGGATAGGTACACAAGGTATAATCAAATCCTCAACAAGATTGTCAATTGGATAAAGATGGCTTTCACCATATAATGGGGTACTTATACTTATAAGGTAATGTTATTCATATGAATGAATTTCGAGGTGACATATCAGACGATAACCACCAAGATCCTTAGTGACTCGACCTATAAGGAGGTCGAAGTGTATGTGGATGACATGATGCTCAAATCTAACATGAGAAAAGGCCATTTTGAGGCATTAGAAAATTCTTCCAAAGGATTGACAAGTATAATCTTCACCTTAATCTAAAGAAGTGTGTTTTTGGGGGTTACCATAGGGAAATTACTGGGCCATATCATCAGTCAATAAGTGATTGAAGCAAATTTAAAAAAAATTTAAAACCATTAGAGAGATGCCGGTGCCTAAGAAGGAAAAAAAGATCTGAGGGCTCTTAAGGAGGATTTAGTATATTAGCTAGTTCATCACTAAACTCACCTCCTTACATGAGCCAATCTTTAAATTACTGTAGAATGATTAACCAATTAAATGGAATGATGACTGTTAGAAGGCTTTTGATGCAATCACAGGCTATCTTTTACATCCCCCCATTCTCCAGCCAGCTCAACCAACAAAGCCTTTAATTTTTTACTTCATAGTAGAACAAAGTTCTTTAGGTGTTATGCTGGCCTAAAAAGATAAGTTTAGGGTGGAGTTAGCTATCTATTCTCTGAGTGAGAAGTTCCTTCAATATAAAGCAATGTATGTAGATGTGGAAAAGATCTATTTGGTAGTAGTGTGGGCCTTGAAAAAACTAAGGCATTATTTCCATTCCTGTTTGGTTGAAGCAGTGGCTAAACATAACCCCCTCAGGTATTTTTAGTTAGTGCTGCTTTTATTAGGAAAAAAAGAAAGGTGGGTTTTGCTTTTATAGGAGCTTGAGGTAGAGTATATAATGAAAAAAATGATAAAAGGTTGAGTAGTCCTTGAATGCTTAGCTGAACAACCTTTAAAAAGGGATCCAATTGAGTATGAATTCCCCAATGAGAACATTAGAGCCTAATGGAGCAACCAACAACAAAGGCATAAGGGGGTAAAGATGACTAATAACAGTGATTAGTATGAGGCATGCATTTATGGGTTAGAGGCACCGATAGCCTTGAGGGTTAAAGATGGTTAAAGAGTTTAGGGATTCATCTCAGGTGGTTCATAAATGAAAGGTAGTCAATTTAGGAAAAAAAACTAGTGCCTTATGTAGAGTACCTAAAAAGCTGAAGGGGTAAATTTGAGGTGTGTACACTCTAGCATATACCCTGAGATGAGAATTAGTTAGCTGATGCCTTGGACATTGGTATCCATGTTGAATAATTTAGAGGGGTATGCATAAGGCCAGTGGTCACTAGCTCAACAAAGAAAATTTTGAAAGTGAATAGGTGATGGGAGTTTTTGATTTTACAACATCCAAAGTTATTTGGAAAAGTTAGTATTCCTTAAAGAGGACACAAAGAAGGATCAAAGGATGATTTAAAAGTTATCCACCTAGTTCATTAGTGTAGATAGAACATTGAACAAGTGACAAGCCAATGGTATTTAGTTGAGATTCTTTGATGAAAATGAGGCTAAAAAGGTCATGAAGGTGTGATGCACACTAAGCCTCGCTTGTGTTTGATGTTGCTCAGAGCCCACTTTTAGGGTCCAAGACCGGATGAGGCTTATAAATTTCATAGCTTTGTCACTTCACAATAGAAGAGGGATTTTTACCCAATTCTTTTATTAATGGTCAACCTATGATGACGTCTAAGTGGGCTCAAGAGGTAGGTATCATAGAGTCACCACCTAACAAAACATAGGAAAATGAACCTAACCTTTGATGCCTAAACAGAGATGGTGTTTGGAGCATCACACTTACTTAAACCCTAGTTAGGTATTATTTATAAATGAGTTTTTAAAATTATTCCACTATCTCCCTTCTCATATAATGCATTGCGATAAATAAATAAACAATCAAACAAGTAGAAAGGCGATAAATAAATGAACGAAATAAAATAAACTACTTAAACTATTACATAGGCAAATTGTCCAATGAGAAGATAAAGATGAAGGGATATCACATGGCATATACAAGATGATCACGCAGCAAAAAAATAAAAAATTTAGATCATACATGCCATGCAATATGCAATAACGAATCGAATCATGCAATTTTAGAATTTTGAAAAACTTACAACCTTAGATGCACTTCAAAACTTGATTTTAATGATGACCAGCAAATAAGATGGACTTATATGCCTTATATCTTGATCACCAATACCAAAAGAGTTGCCTTTATGCCACTCCTCTCTATGCTCACACACACACTAGCAAGGATGGCTTAAAACAATAGTGCTAGCTCTAATCTTTTAGTATTTGGTAATGGGATTGGTTTGAAGCCACAAGATCTTATCTTGTTCTTCTTTTAGGTTGCTATTACTGCCCAAGAACACAAGAGATGAAGAAAGAATTCTTTCTCTTGAGAGTGGTGGCACTAGAGAGAAATTATCACCTTAGGTCAAAAGAATTAATCAATTTATATCATTAATTTAGGAAAGATGTGAATGCCAAAATCCCCTTGGAATAATGAATATTTTTCAGCCTCCATTACTTCCTAATTAAATGATTTAAATTGATTCAAATTCTCTTAGGTTTCAAATTCAAATGGCATTAGTCATTTAATAAAAAATCAAGCACTCCATTAGGGATTAATAGTTGCCAAAATTTACTAGGATTTTCCTTGAATTTTCAGTCACATTATCTCCCTCTTAAGTGTTTTATTTTGATTTAAATACAATATAGGATTTAATACTCAATTACATTAATTACCCTAAGATAATTAATTAATTGAAATTAAACCTTGTGCATGATGAATATTTCTCTCATGGACCAACTATGTAATAGATTTGCCTTAAACAACTAGCTATTTAAGGTTAAAAACCTGATTAACAGATTTGCCTTAAATAGCTAGCTGTTTAAGGTAAAAAACTATTTTTACAGATTTGCCTTAAATAACTAGTTGTTTAAGGGAAAAAATTGTTTACAAGAATCAGTCAAATTAGCAATTTTAATACCCATTACATACATTAATTTGACTTAAATAAAAGCCCAAATTAATGCCAATACACTATTTAAATATTTTAAGCCCAATGCTTTGTGTACGATCCTATCGGTCCATTTAATATTGGCAATGAATTAATAAATTAATTCAAAGGCTATATATATTCTCTAGCAAGATATTACAGCATTCCAAATTAAATTAAAATGCAAATGGCATTTAGTGACCTAATGCAATTTTACATAGTCCCTTACCCTTAAATATTAGAATTAATATAAGGCATGGAACTAGTCATCCTTGTATATAATAATTCCTTTCTTGATATTCCAATGACACTGAACTCTTAGATAAATAATGATTACTCATTATTTCATCTCCGTATGGCCATACACTTCTCAGTTCACTGATCAAGTTTTCGATGATATTTTCTCTCTTATTGAAAGGGGGAATCCTTTCACTTCTCTCATACTCTCTAACATGAATTAGTGCATACCCAAGCATACCTATACTTGTCACCCTGGTACGAGTACGTTAGGTGCAAGAGATGAGGAAGAGAAAGGTGCAAAGAAGGAAGCGTGTCCTATCGCGAGTGCGACAGGAAGCGGTTGAATGTAGTTGAGCTTGAAGAGTCATTTGAAAAGTCACCAAGTTTCATCAAGGGTTGCAACCATATGGAGGGGCACTTGAAGGGACTTGATGCTTAAAAATTATATATACCCTGGAAGTTATTTCAAAGAAGATAGAGAATTGAGAGATCTATCATTTTGATTTTTTCTTATTTGAAAGTGTAATTAGAGAGCAATAGTTGTAGTTTTAGTTTTAGTTTTATGGCTTGAAGAGAAGGTAAATACAAGGAAGAAGACTACACTTGGTGAAAGGAAGAAGGGTTGAGAGATTCCCTTCTTTTATTTCTAATCTTTACTTCTTCTTTGTTATTATTATGAATTCTTTTTAGGAATTGAATGTCAATAATCATGTTTATTCATTTCTCTTCCATTTATCTTTATATGTAGGATTTGCTATTAAAAGTTTATTAGTATCATTATAAGTTAAGGAAGACGACCTTAGATGGCAATTGCTTTTCTGAAAATCATCATAATGGTCATAAATAAGGGAGTTAGCGAGAGCAATGTCTTATTAAAAGTTAATAGGAAATTCATTATCAAAGCATAGTTTGAGAGATCGCATGTGGAGATAGTTGTTATAGGTTAGTTTTTATTCCTTGCATGTGTGTTTCTGTAATTCTTGTCTAAATGCAAGAGCTGTGATTTAGAACCATAAATGCATGTTTAAGGCATAATCTAGTCTAGATGCGAGAGTTGCAACATAGAACATTATTCCAACTTGGTTTGCATGATAAAGATTGAATTATAAATAAGAGAAAAAGATCAAATTCCATAATTATGTATATGTTATATTCATCATATTCATAAGTCTTCGCGGATTATCATTAAAGTAGAAAAATATTTAATTTAGTGTAGTGTAGTTTTAATAATAATTTTAATTTGTAAATTAATGAGCATTGTAAACAAGATTAAAATCAAGTAGTAATAGTGTCAATGTTAATCAACATTCCTCGTGGGATCGATATCTGAAGTACTATAATCGGTACACCATATACTTGTGGTATTTAAGCTTCTAGAAAAAGCATACCAAGTTTTTGGCGTCGTTGCCGGAGAATGTTTGATTAAATTTATTGTCATTATGAATCTTGATTTATGATTTTGGATTACAATATTTTATTATTTTTTGTGTTTTTTAGTTAATTTAGTATATTAACATAATTTAATTTTTGTTCTGCAGGTTATTTTACTTAGTATTTCATTATAAAGCAAAAAAAAAAAACTAATGATTTTTCTTCATTGTTACGAGCTCGAGGTATGTCGCGAATGTGAAATTGTAGGGAGGATGCTTTTATAGTGGAATGTGGAATTCTCTCCTTCCCCACCGAGTTCTCCTAGTGGATTTTTTTTAGTTTGTTTTCTCCTTCTCTTTTACATTTATTGTGATTTTTTTTGTTTTGTGTTTTTTCTGCTTTACCATTCTCACACAATGAGGACATTGTGTCCTCTAAGTGTGGAGGGGTATGTATGTATTATTTCTATTCATGTTTTTGTTTATTGTTAGTATATTTATTTATTTGTATATTGTGTTGTGAATTTAATTTTTGAGTTTATGTATTTGGCACCTATTTGGATTTAATTGCTTGCTTTAACATGAATTTATGTCATTTTTAGTATAGTAGGCCAATTTTTAGGCTAATCATCTTCATTTTACTTTGACAAATTAATGTGCATAATGAAGGCTATGAATTGGCAAAGCACTTTAGTGTAGGTTCTTTTTAGGTTGAGTATCTTTTCAAATGTGTAAATGGATTATTTTTGCCAATTTATTGCTTTAGGTAATTTGACCTATAGCTTAAGTGAGCTTTTGAGCCTTATACATTGATATTTTTCTTGTATGAGAGCCTTAATATGCCATTTCCTCTAGAATTTGTTTTTGGTAAACTTTGATATTACATTTAGTATGAGATGTGCATGACAAATGATAAGGGAATTTAGATTACACCATTTTGGCTTGCTTTAAAAACATACCTTTTTGACTTTAGGTAGCCAATTTTGAGCCTTAAACCTATTTTTGTTGAGCAACATATAATTAGCCAATATCCCAAAAAAAAACCTATTTCTTTGTTTTACCCTTTTTGTGAAGAGAAATAAATTGTTATATCTTTAGGAGATATATATTGTTAATATAAGCATGATGGTATTTAAAAAATGAGAGTTAAATTCCATTCTTCTCTAGGATCAATATTAGAACAAGGCTAGTTTCTAAAGAAATGAAAATAAAAAGAAAAAAAAGAAGAAAAAAAGAAAAGAAAGAAAGAAAGAAAGAACAAGAGAAACTAGTAGTAGTTTGCCATTAAGAAAGGAATATGAGAAGTAAATTACATCATGCGATGCTTAAATTCTTAAACAAATCTCTTATGATATGGTAATATTATTTCTATTCACAATTTAAGCTACTTAAACCAAAAATTATCCTACCTTAACCTAAGCCAAGTTACTACTCTTGTAAGACCCTTTTGATTTCATGTATCATTTTATACTAGTAGTGGAGATGTTTACTACTTACAAGCTTATGGTAGGCAATGGCATGTTTTAGGGATGAGAGAAACACTAACCCATAAACACATTGAGTGAATAAGTGCTTTAAGAATATAGTGTTTAAGTGAGAACTACTTTAGGCAATATTTGGTGTGGAATAATGTTTACATGTGTTAAGATATTCAAGTTCTTAAGTTCACACATTCTTATGCTTTGCTACTTCATAATTTTCAAAATGTGCATGGTTGTTTAAGTTTAATGGAGAATGATTTTGTTTGAGACTTTGCAAACTTGGGCTAAATTTGTGAAGAGATGAGCGTTTCTGCATGGTGTTTTCAAATATTTTCTAAATATAAATGTGAGCTCCAAAATTGTATGATTGTGTTGTTTGCTTGTTTTTTAAGTTTTGCTTGGGGACAAGTAAAAGTTTAAGTGTGGGGGTCTGATATGAGCTTAAATAGCTCATATTAAATCCAAGTTTTGTTATCAAAATAGTATTTTGTTATATTAAATTGTGTTAGAATTAGGTGTGTTTAATGTTTTTTGTCAAGTTTTGTTTATGTAGGAGAAAAGGAAGAAAATGTGAAGAAGAAGCCTTGTCGCGAGTGTGACAGATGCCGCGAGCACAACAAGTCTCGCGAGGGCAACAAATGTCATGAGCACGATAAGGGATGTAGGTCTAGGGCAAGAGATGAGGAAGAGAAAGGTGCAAAGAAGGAAGCATGTCCTGTCGCGAGCGCGACAGGAGGCGGTTGAATGCGGTTGAGCTTGGAGAGTCATTTGAAAAGTCACCAAGTTTCATCAAGGGTTGCAACCATATGGAGGGGCACTTGATGCTTGGAAAATTATATATATCCTGGAAGTTATTTCAAGGAAGATAGAGAATTGAGAGATCTATCATTTTTATTTTTTCTTATTTAAAAGTGTAATTAGAGAGCAATAGTTGTAGTTTTAGTTTTAGTTTTATGACTTGAAGAGAAGGCAAATACAAGGAAGAAGACTACACTTGATGAAAGGAAGAAGGGTTGAGAGATCCCCTTCTTTTATTTCTAATCTTTACTTCTTATTTGTTATTATTATGAATTCTTTTTAGGAATTGAATGTCAATAATCATATTTATTCATTTCTCTTCCATTTATCTTTATTTGTAGGATTTGCTATTAAAAGTTTATTAGTATCATTATAAGTTAAGGAAGATGACCTTAGATGGAAATTCCTTTTCTGAAAATCATTTTAATGGTCATAAATAAGGGAGTTAGCGAGAGCAACGTCTTATTGAAAGTTAATAGGAAATTCATTATCAAAGCATAGTTTGAGAGATTGCATATGGAGATAGTTGTTATAGGTTGGTTTTTATTATTCGAATGTGTGTTTATGTAATTCTTGTCTAAATGAGAGAGCTAAGATTTAGAACTATAAATGCATGTTTAAGGCATAATCTAGTTTAGATACAAGAGCTACGACATAAAACATTATTCCAACTTGGCTTGCATGATAAAGATTGAATTATAAATAAGAGAAAAAGATCAAATTCCATAATTATGTATATGTTATATTCATCATATTCATAAGTCTTCTCGGATTATCATTAAAGTAGAAAAATATTTAATTTAGTGTAGTGTAGTTTTAATAATAATTTTAATTTGTAAATTAATGAGCATTGTAAACAAGATTAAAATCAAGTAGTAATAGTGTACAATGTTAATCAACATTCCTCGTGGGATCGATATTTGAAGTACTATAATCGGTACACCATATACTTGCGGTATTTAAGCTTCTAGAAAAAGCATACCAATGGTGTACCAATAGATGAAAGTTTTAATAGTCAACATCTTTTAAGTGTCGCATCTAAGGAAGTCCTTTAGTTTTTTGATATTGCAAACTATTTGGTAAGTGAAGTTCTTCTATATGGTTTGGATTATAATCAAAGGAAAAAAAAATTTTTTTCTGATTGTAGGTTTTATTATTGGGAAGAGCTCTTACTTTACATGAGATGTGTTGATGGATTAATTAGGAGGCATGTTCCCTAAGATGAGATTGAAGATATTTTGAAGCATTGCCACTCCATAGAGGTTGGTGGTCACTTTGGTATCTCCAAGACAACTTCTAAGGTACTTGAATATGGTTTTTGGTGGCGTTCTTTATTTAAGGATTTTAGATCCTTTGTATTAAGATGTGATAGATGTCAAAGGATGGGTGTTATAACTAGGAAGCATGAGATGCCATTGAAGGGAGTATTAGAAGTAGATATATTTGATGTTTGGGGGATGGATTTTATGGGCCCTTTCCCTAGTTCTTTAGGTAACAAGTATATCTTGGTTATGGTAGATTATGTATCTAAATGGGTAGAGGCAATGCCTACTTTCACTAATGATGCCCAAGTAGTTAGGAAGAAGCTTAAGAAGGTTATTTTTCCTAGGTTTGGTATTCTTAGAGTTATTATTAGTGATGTAGGTTCCCATTTTTGCAATAGTATCATAGATGGCCTTTTGAGAAAGTATGGAGTGACATAGAAGGTAGTTATTCCATACCATCCTCAAACTAGTGGATAAGTAGAAGTGAGTAATAAAGAATTAAAGTGGATCTTGGAAAAAAATGGTTTATTCATCTAGGAAGGATTAGGCATTAAAGCTAGATGATGTTCATTGTGCATGTATGACAGTCTTTAATACACCCATAGATCTTACCCTTACCAGCTTATCTTTGGCAAGTCTTGTCACTTGTCGGTGAGCTTGAACATAAGGCCTATTGGGCAATAAGAGCTCTAAATTTTGATATGAAGCAAGCTGGTAGGAAGAGGTTACTTTAGTTAAATGTATTCGAAGAATTAAGGATGAATGCTTATGAGAATGTTAAGTTGTATAAGGATTGTACCAAGATGTGGCATGATAAGTATATCCTCAAGAAAAAGTTTCATGAAGGAGATTTGGTGCTTCTTTGTAACGCAAGATTGACATTATTTCCTTGTAAGCTCAAGTTTAGATGGTCTAGTCCTTTCAAAGTCGTTAAAGTGTATGAGTTTGGAGCTGTAGATATTGATAATGATAAGGGATAGGTCTTTAAAGTGAATGGTCATCACCTTAAGCCCTATTTTGTTGGTGAATCAACTGGAGATGTGAATTTGCATACTCTCTCTACACCTAATGAGGTCATTTCTTAAGTTTATTAAAGCCTTTCAATGTTTACACATGTTTGTTTTAGTTTTTATTTACACAAGTTTGTTTCTATGTGTCTAGGTTAGTATGTAAATAAGCATATTTGTTGAATGTTTTATGTTATTATTTCATATTTACATGTTCTTTTTGATGTCCTACTAATTTTTATTTGAGTTTTTGGAAGTTTGTGTTTTTGAGTTTTTGGGCAGGGTGTGACAAGTCGTAACATCTGTGCCGACTTGTTATAGTGAGTCTTTGTGTCAACTTGAGGGTTATGCCGACTTAGGTGTCAAGTCATTTAAGATCATTATGTCCAACATCATCAACAGCTATATCAATTTATAAAGAATCATTTCTGTCACAAGTCATAATGCTTGTGTCGACTCATTTTAGAGAGGAGTCATGCCGAGTTGTCCCCTTTGTACTGACTTGTGGCATCTCTAAAATTGGCCAAAATTTTCTCTATTTTCTATCCCTTAAATGCCCTATTTCAGTTTTACTTTTAGTCTTTGTTTCTTGTCATTATTTTTTGGTTTCTTTTTCAATTTATTTTGAAAAGGTGTGAGAAACCCTAAAGGGTTGTGTCTTTTCCTATAAAGAGTCACACCTCTCCTACTTTTTATCATCCTTTTCATAAATTTCTTTCCCTATATATATTAGTCTTCCATCTTCTTTACTATCACAGACTTTTGTTATTCCCAAAGGAGTAATTTCTCTATAAATATTACTTATTTTCTTTCTTCTTCCCTACTTCATCTTATTTTTCTCTCACTTGTTCCTTTCAAGTTTTTAGTTCTTTTTGTTCTTTGTCTTTCATGTGTTGTTCATGAAGTTTCTATTCATTTTTCTTTTTGAGTCTTTCTTTTTTCACTACTCAAGATGCCAAGGACTAGAGGATCTACATCTTTAAGGCCTCAAGAGGATGTTTCTCAAGATGAGATTTCACTTCCATATACAAAGCCCCATTTTCCATTTCTTCTCATAAGGATGGTGCTAAGTTTGTTTCCCTTAAGCTTAGAGGAATTATGGATTGTAAGTATCTTTTTACTAGCATTTTAAGATATTTAGGTATGCTTGACACTATAAACAATCTTTTGAGTGCTTATGGTCTTGCTAGATTTCTCTCTATGCACGAGCTTACTTATATTAAGTTGGTGTTAGAGTTTTATGCTACTTTAGAGGTGAATGAAAATGACTTTAGAGTGCTAGAATTTCATTTGTTTGGTAATAAGCATAAGTTTATGAGTGTTTTGTTTTAAGAAGGATGGTTTGTGTGATCCTCCTAAGACATTTGATGTTAATGCTTTTTGGACTTTTTTTGACTAATTTAAGAACCCCATTCCAACCTAAAAAGGGTAAAGCTATGTTTATTAAGGACTTAAAATTTTGGCTTTTGCATAAGGTCCTTGCTTGTGTGATTTTTAACAAATCTAAATTCAATAGGTTCACTTATTAGGAGTTATTTCTTATGTGGTGCATTCATAATAATAAGAAAGTTTGTTAGACTTATTGGATTTTCAATCAAATGCTTGCATGCACTTCTAGGAGAGATAGTCCTATCACTCATGGTCATATAGTGACCATCATTGCTAAAGCTTTGGATTATGATTTAACTGAAGAAACTAGTTTGTTTGAGTGTACATTTTTCACTAAACATACTTTGATAAGAGGCGAAGTGGTTGATGGCTTAATGAAATTTATCCCGGCATTTTATCATCTTATTGGAGGGGATTGGAACAACCACCACCACCACCACCTCAAGAGAGAGTACAAGTGGAAGAGGAAGAGAGTGAAGAGGAGGAAAAATCGAATTTTGGTCATTTTTCTAGCCTAATACTATGAGGGTACTAATAGGCCTACCTATGGTCCTTCTTATGAATAAGCTCATGGTGCCTCTAGTGGTTCTTCTAGGATGTGGAAGCAAATTTTGGAAGGCCAACAAACCATGTAAAGACAAATTTGAATTCAATAGAGACTATGCAAAGGAACTTGCAAGAAGGCAAATGAGGATAGAGTACAAAGTAGATACATTTATAGCTTAAGCGGGCTATGTTGTTCGCTCTCTACCACCTTCTTATTCGGATGACTAAGGGAAGCTTTTCTTTTTCTTCTCCTTTTTATTGTGTTGGATTCACATTAGGGACAACGTGAAGCTTAAATGTGGGGGAGGGATATATGTTTTTATGTCTTGTTTGTTTATATTTATTTTTGTGTTTAGTTTGCTTTGCTAAGTTCATGCATGTTTTCATATTTGTCTTTTATCTTTATTTTTAAGTAGTTTCTTTAAGTTTATCTTAGCATGATGAAGTGCAATTTAATGCCATGTCAATGGCTTGTTTTTGATGTTCAATTGGTAGAATCTTAAGTTTCATGTAGTATAGGTTTAAGTTTTTCTGACTATCTTTGGTTGTTATTTTCAAATTCTTAGAATGTTTAGTCAATTTTATAACTATACTTGAGATCTAGGATGGCATGATTCAAATCTAGTGTTTTAAGAGCTTTTATGGTCTTAGGGAAACTATAGCCATAATACTCATTGCTCACTTTTCAATAATGGATGAGGATCTTTAAAGAAGAAGAAGAAGAAGAAGAAGAAGAAGAAGGAAAAAGAAAAAAGAAAAGAGCAAGAAAAATCAAAATCATCTTATGCGATGGAGTATATGCAATGGAGCATAAAATGTACCTATTAAGATTGCTCAATAAAATAAAGTGGGATGAAGTATAAGATGCACCCATAAAAAAATAAATTTTTTTGTTAAGATATTAGAAAAAAATTGTAGGTGTCTAAAAATTCCATGAGAATTGTGAGTCAATGTGTGAACTTTCTTTTATCCCAATGGCTATGGTTGTTCTTGAATCTCTAAGTTTGAAGGTTGTCCATCTTAGTTGAATAGTTTGGTTACATTATTGACTTTATGTTCTTGATTTTGATTTTAATAACTTAAGATAGTAGGTGAAATTTATTATCTATGCTATGCAACTTGTCTACTATATCATTATTAAGCATTAGGAACTAGTTATTTGGCTATTTTATTCTAAGCATTTCTCATGTTCAATATGATTCTTAGAGAAACTCTCCTCTTAACTTGGAAGGCAAATGATTTTTGTTAGTTCTCTCACTTGCATTCTTGCTTAAGGGCAAGTAAGGTTTAAGTGTGGGGAAATTTGATGCCATGCAATTTAGCATAGTTATTTAGTGTGATATTGCATTATTTTTTTATTTATTTATTGTATTTTGTTATGTTTTAGGTCACTTGTTATGTTTTCATTGATTTGTAGGCTAAATGTACCTAATTGAGTGAAATGAAGTATAATTGAAGAGATTTTCATGGGAGAATAGAAGAAAAAGGTCTTTAAAGAACTTAAGAGCCTCTGTCGACTCATAACAATGTGTGCCGACTCATCATAGGGACTTAGTGTGTTGACTCATGCTATATTGAAATGACTCACAATGCAGTTAAAGATGTGATGACTCATTCTAGATGTGACGACTCATTACAAAGCCTTGGTGTGTTGACTAGTCTAACTCGGCACAGGGTGTGCCAAATCGTGACAAAGACCAACAATTGCAATTTTTAATGCACCTCTTCAGAATTTCAACCACTTTTCTAGAAGACAACTATATTTTGGATATAGATAGATAAAGAAAGATATAAAAAAAATTCTTTATAACTTCCATATCAATTAGAAAGATTATGAGGAAGAAAAATGCACAAAAAAAGGAGAGAACAACAAAGGTCAATCAACATTCAAGTACTTTTTTGAAGGAACATTAAAGAGTTTTCTACCATTCTACCTTCTTTTTTTCTTTAGATTTTACTTAACTTTAATTTCTCTTGTCTTGTGTATTTTGTTTTCCTAACATATATTTAGGTTAACTTTATTTGTTAGAGTTGCAAGTATGAATTGATCTTTATTAATATAAATTATTTTGCTTTAAGTATGATTGAATTAAGTTTAATTGGGTTCTTAATTTGTTATGTATGCTTGATCACCATATATAATATGTTAATCGATTATTCACAATGAGAATTGGGACATTTTGGTGGAAAAGGTAATTAATTTTACTTAAAGTTAGAAAACACTTAAGAGGCAAAGTTTTCACTTTGAGGGGCTTAAGAAAAGGCAAAGTACTTCATGGTTCTCATCTATCTCTATGATGACATGAGAGTGCTTATGGACTCTAGATGGAAATGTCCTTATTTGACAATGAGAGTTACATCTAGGAATAATAGGCCTTATTCTCATATCATTGTATGTTTATATATTTATTTGCATTCTTATAAGATCAACTGATGCTTTGTAATTCTAACATCTTTATTGATTGATTGTAAGTTATATTTTGGATTAGATAAATAGTTTAGTTTAGTAAGAAATTAATAAAACCAATTCCAAATTGATATCATTGCCTAACAATCTTAGTATCCAATCGGATAATACAAGATAACACTTATACCTAAAATTGATTCCTAGAGTTTGACACCCTTCTCACCTTAACTAATGATGGAATATGACATGGCATTTATATAATGATCATGCAGCGGAAAAACAATAAGTTCGATTATATATGCCATACAATTCCATAACAAGAATGGAAACATGCAATTTTAGGGTTTTAAAAATTACACTTTAGATGCACTTCAAGATTTGATTTTGATGATGACCAGCAACCAATAAGGATATGTTAGCCTTAGATCTTCACCACTAATGCCAAAGGAATAGCCTTTACACCACTCCTCTTTATGTTCACACACACAATTGCAAGCAAAGCTTAAAATCGAGATTGCTAGCTCTCTATTTAAGTATTGGGTAATGGAAATGGATTGAAGCTACAAGATTTGATCTTGCACTTCTTTTAGGTGCTATTACAGCCCAAGAACACAAGAGAATGAGGAAGAATCCTTTCTTCTTGTGAATTCGGCCAAGAGAATTTTTGTGAGAGAGAGAGAGTTTCACGCCACACACCTACTAAGGTTTTCTTTTTGTTTACCAATATATATCATTTAATTTTGTAAGTGATAATTCTGAAATCCAATACCTCAAGATAGTTAATTTAGCCTTAATCACTTCTTAAAATCAAGTGACATATATTAATTCAAACTCTTTTGAATTAATTTGATACAAAACATAAGACATTTTAATCAAATTAATCACTTAACTTGGAAACAAACATGTGCCGAAATTCCCTTGTTATTTTATCTTAGAATTTCGGCTAGGTCATCTCCTTTTTAAGTGTTTTAATTTGATTTAAATATCATTAGGATTTGATACTCAATTAACTTAATTAATACAAGATAATTAATTAATTGAAATTAAACCTTGTGGGCCGAATCTCTCTCTCTAATGGATAATGGATCAAGTTCCATTTAGCAATTATAATGCCCATTACATACATTAATTTGACTTTAATTAAAAGCCCAAATTAATGCCTAATACATTATTTAAATATTTTAAACCCAATGCTTTGTGTGCGATCCTATAGGTCCATTTAATGTTGGCAATGAATTAATTCAAAGGCTATATATATTCTCTAGCAAGATATTATATCATTCCAAATTAAATGAAAATGCATATGGCATTTAGTGACCTAATTCAATTTTGCATAGTCCCTTACCCATAAATTGTTAGAGAGTATACCCTAGAGCCCATGTAATAGGGATGTTTTTCATATGTATGAATTTATATTCTTAATAAAAGGCATCATTCATTTATTAATGCTATGTTTAAATACATGAGTTTGTAAATCTTAAATTAATAAATGAAGTCCTAGATATTATAAACATAGTGCAAAGGCAATCATGAAAGTGTTCACAATATGAGATGTCTATTGCATACAAATGTGTTAATATCTAAATATCCCTAGTCATAGAATTAACAAGATAAGGATATTGTTAATTCGGACAGACTAGCACATGTTATGCTTCTTGAATGGTTCAAGCAGTGGTTCTCATAACTGTGATTATGGAAGATAATCAAAGCTAACATGTGGATGCTTGTTAGAAGAACAAGTTCATTGGAGACCTGCATAGAGAATCCTCACATGGATATTAAATCTATGTCAGTGAGGAATCTCTTCATAGCGGTTGTGCAAGTATCCTTAGACTTGAGATCACCAAAGTAATCTTAAGTAGCAAGTGGTATACTTTTACTCCATAACTGATTACTTCCAACTGGGAGTGAACATAGTTAGGAGATTGGGTTCATGACCTACTTGAAGAATAGTTGAGTGATTGACAAAGGATTCACCATCCCAGATTTAATAAGAAAAGTTATCTCGCATGATTCTATAATTGCCATTTTTAGAGAATCTCTGACCAGAGTAATATGCCAAGATGGATAGAGATCTATGAAGGGCATTTTGGGAACAATGGTTAAATTAATAGAACATACATAATTAGATTTATATGAGTTGACAGAAATCCATACTCAGAATCTAATTGAGATAAGAGTGGTGAAAAAAGTAATTGCATGGTAATTGTTTCTATGGAAGGGTATAGTCAAACCACTTGACTTTCCTGACATTTGGATAGTTATAATGCCTAGCTAGAGGCCAATCATAACTTTTATAATCATGTATCAAGAATATCAATAGGGATTGACAAAATGATTTAAAGGAGTTTAAATCATGTGAGTTTTGAATAGAATTCACAATTACGTATTATACTGCCAACATGGATAGGAACCCAATAGGTCATACATATATAGAGAAAAGGATAAAATGGTAAAATGATAAGGATAATAATATTTGATATTATTACGAGGGTAGAGAAGTGAATAAGACAATAATTAATTAAAGAGTTTAATTAATTATGATCAAGTAAAATTGTTCGCGAAACTTTTTAGAAATGTTTTGTAAAATTGGACCTAATTGAAATAATGTATTTCATGATTAATTATTATTGGACTATAAATGTTATAAGACTACTATAAGTGTTATAGGACTGATATAATAATTAATAGGTCCATTGGAGGAATTATAAAGGGGCCAGAAAATTGAAGTTGGTGCAGAAGACCTTCTGTAGAGGGCCACACGCCAACTCCCAGACAGAAGGCCTTAATGGCCTATTTCATGGACCAAGTTAAATTATATATGTTACATAAGTGTTTTGAAACCTACATATTTAATTTGGTTGGATTTGGAATCCATTTGGGTAATTAAATCCAATTAGTTGCACAAAGAGCCTAGTTTGTGGGTTTTGTGCATAGTCTTTTATGAAAAGGTTTAAATTGGATTTAATTGAGCCCAAATAATTATAAAGAATTCCAGAAGCCCAATTAATAATTCTCTAGAAATTTTAAAAAGCCCAATCTCATTATGAAGTTGGATTTTTAACCTAACTATAAAAAGCCAACTAATGAGGAATTAGGGTTAAGTGATATAACACTTAAGAAAGACTTCTTCTATTATTCTCTCTACCCTAGCCACCCAAACCCTTGCTAGCTCTAGGGTTTTTTGGCCAGCACTTGTCCTCTACCAATTTTTTGGTTCATTCTATCAATCTCTAGTGTAAATTACTCATTGGAGGTGTTCAATTTTGGACACTGTGGTTTGCGACAACCCGGTGCGAAGTAAAATCAACTGTTCAACAAAAATCAAAGGTGATTTTTCTTATTCTCGTCAATATGAATATTGTACATTCATGGAAAGATCAGTAACATTTGTTAAAAATTTTAAATTTCGCTTATGTATGAAATGCATGTAACCGATAAATTCCAACATAAATATTAGAATTACTATAAGGCTTGGAACTAGTCATCCTTATATATATTAATTCCTTTCTTGATATTCTAGTGACACTGCACTCTCAGATAAAAAATGATTACTCATTATTCTATCTCGATATGGCCATACACTTCTTAGTTCACTGATCAAGTGGCCGATGATATTTTCTCTCTTATCGAGAGGGATAATCCCTTCACTTCTCCTATGCTCTTTAGCATGAATCAATGCATACCCAAGCATACCCATACTTTTCACTCAGTTACGAGCCCGTTAGGTGTATGTCAAAGTACACAGTAATTCATTAAGAGTTTCACAGAGATTTTAGGTTTAAGAAGTCCGATGCAAAACTTGCATATGAGAAACACTTATGACTTATACCATGTAGTGTTCTCATGAATGGATCAAATCCAGATACCATATTCTAAACATGTATCTATGATCTCTGATTGACACTCTTGTCCTTATGATCCGTAAGACAAAACTCAACTTATCAAAGAGAGCATACTAGTCTTAATTCATTGTTATTCCCATAACAATGACTAACTAGGGATAATTAGAATGAAGTCTCTATTGTTTCAAGGTCTTACAACCATGTACCTCACACATGATAACTTAAACTGAAACAACATTCTTGGATAGTTATATCAATTGATATGCACAGGAATACAATAGATAAAACAAATGCCTCATTTATTAACTAAAGAGTTTTATTACAATGTATTGGGGCTAGGGCTTACACTAACAATCTCCCACTAGCACTAGTCCCAATTGGGCATAGCCCTAAGACCAAATGCTCTCAAATGAGCTTCGTACAGATTGGGACGCAACTATTTCATCAAAGGATCTGCTACATTGTCTTCACTTGCTATCTTGCTAACCTTGACGTCCCCACGATCAATGATCTCTCTAATTAGGTGGTACCTCCTGAGTATGTGTTTGGATTTCTGGTGTGACCAGGGCTCCTTGTCCTATGCGATGGCCCCGTTGTTGTTACAAAAAATTTCTAATGGATCTAGGATGCTTGGGACCACTCCTAATCAAGAAATGAAATTTCTAATCCAAACAGCCTCTTTTACAGCCTCACTCGCTGCAATATACTTATATTCTGTAGTTGAGTCAGCAACGGTCTCTTGCTTCGAGCGTCTCCAGTTGACAGTACCACCGTTCAAAAGAAAAACAAATCCAGATTGCGATTTAGAGTCCTGAGTGCTGGTTTGAAAAGTAGCATCGATATAACCTTGTATGACGAGCTCTTCTTGACCACCATACACCAAGAACTGATCCTTAGTCCTTTGTAGGTACTTTAGAATCCCCTTTTCAATAGACCAGTGCTTCTCACTAGGGTCTTGCAAAAACCTACTAGTTATACTCAGTGTATGAGCAACATCCAACCTAGTACATAACATAGCATATATGATAGATCCAATAGCATATGCATATGGGATTCTACTCATGTTGTCCCTTTCTTCTTTGGTTTTAGGGCACTGTTCTTTAGTTAAAGAAACTCCTAAAGCCAAAGGTATGTACCCTTTCTTTGAGTCTCCCATACTAAACCGCTTTAGTACTTTGTCTATGTACTTTTCTTGACTTAGTCCCAAAATTTGATTCGATCTATCTCTATAGATTCAAATACCAAGTATTGTCTCGGCTTCACCTAAGTCTTTCATTCAGAAACATTTCCCCAACCATTGCTTAACCTTTTGCAATGTTGGAATATCATTTCCAATGAGAAGGATGTCATCCACATATAGGGCTAGAAATACTATTATGCTCTCACTAACCTTTTTGTACACACAAGGCTCATCTTCGTTCTTGACGAATTCAAATTCTTTGATTGCCTTATCAAAACGAAGATTCAAACTTTGGGATGCTTGCTTTAATCCATAAATGGATTTTTGAGGCTTGCAAACCTTCTTAGGATGCTTGGGATTGACAAAACCCTCAGGCTGTGTTATATACACATCCTCAAGTAAATTTCCATTGAGGAAAGCAGTTTTGACATCCATTTGCCATATCTCATAATCATGATATGCAACTATGGCAAGCAAGATCCTAATGGACTTGAGCATGACTACAGGCGAAAAGGTCTTATCATAGTCTACACTATGAGTTTGTCGAAAACCTTTTGCTACTAGTCTACCTTTGTAGGTCTTATCAGCTTTGAGTTTAAATAGCCACTTACATTCAATTACCTTAGCACCTTTCGGTGGATCAATCAAGGTCCAAACCTAGTTATCGTACATTGATTGCATCTTGGATTTCATGGCTTCAAGCCAATTTTTTGAGTCTGGGCTTTCAATAGCTTCTCAGTAGGTAGTAGGATCCTCACGATCTACTAACTCAATAGTGTCACTATTAGTGATTAGAAATCCATATAGCTCAATCACCTGACGTACCCTATCGGACCTTCTAGGTTCTTGTTCCACAACTAGTTGTGAACTTGATCCCATTTCCAACTCATCCTCCATAGGAGTTTGTGGTACTTCAATTTCTCCAAGTTCTACTTTACTCTCACTGTCTTTCTTGAGAAGGAACTCCTTTTCCAAGAAAATAGCATCGCGACCAACAAATACTTTGTTCTCGCCTTGTGAGTAAAAGTAGTATCCCTTTGTTTCTTTGGGATAACCCACAAACAAGTAGACAGTGGATTTGAACTCTAGTTTGTCAGATGTCAATTTCTTAACATGTGCTTCATAGCCCCAAATCCTGAGAAATGACATATTGGGTTCTTTCCCAATCCATACCTCGTATGGTGTCTTCTCAACTACTTTAGTTGGAGTACGGTTTAATAGAAATGCAGTAGTTTCTAATGCATAACCCCAAAAAGAGACATGAATATTAGTTTGACTCATCATAGATTGAACCATGTCTAGTAGAGTTGGATTTCTCCTTTCGGACACACCATTCCATTGTGGCATTTCGGGAGGAGTGAGATGTGAAATAATACCACACTCCTTTAGATGACTGTCAAACTCTTGGCTTAAGTATTCGCCACCTCGATGTGATCGAATGGCTTTTATACTTCTGCCAAGTTAGTTTTCCACTTTGTTCTTAAACTCTTTGAATCTCTCAAAAGTTTCAGACTTGTACTTTATTAGACAGACATAGCCATATCTACTGAAGTCATCTGTGAACGTCACGAAGTAGCTAAAACCACCTCTAGCTTGTGTACATAATGGTCCACATACATTGGTATGTATTAGTTCCAATAGGTCATTATTCCTCTCACCTTTCTTGTTAAAATGACTCTTTGTCATTTTTCCATGCAAGCATGGCTCGCATGTATCATAAGACTCTAAGTCGAATGACCCAAGCACTCCAGTTTTGTGGAGTCTTGAAATACGTTTTTCATTTGCATGCCCTAAACAATAATGCCAGAAGTAAGTAGGGTTCAATTCATTTGATTTAACCCTCTTTGTATTAATGTTGTATATGAACTCTTTGTTTTGTAGATCAAGGATATAAAGGCCATTTTGCAACATGGCATTGCAATATGAAATGCCTTGGCGACGAATATGAGCATTGCCATTTTTAATAACAAAATCAATTTCATCCAAATCCAAACATGAAACTGAAATAATGTTTCTGCTCATAGCAGACACATAATAACAATTTTTCAAAACTAAACAAAGTTCAGAAGGTAAAGTGAGTTGATAGTCGCCTATCTCCATGGCAGCAACTCGTGCTCCATTCCCCACATGAAGGTCCACTTCATTCTTCCCAAGTAACAGACTATTTCTTAGCCCCTGCACATTTGAACAAATGTGAGAACCACAATCGGTATCCAATACCCAAGTGGTAGAAATAGAAAGGTTAATTTCAACAATAAAAATACCAGAACTGGATGCCTTGGCTCCATTCTTCTTTTGTTCTTCCTTGAAGAGAGCGCAATTCTTCCTCCAATGCCCTATTTTGTTGCAGTGAAAGCAAGTGCTCTCACTCTCTTTGAGCTTTTATGCCTTGGGCTTGGATTGGGCCTGAGGTGCACTCCCATTTGACTTGAACCGAGCTAGGTCATTCTTGGGTTTTGCCTTTCCCTTTCCATTTCCCTTAGCGGGTCCCTTCTTAATGCCCCTGATAATGGACATTTAAATGATGTTTTTAGTATTTTTAGGTATTTAATTAAGTTAATTTTGTGTTAATTAGGTTGAATTTGAGTTTAATTGGTTAATTGTATGTTTTAGGAGTTAATTGTAAAATTTGGTGTTTTTCAGGGTTAATTTGCAAAAAAAAGACTTAATTGTAAAAGGCAACAAGATTTGGGCCAAAACTGTGAATTTGGAAATGATGCAAGCGTGAAGTCCGGAAGAGTTATGCGTGCCCACGTGAAATGAAGAAAGAAGGATCACTTGGCCACGTGAGAGATTGAACAAAGCTACACGTGACCACGTGTGATTTATCAAAGGAAGATGAGTGGCCACGTGAATTGAAGAAGAAAAGAACACATGGCCACATGTTGAGTCTCCCATAAAGTGAAGGATTTTTCCAATTCAAGAAGGATTCTTTTCCTACTCCAATTTGGGAAGTTTAGAAGGCCTCTAAAACATATTTTACCTATAAATAGACAACTCTAACGCCAAAGAAAAGGAATTAATGGATGAATTGGGAATTAGGAATCTCAGAATTAAGCTTAGTTATTTTACGTTATTTTTATGTTTTCATTATTTTTCTTCAACTTTGTTTTAGTTTTTAATTATGTTTAGGAAGTAGTTTTTCTTCTTTTGCTAATGGATTCTTGAAATCTTATATTTTCATTGTTATGATTTTATTTTGAGCTTAATTTCAATATCGGTTGATTATTTCTTGGTTTTAAGCATATTCTTATCTTTGATTGTGTTGAGATTAATTGTTGGTTTATTGAATAAATAACTAAAAATTGGTTTTGACATAGTTAATGATTTGCATGTTCTTGGGTTAACTCTTTAATGTTTATGCATTATTATTATCCGAAATAAGAGATGATTATGTGTTAATTTTATTGGTTAATACTAAGAGAGGAAGAATTAAGAATAAATTGGAGTTGAATCACTTGAAAAAGGCTTCAATGAAAGTTTAGGAAGTTGAAACTAGATTTGCATGCTAAGTATTAGATTTGTGTATGAGTTTAATACCAAGAATGATATACTTGAATAAAGATATCTTGCTTTATTACTAGTTTTTCCATAATCACTGGTGTTTATATTAAATTTAAGTCATTAAAATGAAAGTTAAGGTTGATAGTTTCTTTAGCAAGAGAATTCCATTTATTGTTTTGTTTTTAATTCATGTTTTAGCTTTTGTTTTGTTTAATTGTTTATTTTGTTTAATTTTTACCTTTAAATCAAAAACATTTGGGAAACAATCTCGGATTAATTTAATTCATACATAGATATTATTCTTAGCAATCCATGTTCCCTTGGATATGATATTTTGGGGTCTTAATCTATATTTCCCTGTATTACTAGCCAATCTAGTACACTTGGTAGAATCCGGTCAAGTTTTTGGAGCCATTGCCGGGCAATAGTGGTGTTGTTTGTTTAATATCTTTGATTGAGTTAGTCTGAGATTTTATTTTTATTTTGTTTTTAATTTGGTGATTGTTCTTTGCAGGAACAATTCGAAACATTTTTCAAGATGATGCAAGATGAGGTCCAAGATTATGAATTGTTTCTTTTAAAACAACGAATGAATGATCTACTAAGAGAAAGAGAGGAGATAGAAAGATCGCATAATCCTTATTCATCACCATCCATGGCTGAAGATTCTTATTCTCTTTGGACTTTGAGAGCACTAATGGAAGAATTGAAAAGAGAGAATCGAGAACTGCATTACTCAAAAGAGGCCAGTATCTCCGAGAATCAACGTCTTCATAAGCAACTTATATGTAAGGACGAGCAATTTTAGGCTGAAAAAGAAAGATGGAGGGCCATACAAGAAGCTATTCTCTCCGAAATCGAAAATGTTTGTGACTTGCTTATAAGAAAGGAAAGGGAATTTTATGCTGAAAAAGAGGAGTTGGAGGCTACATTAAGAGCTCAAGAGGAAAAGTTTTGAATTCAAAAAGAGAAAATAAGGACTTAAGAGGAGATAATTAAAAGTCAAGAAAATTTATTAAGGGATAAAGAGCATAGAATTGAAAAGTTGGAATCTAAGCTAGAACTTTTGAGCACTTAAGGTTATGGTGGTAAGGAAAAGGAACCAAATTATTCATTTATGGAGGATAAGGAACAAGAGGAACAATTCATATTGGAGGATAAGTCATGTGTTTATTTAGAAGGTGTATGATCTTTTGTAGAGAATTTTTCACCAAAGGATCAAGAAGGAAAAGATTCTCAAGTAGAGATACCGAGTTCAGTCCGCTTGAAGGATTTATTTATGTTAGAAGAGCTGGTAGAGTTCGTGATAAATGAGCCAAAGGATGAGTCATATTTTATTGAAGATATGGAGTTTTTAGCTTTGATAAACTATGACAAGTTTCTTCTACTGATGGGAGAAAATGAGGAGCAAATTCCGGAGAGACCTACATTTGGATCATAAGCTCGACCTCTCGAGAGTAACAAGAGTCGAGCTGGGACTCAATAAACCAGAACTTCTTCTCTAACTCTTCTCTTTAAATTTTCATCTATTTTTTATGTTTTGCATGTTATTTGTTTTGCTATTGTTTTTATTTTTTTTATTTTAAGGTTTAATGCATGTTTGTTAGTTGTTTATGTCTTTTAATTCATGAGTTTAAGATATGGATTTGAAAAAAAAAGCTACTTCTAATAATTTTTATGCTTCATGATTAAATTTGGATTAGTAAGTGCTTTTAAAGGAATTAAAGAGCTAATATGATTTTTGAGGTAAGTGAAATTGAACTTGTCAAAGATTTATGAGTTAGTTAGATATGAGTTTTATTTTAATTGAATAAAGCCTCATATGTTGAGTTAAGAGTGGACTACGTTTGGAATTTAATTAATTAATAGATGTGCATATTTTTGGCATAATTCAATTGTAGCTTGAAAAGAAGGAAAAGCTTAAATTGAGTGAGTATAAGTGGAGTTATAATTGGTTTATATAGTTCAAAAATCAAAATTTGATGAAGTTTTAGCAAAAATTTATTCAAATTTTGATTTACATGAATAAAGGATTAATATTATAAAGGGGATTGAATTCAAATTGGTTAGAAAGAAATTAAGGTGAATGCAATTTAATTTAATGCTTTAATATGCTGAAAAATGAAGCTAAAAAGGAGGAGGAAGTGATGAACACGTGACCACGTGTGAAGCAAAGAAGGACAACACGTGGCCACGTGAAAGCTTATTGCTTGCCCCATGCATGTATGTGTGCCCATGTGACCCCCTCACCAGAAAGTTGCATGGCCACGCACAAGGCCATTGCTTCGCCCCATCAAAAATCACGTGCCCACATCCTCCCTTTCCAAAGGCTCTTGCGTACCCATGCATCTGCTGCCTCCCTCTCCAATATCCCATGCGTGCCCACGTGTAGGTAAGGCTACATACACGCGTGGCCACGTGTGAAGGCACTGTCCCCACCCATGGTTTTTTTTCTTTCTTCCCTTAAATTTGCATTCTCTTTGCTCTTACCACTCCCCTCACTATACATCACTCACCACACCTTCACACACTTACATTACACCACTACACTCACTCACTTGATCAATCCACCAACCCTCACACACTCACTCACACATGCATTCAAGCACACACTTTACATTAAGGAATCAAAGTTTAATTATACTTATGTATTAGTCCATTCCTTAACTGCTTCAAAATAAGGTTTTGTGCAGAAAATATTTCATTAGCAGACCGCCGTGTTATCTAATCCTAGCACCTTAAATTTTATTCAAGTCATTATTTGTAATTTTGATACATCAATTTTTATATACATTCAGTTAAGGATATTATGGATGACTTGATTTTTATTACTATCTTTGTGATACATGGCATGGCTAATTGGGACTCTTGTGATAAAACATGTTGCACTTCATTTATTACCCAGGCACACACCTTTTTATTAAGGCACACACACTTAGGGAGTTTTTCTTACCTTACTCATTTTCTTACTCATGAATTATGTGAATTATTTTGTTTTAGTCATTTTTGTTTTTTTTTTGTGTTTAGTTTTGTTTTTAGTTTGCATGTTTAGTTTTTAGTTTTTGCATAATTAGTTTAGTTTATTCATTTATCATATATTGTACATTTAGCTCAATTCGCCCTAGTTATTCTAAAAAATTGAACATTTTGAACTTGAATTTAGAATGTGCAATATTTAAAATTCTTGTTTAAGCATTAGAACAAGCGTGTTGTTTAATGAATTTTTAGCTAGTTAACATTCAACTTGGCTTATATTTGTTAGTTTCTACATTTTTGAGCACTTAAGACCAATTTTTATACCTAGAGAAAAATAATGCATTGAAATAGTTAAGTGATGAATTTTAGAACACTAAAACCTTCCTCATTACCCTTTAAAGCATAAAAGCAACTCAATTCAATTTGAAAAGTGATCTAGGCAATATTTTTCTTGTTGAGCCATATTTTAATTTATTTTCCTATCCTATATGTATATTTATCCTTTGTTAGCCATTTTGAGCCTAATGAGGTATGCTTAATGCGTGCCATATTTATTTTTCTTGTTACACTTATTTATTTTACCATATAACCTAAAAAGCTTTTATCTTCCCTTCTAGAATTGGCCACTCTAGGATAGGATGGATTAATAGAAATTGGATACGTTGATGGAAGTGATAAGACGTTTTTGATTTTATTGTTAATGGCTATTATTGAAGTCAAGTGAATAGTGAATTATGACTTTGTGATTACCTTGTTATTATTGTATTGTCAACATCAAAGCTAGTGAAAGAAAATAAAGAAAAGAGAAAAAAAAGTGAAAAAAAAGAAAAAAAAAGAGAAAAGAAAAAAAAAGAGAAGAAATATTGAAATAAAGCTAGCATGTATGGCAAAATCTTAAGTGTGGGGTAGTTACAAGAAAAAATAATTATGACTTCTAAAAGGGTATGAATGGTGAAATTGAGAGAATTTTAAGATTGTACTTTGAATTATGAAGGGTTGAGAAATTTTGGCTAAGTTTTTTATTGATTAAGTTAATGGGATGAAATTTGTGAATTATTAGTCTATTTTATCTTAGAGTGGCTATTCTTATTGTTGATCTTTTATCCATTCTTTGATAACCAATACCTTAGCCCCATTACAACCTTTAAAAGACCTAAGTGATTCTAAGTTTTGTTTTTAAGTTGTTTAGTGCAGATGACCTTCGGGTTTCGGTGCTAAAGGAGAGGCCTATGATGTTTCTAGAGTTTCAAGCGTGAAACCATGTGTATACTCTTGTATACATTCATTCTAAACTTGACTATGAATTTGCATTGGTGTTTTGGATTTTAAAATGCTTAAAATGTTTTGGTCTTGCACACACACAAGGAAACTAACTTATATTGTCTTGATTGAATTTATTTTAGTTGAAAATTTTATTAAGTGCTTTTGTTAATTGCTAAACTTGGTTTTGAAATGTATGATTCTTTATTTGAGTTTGATTATTTTGAGAAGTTGGTTTGTTCTAATTTGCTCGAGGGCGAGCAAAGTCTAAGTGTGGGGTATTTGATAATGGACATTTATATGATGATTTTAGTATATTTTTAGGTATTTAATTAAGTTAATTTTGTGTTAATTAGGTTAAATTTGAGTTTAATTAGTTAATTGTATGTTTTTGGAGTTAATTGTAAAATTTGGTGTTTTTCAGGGTTAATTTGCAAGAAAAGGGACTTAATTGTAAAAAGGCAAGAAGATTTGGGCCAAAACTGTGAATTTGGAAATTTGATGCAAGCGTGAAGTCCAGAAGAGTTATGCGTGACCATGTGAAATGAAGAAGGAAGGATCATATGGCCACGTGAGAGATTGAACAAAGCTACACGTGACCACGTGTGATTTATCAAAGGAAGATGAGTGGCCACGTGAATTGAAGAACAAAAGAACACATGGCCACGTGTTGAGTCTCCCATAAAGCGAAGGATTTGCATTTTTTCCAATTCAAGAAGGATTCTTTTCCTACTCCAATTTGGGAAGTTTAGAAGGCTTCTACAACATATTTTACCTATAAATAGATAACTCTAACACCAAAGAAAGGGAATTAATTGATGAATTAGAGGAATTAGGAATTAGGAATCTTAGAATTAAGCTTAGTTATTTTATGTTATTTTTATGTTTTCATTATTTTTCTTGGTTTTAAGCATATTCTTATCTTTGATTGTGTTGAGATTGATTGTTGGTTTATTGAATAAATAACTAAAAATTGGTTTTGACATAGTTAATGATTTGCATGTTCTTGGGTTAACTCTTTAATGTTTATGCATGATTATTATCCGAAATACGAGATGATTATGTGTTAATTTTATTGGTTAATACTAAGAGAGGAAGAATTAAGAATAAAATGGAGTTGAATCACTTGAGAAAGGCTTCAATGAAAGTTTAGGAAGTTGAAACTATATTTGCATGCTAAGTATTAGATTTGTCTATGAGTTTAATACTAAGAATGATATACTTGAATAAAGATATCTTGCTTTATTACTAGTTTTTCCATAATCACTGGTGTTTATATTGAATTTAAGTCATTACAATGAATGTTAAGGTTGATAGTTTCTTTAGTAAGAGAATTCCATTTATTGTTTTGTTTTTAATTCATGTTTTAGCTTTTGTTTTGTTTAATTATTTTTTTGTTTAATTTTTACTTTTAAATCAAAAACATTTGGGAAACAATCTCGGATTAATTTAATTCATACATAGATATTATTCTTAGCAATCCATGTTCCCTTGGGGACGATATTTTGGGATCTTAATCTATATTTCCCTGTATTACTAGCTGATCTAGTACACTTGCTAGACACCGATCAGCCCCTTTGAACCATCAGTACGGGATTGGTCTTTCGAATGTTCTCTTCAGCATTCTTAAGCATCCCATGAAGCTCGGTGACTGACTTGTTCATTGCATACATGTTGTAATTCATCAAAAATGGATCATAATCATCAGTCAATGATCCTAAGATCAAGTCAGTGGCCAATTCCAGCTTCTTAAGAGTATCAAGATACCCTTTCATCTTGAGTACATGGGTACTAACAGGAGTACATGCAGCCATCTTACAGGAAATTAAAGCCTTTGTTGTCACGAACCTCTTGTGACGAGCTTGCTCTTAGCACATCTCCTTGAGGTACACCATGATTGCATAAGCCTCTTGGTCCATGAATTGCTTTTGCAAGTCAGGAACCATAGTGGCCAGCATCAAACAGGTCACATCATTGGAGTTGCTCTTCTTGGTCTCAAATGTTTCCTTTTGAATCGCAGAGGCATTCCTACTAGGTTCTTCAGGCAAGGGTGCATCCAAAACATATGACTTTTCTCATGCTTAAGAACTATTCTTAAGTTTCGAGACTAGTCTATGAAATTGGTGCCATTCAATTTGTCCTTTTCAAGAACCGATCACAATGAGAAATTGTTGTTTGAAGATGCCATTTTCAATCTACAATAAAATTTAGCAAGATTAAATAAGGTCTTATTAATCCCACAAACTGAATTAATATCCCTTTAAATAATTCGCATTAGTGATTTAATATGGGCCAAGATCCACTTTTCACAACAACTTATTAGTCAAGCTGAGCTTGTACACCTAACAAGTTAAGTTACTTAGGTAGGAAAACTCCAATCATGTCTCGTAGATGACTCTTGGATCAAATGGGCTAACATCTTAAGATGTTATAGCACAAACCTATTTATTAGTTGCCTAGGTCCGGGCATCCCTTTCCATGTTAATTCCAACCTATATTTACAACCCATGCCTCACAAAGATAATCGGGTGCATCTAGGATTCCTAGTCTATGTGACTGATGATCGATGCCTTGATATGTTTCGAATTAGGAAGGCAACTTTGTGACTTATTATTTTAGGGATTCATTTTATTATAGCTTACATGGAATATACTTTGTCATCCATTCATAGCATGCATATATATATAATTGCATAAAGTAAAGAATGACAAACATGGGCCCAAAAACCTACAACTAGATTCTATACTATTACATAAGAATCTTTGAGTTGGGCTTCTCCACTCCGATGGGCTTTGTCTTGATTTACAAAGTCTTCAAGTAAATTCTATTCTAAGAAATAAATGAAACTTTTACAATAAAACATAATGGCACGCAGGCCATATTTAATTACAAAAACCCAGGGCCCATGAATGCACCATGCATATCCATTCATCACACCAAACAAGCAAATAAATATACATAACATTCATGGATCAAACAAAGTCCAATTTTAATTAATTTAGCCAAGACCATTAATGGAAATTATGTACTTGAACCTTTAAGAGAAGACCCCATGATGGGCTTAGGCCGAAGCCCAATGGACTAAATCCTCTTATTGAATAAGTTCTCTTAAAAGCCCAAAACACTAACTAGTTAGATTTGTGCCATAAATCAACTCTAGTATAATTTTTAATTTTGCCATTTTAAATTTATGTCATACAGCCCATAAACATTAAAAATACATATAATATATACCAACATGAATTAAAATATAACATCATGAAGAACATATATATAATACACGACATTCATACAAAAACCAACAAACAACAATAAAACTAGTTGTTTAATGCTTATATGATGCCACAAAAATGCACAAATACTTAAAACAATTTTATGAGTCATTTAATAAATTAAATAAGGTCATAAATATTGATTTAATACTCTGTACCATTTTGATCTAAATGTATTTTTACCATTTTAATCAAAATAAAACAAATAATGTTGATTAAACATGTAACAAACACAAACCAGTCATAGTTTTAAGTGATTTTTAAATTAATCATTAAATTGTCATGGACCAGAAATAAAACTAAATTTAAAATATGTCTAGACTTGATATTTAAATTTTAAAAATCACTTACAAACATGCCAAAATCATTTTTACATTTAATTTTGAAAACTAGTTGTTAAATACACAATTAACATGCCAACTAGCACCTAGTTTCAAGATTAACATGTACCATCAGGTATTATTAATTAAATCCGACCAATAACAGATCTAAGAACATATTAGGACAGTATATTGACATTTCATATTAATTATAATACCTATCTAATCATTTAAAATTGTTTTTACACCAAAACAATACAAAAAACTCAAAACTGAAAATTTCAGCATTGCATGTTTTTATAATAACGATTTTTGATTAATTATTTCATGCATCTAAAACACTAAAATAAGAATAATTAGGCCCTGATACCACTGATGGAATATTACATGGCATTTATATGATGATAATGCAGCAAAAAAATAATAAATTCGATCATACATGCCATACAATTCCATAACAAGAATCGAAAAATGCAATTTTAGGGTTTTAAAACTTACAACTTTAGATGCACTTCAAGATTTGATTTTAATGATGACCAACAACCAAGAAGGATATGTTAGCCTTAGATATACACCACCAATGCCAAAGGAACAGCCTTTACACCACTCCTCTCTATGTTCACACACATAATTGCAAGCAAAGCTTAAAACCGAGATTGCTAGCTCTCTATTTAAGTATTGTGTAATGGCAATGGATTGAAGCTACAAGATTTGATCTTGCACTTCTTTTAGATGCTATTGCTGCCCAAGAACACAAGAGAATGAGGAAGAATCCTTTCTCCTTGTGAATTTGGCCAAGAGAATTTTTGTGTGAGAGAGAGAAAGAGTTTCATGCCACACACCTACTAGGGTTTTCTTTTTGTTTACCAATATATATCATTTAATTTTGTAAGTGATAATTCTGAAATCCACTACCTCAAGATAGTTAATTTAGCCTTAATCACTTCCTAAAATCAAGTGACATATACTAATTCAAACTCTTTGGAATTAATTTGAAATAAAACATAAGATATTTTAATCAAATTAATCACTTGACTTGGAAACAAACATGTGCCGAAATTCCCTTATTATTTTATCTTGGAATTTCAGCTAAGTCATCTCCTTTTTAATTTTTTTAATGTGATTTAAATATCATTAGAATTTAATACTCAATTAACTTAATTAATACAAGATAATTAATTAATTGAAATTAAACCTTATGGGCCGAATCTCTCTCTCTAATGGATCAAGTTCCATTTAGCAATTATAATGCCCATTACATACATTAATTTGACTTTAATTAAAGCCCAAATTAATGCCTAATACTTTATTTAAATATTTTAAGCCCAATGCTTTGTGTACGATCCTATAGGTCCATTTAATGTTGCCAATTAATTAATGAATTAATTCAAAGGCTATATATATTCTCTAGCAAGATATTATAGCATTCCAAATTAAATGAAAATGCATATGGCATTTAGTGAGCTAATGCAATTTTGCATAGTCCCTTACCCATAAATATCAGAATTAATATAAGGCATGGAATTAGTCATCCTTATATATATTAATTCCTTTATTGATATTCCAGTGACACTAAACTCTCAGATAAATAATGATTACTCATTATTTCATCTCGATATGGCCATACACTTCTCAGTTCACTAATCAAGTGGCCGATGATATTTTCTCTCTTATCGATAGGGGTAATCCCTTCACTTCTCCCATGCTCTCTAGCATGAATCAATGCATACCCAAGCATACCCATACTTGTCACTCTGTTATGAGCACGTTAGGTGTATGTAAAAGTACACAGTAATTCATAAAGAGTTTCATAGAGATTTTAGGTCTAAGAACTCTGATGAAAAACTTGCATATGAGAAACACGTATGACTTGTACCATGTAGTGTTCTCATGAACGGATCAAATTCAGATACCATGTTCTAAACATGTATGTATGATCTTTGATTGACACTCTTGTCCTTATGATCCGTAAGACAAAACTCAACTTATCAAAGAGAGCATACTAGTCTTAATTCATTGTTATTCCCATAACAATAACTAACTAGGGATATTTAGAATGAAGTCTCTATTATTTCAAGGTCTTACAACCATGTGCCTCACACATGATAACTTAAACTGAAACAACATTCTCGGATAGTTCTATCAATTGATATGCATAGGAATACAATAGATAAAACAAATGCCTCATTTATTAACTAAAGAGTTTTATTACAATGTATTGGAGCTAGGGCTTACACTAACAACTAAGTCCTAGAGACTAGGGTGTTAAGGAAATACACCGTAGAAGACGAATCTTAAACCTCGAAGAAAGGCAAAAAGGCCGCAATGTTGCTTAAGTAACCATTAGGGCATTATAGGATCTTGATGTTTTCTTTATGATTTAATAAAGTGTCTTTGAAAAAAAAGCTTTTCTTCGGATATCGTAATTACATGAGTATTATTTATGCTTGCAATATCTTATTTATTTACATCATGCATGGCAATAATCATACCGTATTTCTAAGACATTAATTCAATAAACTTTGTTTCATTTAAACTCAAGGAAAAGACATCGTGAATGCATCCATTATGACTCCTGAAGTGAAGTTAGAAAGAAAAAGAGCGAAAAATAATAATACAAATGAAAAGAAAGAAAAAGAGAATCTTTGCTTGGACCTAGAATGGCACTATTAAATTCTGAGAAATATAGGCACTGAACACGATACAAGACCTATACACACTAAAAGAGGCAAGGTCAGAAGGCCATTTTAACTTTTAATGATGAGGGGAAGGACTATGCTAGGATCATCTCTTGTGTGCTGGAGACAAGCACCTTACTGTGCATGGGTAAAAGATGTCCCAATTTTTTTTACAATCCCAAAAGAACTACCCTTCCACAAGATAGGGAATAGTTCCTAAGATTGTTATAAGCCCACTTGTTTTTCTTTGTAGTCAAATGGAATTGTTTGTGGTGGCCCAATGAAATGTGCCACTCCTATCCCCACTCTATCAATTGAAGCAATCATATAGTAGCTTCATAGGGCTAGATTTTCTCATTGGAGAAATGAAAGGCTCTATAATGGGTATGCTGGTGAAATGGTTCATTCTCTTATCTTTATAGGTTCAACTTTTTATCAGTGATTGATCCACATAGCTAAAGATAAGTGAAATTTTACAACACTGGACCTATCTACACATTCACAAGATAGTCAATTGTAGACTGTAAGTGATTCAGTGGCATCAAATTTGGCAATATAGAGTGTGACCACATCGTAGCTCATTGTCTATCCGTAATTTTACATGAACATCTTTTCACTCTCAGTGACTCCTTATAAATTTATATTTGCAAAAATGCTAGAACATTGCAAACATGATTTAATGGGAAGTGCCTAGTGGCCAGGAGATTAGGGTTCCGTATTATTGCATTTGCGAGTCTATGGATGACATACTGCAAGTCAATGTACCTTATAGTGCCAAGACATCGTGTAGAAAAACTAAAAAATGTTCCAAGGTTGAAACCCAAAAAAAACCCAAGAAAAAAAAATGAGGGAGAGAGAAAAAGCCTAGTATGTCAAAAACTAAAAAGGCAACCTTACTAAAATTAGGTACTTCACTAGGGCAAAAACTAAAAAAGGCACCCTAGGTAAATATTAAGGGTTGAGAGAAAATGATTAATCAAAAAAACCCGACATGGCTGATTGATAACATGAGTCATATGCATATAGGATGATCTCCTCAAGATTAAATAAAACTTGTGTTTATGCATTACATGCCCGACTATACCTATTATTATTGCCATAGGATGATATAGATAAGAATGCATGCATAAGCATGATCATATGATTAACTATCCAGTGAAACGTGTGACATATACACAATTAAAACCAAAAAAAAGAAAAAAAGAAAAAAAAAGAAAAGAAAAAGAAAGAGAAAAGAACAAAAGGAAGGTCGTTAGAGATAAAAACTATAATGGGCTCTCTAAGAAAAAATTAGGCCAACGGGCAAGGTGAAAAGCTTGTATATAATTTTTTCATACACCTGTATCACATACAGTCTTTGCATATGCATAGCCTTTCTTGTATACAATCATACATGATTCATGTGTATAGCTACATATACACAAGTTCACACACACATGCACAAATGTTTTGTATATACATGTTGTTACACAAGAAAAAAAAGAAGTGCACCTCTAAACAACACGTCAAATGTTTAAGCGATGTAAAGCAAGCTATAAAATACACTCACTATAAACTCGACATGTCTTTATGGTTAAGTCTTGAATAGTAACAACACAAAAAGAATCCTATGCCAAAACCAAAGATGTCTTTAGCAAGCCATTGGTTCTTCACACCAAACTATAATCAAAAATCTATTAGAAAATCTAAAGTGTCTTTCTATAGATGACTAAAACTAAAAGATCCTTAGCAAACCTTTAGTTCTCCACACCAAACCAAAATGTAACGTATCTATGGTTGAAAACTAGACTTTCTTATGAGTCTAAAACCTAACCTACCTCTAATTGAAATCTTAACCTACCTATGGTTCGAATCCAGACATTTCCATGAGTCGCCAAAACCAAACTTTCCTACGAGTCGCCAAAGTGAGAATTTCCCATTGATTATAGTAAGAATTTCTTATGGGTTGCATAGTAGTAAAAAAAACTAGAGATTCACTACCTCAGTTGGTATGTGTATTTCATCCTGATCTTGCATGCTGATTAGTTGGCACTAATTAGAGATGATCAACCAAAGGTTAACACGTCAACAAGCTGACGTTAACTACTCGACCAGAGATTTACTGTCTCAAATGGTACATGTCTTTAACAATAACAAATCAACCTAGAGATTCGCTACCTCAGGTACGCTTCTTTTCCTTTTACTCAAAATTTTGGCTCACTTAGGCACTAGTACACTAAGTTTCCTAAAATTGGGGGTAACTATAGACATCGAGACCTGAGCCAACCTAGATCGGAGTTACCCAATGAGGAATCATTATTCTTATAAGCTCATATTTATCCTTGATTTCCACAAAGCTTTTTTAAGGTTTTTATTGGGTTTTGTTCTTTTATATTTTTTTTGGAGCTAAAACGGGGTTTTAATGGTGAAAATCACCTTTTTTTAGTGATACACAAACTACCCGTGTGATAGACTCCTATCTTTGATAGCCTTCTATTTGTGATAGACACCCCGTCAGTGATAAATTCTCGTATGTGACAAACACCCTGCCCATCTACTGTGCAATTTCCAGATTTACCTCCCATATTTTTTTAAGAAAGAAATAGGCAATTTGATCTCAAATCTAATATGATTATTGGTGGATTTTAATTGAAAATATAATCTCATCATTAGAGGATCAGATCATGGTTTGAATTCTAAAAAAGAGAGTTTTAATGGGACTCGAACTCCTTTAAATAAATAGGAAAAAACCTAGGGCTTGTGGGGGACTTCTTCTTTTTTTTCTTCTTCTTCTTCTTCTTCTTCTTCTTCTTACTTGTGGCTAAAAAAATCATCTTTTTCAATTGAGAGGAACTTGAGGGAGGTAGACATTCTTTTTGGAGACTAAAAAAAATCTGATTTTTGTCTCTTCAAAAATTGAAAATATTTTTAAATTAATTTTTTAGGGAAAACTCATTCTTTCTACATAAAAAAATATTTTTTATTTCTTATCAATCATGAAATCAATTGGAGACGAACTTGAAACATAACTCTCTAGCCTTCTAAAAAGCAACTAAAGCAATATTCTGGGCTTTTCTCTTTCGCTTTCTTAATTTTTATCTTGAATATGTAGTTTATTTGATTTGTTTTCAATGATTATGCCATGATTTGATTTTAGTTAATTAGTTGATTTTGCTTCTGTTTTTTTTGTGATTCCATGATAATATTCTATATGTGATGATATATAAAGATTGCATCACTTAGATCTATTCGCCATTGATGCATATTTTCTTTCTTTGGTTTAAATATTTTTCTTACATGTGTATTTACTATTTTAATATGATTTAAATATGTTTTGATGTTTTAGGAGCAATATTGGTGTGTTTTAGGCTTAGAAGTATGTATGTCTAGGCTAAAATATTATTTTTGGCATTTTTGCATCATTCTGCCCTTACCTGCCTATGTGTCACATGATAGATGGGAAGAAGCCCCCACAGACACCCATCTTCCATGCCGATAGACGGGATGATGTAGGAGCTCCTTTCCATCCCATCTTTGGTCTCTTGGTTGCCTATCTATCCTTACTTATGGTCATCTGTGGCCTTATTTCCAGCCTTTTTAATTACCATTTTATGTTTACTTCACATTAGATTAATTTGCATGTTTTAGATGTTATTTTAAGTAAATTTTATTAGTCTACCTGCATATTTATTCTAGTCTAGAATGTTTAATTTCTTTATTTTGTTTTATTACTTTATATTTCTTATTCATAATATTAACTAATCATTTTCTTATATATGTGAGCATTTAATTATTATTCGTATTGGGCTTTTAGAGACTTTAAAGAGTGTACATTGTTGCTGGACTACTTTCTTGTCTCTCTATTTATTTATTTTTGAGTATTTTATTTATTGCTTTATCTATATTTACTATTTATTTGTATTTATTTAATTTTATGGTTGTAATAGGTAGTAATAAATGGTTTTTGTTCATTCACATAAAAATCTCACTTAAAACCATTTTTACAAATTAACTTGGCTTTTCTTAATAAAATGGACCAATGCCTAACTTTTAGTCCAAAAACTCACACATAAAAGAAGAGTCCTACTATTATGAAAATTGGGATCACTTATCCTTGTTTTCTAAAATGCACAAGCACTCTTCACATCCTTTGATAAATATGTATGAGGGAACCAACGTTCCCAAACTAATTAACTCATCTTCATGTATGGTTGTTTTTATTGTTTCATATCTTTTCATTGGCACAATTTACTTTAGTAATTATTTAAGTAGGATTTATTGCTTTCATTGTGAGAGAGGAGAGTGGATTAATGTTCAAAACATAACTATAAAATAAAATCTAAAGTTTGAGATTCAAAAGGTTGAGATTCATTTCCTAATGTTCTGTTGGGTGGTGACTCTATGACACCTACCTCTTTGAGCCCACATTAGATACCTTCATAGGTTGACCATTAATAATTGGGGCCTGAGCTTTTTTATTATTAAGTGGCCAATTTATGAGTTATAGTTAACCTCATCTGGTCTTGGACCCTAAAATAGGCCTCCAAAAACCCAACCAAATACCAAGCGAGCTTCGGCGCACATCACAATAGTATTAATAATGGAAAGTATGTTAATAGCATTACATGGAATTATGTAATTACCTCCATCATACTATTTCATTATAGTATCATATAAACCTTAATCCATTTTTTAAATTAAAAACATACTAATTTTAAATCACCCATTAATACATATATTCATTTATGCAAAATTATTTAAGCTATATAGTTACATGGGTCTGCATATTGCTTTAGCATTAATCACACAAAATACTTACCATACAACCTCGTTCAAATCTTTAAGTACATCATTACAACCTTATTACTTATTACGAATCAGTTAACTTATTTAACTCTTACTAGTTCTATGACATTCATGTAACTTTTAAGCATATCTATATCAATTTAATTTACTTATTTCATATTTATTAATTTTAATTGACCCTAAACACCCATACGACTCTTATGTTCTTATGCAAAACTAAATTCATAATTATATCCTCTTGTAACTGATCACATGTGATTAAGCTAACCAAATGGGTCTATATGCACACATATAAAGTTAACATACCTCATATCGGACAAATACTTACATTACCATCCCATGTATTCTATGCATTCTATTAATGGTAATAATTTGTTATCATCACTATGTCATTTCCTCATTTCATGCATATAATTCTAGCTTATTAACATTTCAAAATCATAACTTGCATTTAAATTATGAATTACACCAAAATTGCATACATAAGTTATAGGTTCATATATTAAATGTCCTTACATGCAATGGGTAGTCCAATTTTTAAATTAGCCATGAGTCATAATATCAAATGCTAATATCAAGTATGCAACACATTATTGTAAAGAATGTACATTTACAAATATGATTAAGGACAACCTTCACATATACACATGTTCATATATAATTTATGATCTTAAGCATAGAATGCATCATGTTATTTCAATCATAGTCATATACATGTGATGCCATAATATTATAAAACTACATGCCCAAATATAACTTTATCCAATTTTGTATTTACCATTTACAATATATGGATTCATATAAAAGTAATATTTAGATCAAGATATGGGATTTTCATATATTACTTATAATAATGACACTTTAAATATTTCTTGTAGGAAGCTTGCACCTCTCTAAGGGTGTGGATAATGAGGGATACTATGGTACCCAAAGGTATAAATAGAGATAACTGTAGGTATTGAACATATAGACCCAAATGGGGTCAATCCTATGGACTGGACAAGTGGACCTAATCGAGGTTAGTACTATGGACCTAAACAAGTCAGTCCTATTGTAGTTAAGATATACCTTTATAGGCATGCATATTTATCCATAACTTAGACAAAGATAATGGAAACTATAATTCTTTTCCTTTCTTTATTATTACTTTTCTTTTTTTTTGTCAAAAATATACATCTTTAGCTCAATCATATGTATGCATTTATGAGCATAGAATGATATACATGTTTATGTATACACATCTTGTGCCTATAATTAATGCAAAAGCATAAATCTCTTTAATTATGTGTAGATGCCTTACTTATTCTTATTCCATTATTTGCTTCATTATTAAGAATATATGTGCATGTATATCCATACTCCCACATTTCACAGAGGCATACCATATGATTAAGACATACATTAAGTATACATATATCTTCATAGTTGCATGTTTCATATTCATACTCATATTGTAAGGCCCCAAATAACACCCTAGTAAAATTAGAATATGTTTATTCATGTATTTGGTAAAGGTGTTAGTGAAATTAAGCATTGATTAGCTAATTAGGATATAATCGATATTAAAGTATAAGTTAAGGGTAAATCGATAAATGGCAAAAATCATGATTTCTATTTATGTTTAAATAAGTTTTTAAGGTTAAATTGATGTATGAAATAAAATTACATGCATATGGTAATTTGAATTAAAGTAGTGGATCACATGGAACTTTTGTAAGGATTAAAAAAATTGGCCAATTGGACTTCACCACTTATTGTTTTTGGAAGGATTTATGGGTTAAATGAAACATAAAAAGATCTGCTGGAGAAAGAAGTTTGGATGGCCATTAACACTTAAAATCTCTAGCTTTTTCTCTTTTTTCTCTTCTCTAAATGCACTCTAAAATCTGCCTTTTGTTGGAATTGGAACAAGAGGGAGAATTTATTAAATCTAAGGGTTGTGAAGTAAGTAACATGAGAATTTACCTTATTTTCTTCTCTTTTCTTATTTAAATGTGTTATATGGAGTTAGAAGTATAGAATTGAGTTATATGATTGCATTTATGTTTTTAGCAATAAAAGGCAATAAAAATGAGGAAAAGAAGAAGAAAGGTGTTTGGAGGATATAAAGGGGCAAAAAAAGATATGACGATATAAAATTTCTTATGTATATGTTTGATAAGTAAAACTTGAATATAAATGCTATATAATTTATATGAAATGTTTGGGAGTATTATTTAGAAGTTTAGACATGCATGTAGGTTGATTAGTGGCCAATATAGTGTTGGAATAAACCCAATTAACTATGGCCTCCACCTTTTTAGGATCCACCCTAATGCCTCCTGATGACATAATATGCCTAAGGAATAGGACTTCCTTAAGCCAGAAACCACACTTACTCAGCTTGGTATATAACTATTTTTCTCGCAAAGTCTATAACATAATTCTCAAATATTCTACATGTTCTATTTCATTCTAAGAATAGATTAGTATATCATCAATAAATACTACTACAAACTGGTTTAAATAGGGTCTAAACACCCTATTCATCAAATCCATAAAGGCTGCTGGTGCATTTGTCAACTCAAAAGGCATCACTGAAAATTCATAATGGCCATATCGAGTTCTCAAAGCAATCTTCAGAATATCTACATCTTTTACCTGGAGTTAATAATATTCCAACCAAAGATCAATCTTAGAAAACATATAGACACCCTTTAACTAGTCGAATAAGTCTTTAATTTGAGGTAGGGATATTTATTCTTCATTGTTACCTTATTAAGCTACCTATAGTCTATACACATTCTAAATGTGCCATCTTTCTTTTTGACAAACAACACTGGTGCGCCCCAAGGTGACACACTAGGCCTAATGAAGCCTTTATTCAGTAGTTCCTGTAATTGAATTTTTAACTCCTTTAATTATGATGGTGCCATTATATATGGTGCCCTCAAAATGAGAGCTATTCTAGGTAAGACTTCTATAGATAGCTCCACTTCTCTTTCAGGTGGGAGATTAGGTAACTCTTCCAGAAACACATCTGGAAATTCATTGACTATTGGTATATCTTGGAGGTTTATTGTCTCTCTTTTGGAATCAAGTACCAAAGCCAAGAATACCTCACATCCTTTCCTAAGGAGTCCCCTATTACTCTACTGTGCAGACCCTTACTCTTGCCTTATTGGCCAGTTGGCTATAAAATGTTCAATGCTACCACATTTGAAGCAAGCACCCATCAGCATTCTATAGGTGCCCCCAATGCCTTCTGTAGTAATAAGTGTATTCAGGAGGTTGTCCTTTACCTTGTTCTATTGAAGCCTCTTTGTCTAATTTGGTTGTAGTGAATGCTTCTTGTTGTTTAACCTTAGAAGTGGGGTGGTTAATAGATCCTGCTGGTTGATCTCCCTATGCAGTCCTAGTTCTCTTCCCTATTGATGAAATACCTCTAGCAAAGCTTCTTCTTTACTTTTTTTCCCTTTTAGCTAGTTCATTCTTTTCCATCCGACTGGCTGCTCGTATAAGTTGATAGTAGTTTACCAAGTGCAATAAAGTGGGTCCCATCAATAACTCCTTACCACGATCATGTAGGCCATCTTCAAACTATTGACATTTAAAAGCTTTAGTTAACATAGATTCTGATACATGTTTTCTTAGACGGCTAAACTAATTCTCATACTCAGGTACTATCATGCCTCTCTACTTCAAATTTAGAAATTGTCTCAACTTTTCTTCTTTGTAAGCTTTAGTTACATATCTCTTTTAAAATTATGCTTTAAAAAACTCCCAAGTAAAAGGATTGGGCAACTGAGGTTATGTCAACACAAACTTCCACTAATCATATGCTGCTCCTTGAAGTAAGGACATAACAGAAGTAACTTTTTAGTTGGCTAGGCATTGAATCTCTTTAAAGACTCACTCAATCTTTTCCAAGCAAAGTTCTGCCTTTTCTGATTCCTCCTAATTAGTGCCCAAAAATTCTCTTGCTTAAGAGTTTCTAATTTCGATAATAAGAGCTTGTGTTGTTGTCATTCTCTGTAAAATTTGGGCCATATCTTGTGAGATCTTTCACAATGCTTCCCCAGGTATGGCAACAGGTGCATTGCCACCGGTAGATGTTGAAGAATTTGGATAAGAGGGATTTGATCTCACAGGCATATTACTTTTCACAGTCTCTTCTATTGCTTCTCGACTTCCCTCTATGAGCTACTATCTAAAGAAACATAAGGACATCAATGTTAAGCCAACACTAATAACATTCTATACATGCATATTCTTAAACTCCTATCAGCTAGAACCGCCTAAACCATGCTTTGATACCAAAGATGTAAAGACTACTTTAGCATTTCCTAGTACTTGTGACTTTGTGCATTATCTTTCATACAACAATGCATATTATATCTCACTTATTCACACATGATATCATTCTCGGTAATTCATAATCATATCTATGCATAGGAAAAGGCTATATAAGATGAAGTTTCTTAATACATCATAGTTGTAATAATGTCACTCCTTACATTATACCTTTACATTACATTTTCTTAGCAAAATATGAAATTTCCAATAACAAAATATAGCCAAAAAGACATTATCTTCTTCATATTTTGACTCTTTCTAAGTTGGTGTTGGCTCTACTGTTGTTGGTATTATCCTTACTAGAAAGGCCTCTCTTGAGTACCTACACAGATGAACACCTGTGCTAAGCTATACAGCTTAGTGGTGAATAATAAGTACGTGAACAACCATTCACAATGGTCATTCTCATGCAGACACAACATGCAACAATAATAGAATACCTTTATATCATTAAACATTACTGTGTATATGATTTATAATGCAAAGTTAGTCACATATGGCATATCACTGTTTAGTACCAAGCATTTACTATTCATTATTTCCTGTGAATGCCTGCCTAAGTTCTGTGGATGTGGATAACGAGTGCTGTTGATACCTATGGATACCCATAGTTATCAACCATATGAATACATGAAGGTATTATTCCTATGGATACGTGAAGGTATCAAACCTATGGACCCAAAAAGTTCAAGACTGTGGTCTCAAATAGGGGACATACTATGGACCCAAATGAGGTCAAGACTATGACAGTTGCATCTATACCTTATAAGCATGTCTATCTATCCACAACCAAGCTCTAAATGCAAGCATTGATCAAATTTCACATCCTTTAGTCAACAAGTCTAAATCATTAACTATAACAATCAAAATAGTATAACCATGATCATCAGTCCATATACTTAAGAACAAAAACATTCGCATAAGTGTGCATTACTGAATTAGAACACTTTGAATCACATATATATTTATGTCTTCTAGTAATAGTGCTTATTCTATAACTTTATTTCAATATGTAATTATTCTCCACACAAATTTAATGTCATATATTACCTTTATTTTTATGTTTAAAATGCTTTAAAAATATTTAGGAGATTCAAACAAGTTTCAGGGATAATTCAGGGCCTAAAAATCAAGTATAAGAGGAAACAGGGGAGGCTCACAATAGTGACTAATTGGTTATGACCATAAGATAGTTGCAAAATCGATTATGGAAGGAGCTCACAGTGGTTACCAATTGGTTGTGACCGTGAGATACCATTATACCCTAAAAATCCTAAAGATAGATTTCTAAGTTCAACCGGTATGATGTTTTAGACCTACTAAACAATATTTTCAAGCAAAATCTTCTACAAAGTTATTCACTTGTGTTTCTAAAATCTACAACATTAAGAATCATCCCATTTGAGCTTATAAATCTTTAGATATTAATTAAACAATGCAGATTGCTCCCTGTGATAAGGCAGTAGATGACCAAATTCTAACAAGTGTACTAGATCGGCTAGTAATATAGGAAAATAAGATTATGACCCAAAATATCGAACCCAAAGGAAACTTGTGCTTGTATGTATTATTTCAATTTCAAAACCAATTTTCGTGTGTAAAAGAAAGAAGAGAAATCCCAAATTTGTGATTATTAAAGAATTAAAACTAAAAACAATAATTTAAAACCAAAACAAAACAATTGAAAAAGCTAAAGTAAAGAAGAGATCTATTGAAAGCAAGTAAATTGAATCCCTAATGGTTTTAGGTCTATACCCAATCCCAGGAGCTTGGTGGGGTGTGTGTTGCTCTTCGATCCTAGGTGGTCGATCATTCATAGGTTGTTCTATTTCTGGGTCATTCATGTTGCCTCTTAACCTTCTAATCCTATGGAATTTCCTTTCAATTTCAGGGTCTAATGGTAGGATGGGGTTGTCTCTCACCATAAACCACTAGTCACCAAAAAAGAAAATAAGAAAATAGATGAAGAAGAGAAGAAAAACACACAAAAATAACTTTTAAAACAAAATAAATAAACAAACGCCAATGTATCCCCGGTAAAGGAGCCAAAAACTTGACCGAATTCTAGCAAGTGTACTAGATCGGCTAGTAATATAGGGAAATAAGATTATGACCCAAAATATCGAACCCAAGGAAAACTTGTGCTTGTATGTGTTATTTCAATTTCAAAACCAATTTTCGTGTGTAAAAGAAAGAAGAGAAATCCCAAATTTGTGATTATTGAAGAATTAAAACTAAAAACAATAATTTAAAACCAAAACCAAAACAAAACAATTGAAAAAGCTAAAGTAAAGAAGAGATCTATTGAAAGCAAGTAAATTGAATGAGGTAAAAATCAATATTAAAAACAACTTTCACTAAAGGACTATCCACCTTAACAAGTATTGCTATGACTTAAATAAAAGAAAACATACAAGTGATTATGGAGAATTCAGTTTAATAAAACCAGATAACTTTATTCAAGATTATCATTCCAAGCATCAAAATTTTCTTATTCAGATAAACTTAACACTTAGCATAAAGAACTGAATTAAGTCTCCTAGATGTCTATTAAAGCCTTTCTCAAGAGATTTAACTTCCACCTATTCTTCGTTACCCTTTTCTCAATCTTAACTTACTCAAATCAACACACAATTATCGCTTATTCAGGTTATAATCATGTATTAATCCAAATAAATTAACCCAAGAACATGCAAGCCAATAATCAATTCAAATCAATTAATTAACCAATGCTTAATCAAGTTACCAATCAACTTAAATTTGAGTAAAGACAAGACTATGTTTAAGAACTAAGAAATAACCAACTTGTATTGAATTGAAGAACAAACTCAAGTCATAACAATACAAGTTAAGGATTCAAGTATCCTTTAGCAAAAGTTAAAGAAAACTACTCATAAGACATTCTTAAAAATAAAAACAAAGTTTTGAAGAGAGCAATAAAAACAAAGAACGTAAAAACAACTTAAAGAAAAGTAAAGCTTAATTCTCAGGATCTTCTTGTTCTCCCCCTTTTTCTATGTTTCAGCTACCTATTTATAGGCAAAATAAGACGTGGATTCCTTCTCAAACTCTTAGAATCAAATAAGAAGTAATTTCTGCCCAAAATAGGAAGTTCGATAAAATTCTTCGCGAAATAGGAATAGCATCATGTGGCCATGCCCTTCACTGTGTATTTCTACACGTGGGCACGGGTACATTAAGTCTTCCTTCACACGTGGCCATGTGTGGTCCTTCACTTGGAATCCACGTGGTCATGCATTCATGCTTAGTTTCTCCTTTTGGTCTTTCACGTGGCCATGGATTCTAAGCATCAAACCTTCACGTGGCCATGTGTGAAGTTCTTCAGTAATTTCACGTGGTCACGTGTGAAGGCTCTGGACTAAAAGCTCAATTGTCTCGCATCAATTGTTCATAATTGCATTTTTAGCCCTAAACTTTGCCCTTTTTTATGATTTAAGCCTTTCTATATCAATTCTAACCTGAAAACCAAACAAAACATAAAATTAACCTCAAAAACATAAACTTTAACAAATTAACTCTAATCTAACCTAAATAAAATCAAAATAACAAAACTAAAAACATATAAAAAAATTTATATAATTCACACTTATCAAATACCCCACACTTAAACCTTGCTTGCCCTCAAGCAAATTAGAATAATTCCACCTTCAAAACTATCAAACTTGTACAAAGATATGTAATTTCAAAACCAAACTTAGCATTCTAACAAAAGCACTTAATATAATCTCTAAATAGATCAACTTCAAACAAGAGAATATGAGTTAGCTTCCTTGAGTGTGTGCAAAACCAAATCATTTTAAGCAATTTTGAAAATCAAAAACATCAACACAACTAGGTAATGAAGTATAAAATATATGAATGCATAAGCATACAATCATTTTCGCGTTTGAAACTCTAAAAACACAATAGGCCTCTCCTTTAGCACCGAAACCCGAAAGTCACCTCCGCTAAACAACTCAAAACAAACTTAAAATCACTTAGGTCTTTCAAGGGTCGTAATGAGGCTAAGGTATTGGTTAACAAAAAATGGATAAAAGATAATAAAAATGAATAGCCACTCTAAGATAAAATAGATCACTAAACCCCATAACTTAATCAATATATATTTTGCTCATCCTTGCCTTGATTCCAAACTTTCTTTATACCCTTTTTCCAAGAAGTCATTATTTTTTTCATTTTTCCTTGTACTACCCCACACTTATATTTTATCATATTTGCTAGCTTTTTTTTTCTTTCTTTTTCCTTTTCTCAAACTTCAAACGTTTTTTTTAAGAAACTAGCATTCACAAGCTAACCTCAAGGAATACAAGGTAAATTTCTCACTTTCAATGACTTTTCATAAGATTTTCTTGCTAAACCCAATAAAACTTTAATCTTTTCATGCATCCATTTAATCTTAAAGTGGCCAATTCCATAGGGTGAGATAAAAGCTTTTTAGGTTATATGGTTGAAATATTAGGTGCAATAAAAACACATTAATGGTACGCATTAAGCATACCTTATAGGCTCAAAATGGCTTAACAAAGGATAATTTTATCAAGGTAGGACACAAGTCTTTTAAGAAAGTTTATCAAGAAAATTGTTGCCTAGATCATTTTCTAAGTTGTTTGAGTTGTTCAAATGCTTTGAAGGGTGATGAGGAAGTTTCTAGTGCTCTAAATTTCCTTACTTCACTACTTTATTGTATTGATTTTTCTTTAAAAAATTGGTCTAAGTGCTTTCAAGAATTTGGAAACTAACAAATATTTATCAAGCTGAAGGTTAACCTATCTAAAGGCATATTAAACAACACAAATGTTCTCTTGCTAAGCAAAGGCTCAAAAACATGCATATTCCATATCCAAGTTCAATTTGTTCAAAGTTTTGAAGTAACTAGGGCAAACTAAGTTCTCATGCAAACTAAATGAAAAGGTGAACTACATAAGTCTTTAATATATTTTACAAACTTAAGAAAAGAAAACAAAACATAAACAAAACAAAAGAAAACAAAACAAAACACAAAACACAAAATAACAAAGTTTGATTCATGAAAAATAAAAGAAAAGTTGAAGACAAACTCCCTGAAAGGAGGCTACCCCCTCCTCAAAATTTTGCTGTCCACAACAAATGAAGATCTATTTCGATGGAGGTGGTGGTAGAGGAAACCACTGCCAAAACTGATGGATAAAATGCTCAACTCTCCTATTTCTTTCCATTATCGTATCCCGAAGCATATCCAATCTTCTTTGCATTTGATAGAGTCTAATTTGTTGAGCATCCAACCAGCTACTTAATTGATTAAATGGTGCTTTCCATTTCGGTGTTGTAGGCTCATTTATGGGGGAAGGCACGGTTGTGGCAATATACTACTCATTTGGTTCCTCCTGTTGCTCCTCAATCTGAATATTGTTCTCTCTTAGGTATTCCTCCCAGGTTGCCCAATGAGCTTGAGGCTTAAGAATCAAAATTTTCATCCGCTTGAGCATTTTGTTATCAATGCAAGGTAATTCTCCTGGAAGTGAATCTCCATAACTCGAATGTTCAACTGCAATTGCCATCACTGTAGCTACCCATCCAATGGAAATAGTATCCATATGTCCTGGCATTTTTTGCAATTCTTTAATCCAAGCGGCTATAATGTCCGCTCCATTAATTGTTATGCCATCCATCATGCATCGAAGAACCATTGCTTGAGACACACTAATAGTGCTTGCATTCTTCAAATTATTGTGAATACTCTTTGCCAAAAACCGATGAACGATTCTTAATGTATGATTCCGTAAAGCATGGACTTTGCATTGTCCCCCTGCCCATGGCTCATCTAATTCAAGATCCTTGATTCGTTCCCAATTCTCCACAGGGGATGCTTCTTCCAATTCAGTTGGGGCATTTGGCACAAATACTAAAATTTCAAAAAACTGACTAAAAGTCAAGGAATATCCTTTCTTACCAAACTTAAAATTGCCTGTGCCATCCTCCGTATCTCTCTTAAAGTAGCATTCAAAAGAATAAAAGAAATCCCGTACCATATCTGGATATACTTTTGGTTTCTTTTCAATGAACTTCCCCCAGCCAATATTTTGGATCGATGGTTCTACATCATGATCCCACAAATTTACAACCAGAACATTGAGAAATAATTGACTGAGATAAGCGGGCTGGACATAGGTACATTTGCTGAAGTAGTCAAATTTATTGATCTTGGCCCTGTCCATATACGATGGAATGCGTATACCGGATGAACTTGCTACATCAGGATATTTAGTCCTTCGAGGTGCCACTACAAAGAAAGAAAAACACAATGTAAGTATCAACTCATAACCCAAAATAGACTAAGGTGTAAGCACAGGAAGCATGCATAGCACACATGGATGCAATGAGAAATGTTGATAGCATATGCGGAGATCAAAATGATAGGCATAAAAGATATTCAAAGGTTGAGTCAAAGACTATGTTAAACATAATGCCTATAATGCATGACTAGACCCATGAACTAATCTTTCAAGAGGTGAATTAAGTTGTCATGCATCAATGCAACTCGTAAACATGCCAACTAAAGATTGAAAGTGAAATGATTTTCAAGAACAAAAAATCATTGGGACATTTCATTGAACATGTTGTGCGCATAAGTTTGAGCATTAATTTAAAGAGCATAACAAGGATTGTTACTACCCAATTGCATACCAAGCATCTATAAAATGCATATAATACTCATAATCATCCAAAGAAGCAAAAAGAATTAATCATACAAACAAAATGTTAAGTGCAAAGTAACCTAAAAACTAAACATTCGTGAACAATAATAGCACAAAACACTACAATGGATGATAAGCAAACAATAAGTAAGGAGCAATGAGAGTAAATACTTACTTGGAAGTGAGAATCACACCAAAATTATAGCACAAAGTTGAGGTGGTGTGTGTAAGTTGTGAAAAACCTAAAATAATGAAGAAAATGTGGAGAAGGAAGAGATGATGGGTAGGAGAGAGAGAAAAATAAAGAGAAAGAAAATGGAGATGGTGATGATCGGTGGTGAGTGAAAATCTGTGGGCACGGGTTAATTTCATGGTGATGAGGGGTGGGCACGTGTGAGAGCGAACAAAATGAGGAAGAAGAAAGAAACTAGCGTGAAGATGTGTATATAGGCAGAAGGTGAGAGCATGGCCATGTGTGCCTTTACTCTTTAGGCATGCGTGGCCACATGATGGTTCTCCTTTGAACTTCACGTGGTCACGTGAATTGAAAATGGAAGGCCAGTGACTTAAGCCGTGGCCACGTGATTGTTTCTCTTGAAAAATGCATGGCCACGTGATGTTTAGAAGATAGGATAGTAACTTCAAGTGTGGCCACGTAAAGTTCTCTTGTGAAATACACGTGGTCACGTGTCATAACAAGACTTGGGACAGTGCAGCAACCCGTGGCCACGTGATGGCTAAGGGAAAGTCACATGTGGTCACGTGTACATGTATTTTTCTACATCTTGAACATATATGCACAATTAAGCTTCATTAAATGCAATTTTTCCATTTCAAGCTTTGTAAACACCAAATCTTTTCCAGGAAGAACATGTCTTTATTTTAAAACCTTGTTAATGTACTTTTTTCATGAATTAAAACACACAAACACACAAACATGCAACAAAAACACAAAATTTGACTGGAACAATAAAAGAGATAGAAAGTTGAAGTTCTGAGTTTTTGGAGTCTCCAGCTAGACTCTCCAAACTGTTTTTTAAGTATCTTGAAGAACCATGGTTTCTTCAGCAACCTCTTGTTGTCCGATTTGGTATGGTTTGATTCTGTGACCATTGACTGTAAATTCACGTCCATCCTTTAAGCTTTTGATCGTCAATACCCCAAAATTGCTGCTTGACATCACTTGATATGGTCCAAGCCACTTCGATTTTAGCTTTCCTGATTGGAGTATCTTTTGAACTGTTCTATTTGGACCGTGATGTCCCCCAACTTCACCTCCATGGCATTGTTGCATGATAGATTTTTGTTCCAATTTCGGTACACACCTTCTTAGTATTTGATCTGTGCATATCTTGATAAGATATGGATCGTCCCAAAGGTAATGCTTGGCATCCGCTATGAGCTTTTTCTTTTGTTGCCAAGTAAGAGTAAATCTTTAGAAAGATAACCACCTGCAAGAAAATTGGCTATATTAGCATACCAAGGAACCGATTTTTCATAAGTATAACAAGCACAAATATGTTCATCGGGAAATAAGTTAGAAATTTCTCCCTTTTCAATGCTAGCATGATCCAATCTAGATAGATGGTCAGCTACAAAATTTTCTGCTCCTTTCTTGTCTTTTATCTGAACATCAAACTCTTGTAGTAGTAGCACCCATCAGATAAGTCTTGGTTTGGAATCCTTCTTTCAAAAAAGATGTCTCAATGTGGCATGGCCGACCACACTATAATTTCGGATCCTAAGAGGTAAGATCTGAATTCTCAAATGAAAAGAATATTTCCAAGAGTTCCTTCTCTGTAGTGGTGTAATTTACTTGGGCTCCGGTGAGTGTATGGCTTGTATAATAGATGGTGTAGAAAATCTTCTCCTTCCGTTGTCCTAAGACTGCTCCAACTGCATAATCACTTGCATCACACATAATTTCAAATGGTAAGCTCCAATCGGGTGATGCAATGACCGGTGCACTAACTAATTTTTGCTTCAATAGGTTAAAAGCCTGCAAACACTCAGCATCAAAGTTAAATGCAACATCTTTAAGCAATAAATTAGAAAGTGGTTTGGCAATTTTAGAAAAATCCTTAATAAACTGACGATAAAACCTGGCATGACCAAGAAAACTCTTAATGCCCTTAACACTAGTTGGTAGAGGTAGTTTCTCTATCACATCAATTTTTTCTTTATCAACGTCAGTGCCTTTTTCAAAAATTTTATGCCCTAAGATATTGCCTTCTCTAATCGTGAAATGACATTTTTCCCAATTTAGCACAAGATCAGTTTTCTGACACCTTTTTAAAATCAATACTAGATTATGCAAACAAGATTCAAAATAATGACCATAAATAGTGAAATTATCCATGAAAACCTCCATAAATTTTTCAATAAAGTCATGAAATATGGCCATCATGCAACATTGAAATGTGGCAGGTGCATTAAAAAGACCAAAAGGCATTCTTCTATATGCAAAAGCTCCATATGGACATGTGAATGTGGTCTTTTCTTGGTCTTTCGGGGCTATAGGTATTTGCATGTACCCCGAATATCCATCTAAGAAACAATAAAATTTATTTCCTGCCAATCTTTCTAACATTTGGTCAACAAAGGGCAATGGAAAATGGTCTTTTCTAGTGGCATTATTCAGCCTCCTATAGTCAATACTGTTAGTGTAAGCCCTAGCCCCAATGCATTGTAATAAAACAATTTATTTAATAAATGAGGCATTTGTTTTATCTATTGTATTCCTGTGCATATCAATTGATAGAACTATCCAAGAATGTTCTTTCATTTTAAGTTATCATGTGTGAGGCACATGGTTGTAAGAACTTGAAACAAATGAAACTTCATTCTAAATATCCCTAGTCAGTCATTGTTATGGGAATAACAAATGAATTAAGACTAGTATGCTCTCTCTGATATTATGAGTTTTGTCTTACGGATCATTAGGACAAGAGTATCAATTAGAGATCATAGATACATGTTAAAGAACATGGTATCTTGATTCGATTCGTTCATGAGAACACTGCATGGTACAAGTCATAAGTGTTTCTCATATGCAATTTTGTATCAGAGTTCTTAGACCTAAAATCTCTATGAAACTCTTTATGAATTACTGTGTGCTTTGACATACACCTAACATGCTCGTAACAGAGTGACAAGTACGGGTATGCTTGGGTATGCATTGATTCATGTTAGAGAGCATGAGAGAAGTGACGGGATTACCCCTCTCAATAAGAGAGAAAAATATCATTGGCCACTTGATCAGTGAACTGAGAATTGTATGGCCATGCCGAGATGAAATAATGAATAATCATTATTTATCTGAGAGTTCAGTGTCACTGGAATATCAAGAAAGTAATTAATATATATAAGGATGACGAGTTCCATTCCTTATATTAATTCTGATATTTATGGGTAAGGGACTATGCAAAATTGCATTAGGTCACTAAATTCCATATGCAATTTCATTTAATTTGGAATGCTATAATATCTTGTTAGAGAATATATATAGCCTTTGAATTAATTTATTAATTCATTGCCAACATTAAATGGACCTATAGGATCGCTCACAAAGCATTGGACTTAAAATATTTAAATAAAGTATTGGGCATTAATTTAAGCTTTTAATTAAAGTCAAATTAATGTATGTAATGGGCATTATAAATGCTATTGGACCTTGGCCTATGAGAGAGAGAAATTCAGCCCATATAATTTAATTTCAATTAATTAATTATCTTGTATTAATTAAGTTAATTGAGTATTAAATCCTAATGATATTTAAATCAAATTAAAACACTTAATTAAGGGATGTCTTAGCTGAAATTCCCAAGATAAATATTGAAGGAATTTCGGCACATGTGAATTTCTTTATTAAGTGATATTATTTGATTAAATGTCTTATGTATATATCTTGGATTAAATCAAAAGAGTTTGAATTAATATATATTACTTATTTTAAGGAAGTGATTAAGGCTAAAATAAATTATCTTGAGGTAGTAGATTTTAGATTAATCACTTACATAATGAGATAATATATATTGAAAGGAAAAAAACGTGAAACCCTAGTTCTTCTATGGTTTTGGCGTGATTTTCTCTCTCTCTCTCACAAAATTCTTTGGCCAATTTTCACAAGGAGAAAGGATTGTTCCTCATTCTCTTGTGTTCTTGGGTAGTAATAGCAACTTAAGCGAAGTACAAAATCAAATTTTGTAGCTTCAAACCATAGCCATTACACAATACTTATTTTGAGAGCTAGCAATCTCGGTTTTTAAGCTATCTTTGCAAGTGTGTGTGTGAGAATAGAAAGGAGTGGCGTAAAGGTTGTTCCTTGGCATTGGTGATCAAGATATAAGGCGGATAAATTCATCTTAGTTGCTGGTCATCACCAAATTCAAGATTTAAAAGGCATCTAAAGTTGTAAGTTTTAAAACCCTAAAATTACATGTTTCGATTCTTGTCATGGAATTGTATGGCATGTATGATCAAATTTTTGTTTTCCACTGCATGATCTTTATGTGCATACCATGTAATATTCCATCAATGGTATCGGAGCCTAATCATGCTTATTTTAGTGCTTTAGATGCATGAAATAATTAATCAAAAATCGTTATTTTAAATACACGCAATGCTGAAATTTTCTGTTTTGAGTTTTTTGCATTGTTTTGGTGTAAAAACGATTTTAAATGAGTAGATAGGTATTATAATTAATATGACATGTTAATATACTGTCCTAAGATGTTCTAGGAGCTGTTAATGGTCGGATTTAATTGATAATACCTGATGGTACATGTTAATATTAAAACTAGGTGCTATTTGGCATGTTAATTGTTAGTTTAACAACTAGTTTTAAATATTAAATGTAAAAACGATTTTGGCATGTTTGTAAGTGATTTTTAAAGATTAAATATCAGGTCTGGACATATTTTAAATTTTTTTTAATTCTGGTCCATGACAATTTAATTGATTAATTTTAAAATCACTTAAAACTATGACTAGTTTGTGTTTGTTACATGTTTAATCAATATTGTTTGTTTTGTTTTGATTACAATGGTAAAAACACATTTAGATCATATTGGTACAAAATATTAAATCAATATTTATGACCTTATTTAAATTATTAAATGACTCATAAAATTGATTTAAGTATTTGTGCATTTTTGTGGCATCACATAAGCAGTAAACAACTAGTTTTGTTGTTTGTTTGTTTTTATATGCATGCCGTGTATCATATATATGTTCTTCATGATTTTGTGTTTTAATTCATGTTGGTACATATTATATGTATTTTTAATGTTTATGGACTGTATGACATAAAATTAAAAATGGCAAAATTGGAAATTATATTAGAGTTGATTTATAGCACAAATCTAACTAGTTTGTGTTTTGGGTTTTTAAGAGAACTTATTCAATAAAAGGATTTAGTCCATTGGGCTTCGGCCCAGGCCCATCACGGGGTCATCTCTTAAAGGTTTAAGTACACAATTTCTATTAATGGGCTTGGCTAAATTAATTAAAATTGGACTTTGTTTGATCCATGAATGTTATGTATATTTATTTACTTGTTTGATGTGATGAATGGATAGGCATGGTGCATTCATGGGCCCTGGGTTTTTTTAATTAAATATGGCATGCGAGCCATTATGTATTATTGTAAAAGTTTCATTTATTTCTTAAAATAGAATTTACTTGAAGACTTTGTAAATCAAGACGAAACCAACTGGAGTGGAGAAGCCCATCTCGAAGATTCTTATGTAATAGTATAGAATCTTAGTTTTAGGTTTTTGGGCCCATGTTTGTCACGCTTTACTTTATGCAATTATTTATATATGCATGCTATGAATGGATGACAAAGCGTATGCCATGAAAGCCGTAATAAAATGAATCCCTAAAAATAGTAAGTCACAAAGTTGCATTCCTAATTCAAAACATGTTAAGGCATCGATCATCGGTCACATAGACTAGGAGTCCTAGATGCGCCTGATTATCTTTGTGAGGCATGGGTTGTGAATTTAGGTTGGACTTAACATGGAAAGGGATGCTCGGACCTAGGCAACTAATAAATGGGTTTGTGCTATAACATCTTAAGATGTTAGCCCGTTTGATCCAATAGTCATGTACGAGACATGATTGGAGTTTTTCCTACCTAAGTAACTTAACTTGTTAGGTGTACAAGCTCAGCTTGACTAATAAGTTGTTGTGAAAAGTGGATCTTGGCCCACATTAAATCACTAACGCAAATTATTTAAAGGGATATTAATTCGATTTGTAGGATTATAAATAAGACCTCATTTAATCTTGCTAAATTTTATTGTAGATTGAAAATAGCATCTTCAAAAAACAATTTCTCATTGCGATCGGTCCTTGAAAAGGACAAATTAAATGGCACCAATTTCATAGACTAGTCTCGAAACTTAAGAATAGTTCTTAAGCAAGAGAAAAAGTCGTATGTTTTGGATGCACCCTTACCTGAAGAACCTGCTAGGAACGCCTCTACGGTTCAAAAGGAAACTTTTAAAACCAAAAAGAGCGACTCCAATGATGTGACCTATTTGATGTTGGCCACTATGGTGCCTGACTTGCAAAAGCAATTTATGAACCAAGAGGCTTATGCGATCATAGTGCACCTCAAGGAGATGTTCCAATAGCAAGCTCATCACGAGAGGTTTATGACAACAAAGGCCTTGATTTCTTGTAAGATGGCTGCGGGTACTCCTATTAGTACCCATGTACTCAAGATGAAAGGGTATCTTGATACTCTTGAGAAGCTTGAGGTACAAGTGCCAAAGGAATTGGCCACTGACTTGATCTTAGGATCATTGAATAATGATTATGATCCATTTGTGATGAATTATAACATGCATGCAACGAACAAGTCAGTCACTGAGCGCTATGGGATGCTTAAGAATGCTGAAGAGAACATTCGAAAGACCAATCCCGTATTGATGGTTCAAGGGGGCATTAAAAAGGGACCCACTAGGGGAAAGGGAAAGGGAAAGGCAAAACCCAAGAATGACCTGGCTCGGTTCAAGTCAAGTGGGACTGCACCTCAGGCCCAATCCAAGCCCAAGGCGCTGAAGCTCAAATAGAGTGAGAGCACTTGCTTCCATTGCAACAAGATAGGGCATTAGAGGAGAAATTACGCTCTCTTCAAGGAAGAATAAAAGAGGAATGGAGCCAAGGCGTCCAGTTCTGGTATTTTTGTTATTGAGATTAACCTTTCTATTTCTACCACTTGGGTATTGGATACCGATTGTGGTTCTCACATTTGTTCAAATGTGCATGGGCTAAGAAATAGACAGTTACTTGGGTAGAATGAAGTGGACCTCCGTGTGGGGAATGGAGCACGAGTTGCTGCCATAGAGATAGGCAACTATCAACTCACTTTACCTTCCGGACTTTGTTTAGTTTTGAAAAATTGTTATTATGTGCCTGCTATGAGCAGAAACATTATTTCAGTTTCATGTTTGGATTTGGATGAATTTGATTTTGTTATTAAAAATGGCAATGCTCATATTCGTCGCCAAGGCATTTCTTATGGCAATGCCATGTTGCAAAATGGCCTTTATATCCTTGATTTACAAAACAAAGAGTCCATATACAACATTAATACAAAGAGGGTTAAATTAAATGAATTGAACCCTACTTACTTTTGGCATTGTCGTTTAGGACATGCAAACGAAAAATGCATTTCTAGACTCCACAAAACTGGAGTGCTTGGGTCATTCGACTTAGAGTCTTATGATACATGCGAGCCATGTTTGCATGGAAAAATGACAAAGAGTCCTTTTAATAAGAAAGGTGAAAGGACTAATGGCTTATTGGAACTAATACATACAGATATATGTGGACCATTAAGTACACAAGCTAGAGGTGGTTTTAGCTACTTCGTGATGTTCACAGATGACTTCAGTAGATATGGCTATGTCTATCTAATGAAGTACAAATCTGAAACTTTTGAGAAATTCAAGGAGTTTAAGAACGAAGTAGAAAAACAACTTGGCAAATGTATAAAAGTCATTCGATCAGATCGAGGTGGCAAATACTTAAGCCAAGAATTTGATAGTCATCTAAAAGAATGTGGTATTATTTCACAGCTCACTCCTCCCAGAACGCCATAATAGAATGGTGTGTCCGAAAGGAGAAATTGAACTCTGTTTGACATGGATCGATCTATGATGAGTCAAGCTAATCTTCCTGTCTCTTTTTGGGGTTATGCATTAGAAACCACTGCGTTTCTACTAAATCGTACTCTAACTAAAGCAGTTGAGAAGACACCATACAAGGTATGGACTGGGAAAGAACCCAATATGTCATTTCTCAGGATTTGGGGCTGTGAAGCACATGTTAAGAAATTAACATCCGACAAACTAGATTCCAAATCCACTGTCTGCTTGTTTGTGGGTTATCCTAAAAAAATAAAGGGATACGACTTTTACTCACAAGCCGAGAACAAAGTATTTGTTGCTCGTAAGGCTATTTTCTTGGAAAAGGAGTTCCTTCTCAAGACAGACAGTGGGAGTAAAGTAGAACTTGAAGAAATTCAAGTGCCAAAAGCTCCTATAGAGGATGAGTTGGAAGTGGGATCAAGTTCACAACCAGTTGTGGAACAAGAACCCATTACACAAGAACCTAGAAGGTCTGGTAGGGTACGTCAGGAGATTGAGAGATATGGATTTCTAATCACTGATAGTGATACTATTGAGTTAGTAGATCGTGAGGATCCTACTACCTACCAAGAAGCTATTGAAATCCCAAACTCGGAAAATTGGCTTGAAGCCATGAAATTCGAGATGCAATCAATGTACAATAACCAGGTTTGGACCTTGGTTGACCACCGAAAGGTGCGAAGGTAATTGAATGCAAGTGGCTATTCAAACTCAAAGCTGATAAGACCTATAAAGGTAGACTAGTAGCAAAAGGTTTTCGACAAACTCATGGTGTAGACTACGACGAGACCTTTTCGCCTGTAGTCATGCTCAAGTCCATTAGGATCTTGCTTGCCATAGTTGCATATCATGATTATGAGACATGGCAAATGGATGTCAAAACTGCTTTCCTCAACGGAAATTTACTTGAGGATGTGTATATGACACAGCCTAAGGGTTTTGTCCATCCCAAGCATCCTAAGAAGGTTTACAAGCTTCAAAACTCCATTTATGGATTAAAGCAAGCATCTCGAAGTTGGAATCTTCGTTTTGATGAGGCAGTCAAAGAATTTGACTTTATCAAGAATGAAGATGAGCCTTGTGTGCACAAAAAGGTTAGTGGGAGCATAGTAGTATTTCTGATCCTATATGTGGACGACATCCTTCTCATTGGGAATGACATTCCAACATTGCAAAAGGTTAAGCAATGGTTAGGAAAATGTTTCTCAATGAAAGACTTAGGTGAAGTCGAGACAATACTTGCTATTCGAATCTATAGAGATAGATCGAATCGGCTTTTGGGACTAAGTCAAGAAAAGTACATAGAAAAAGTACTAAAGCATTTTAGTATGGGAGACTCAAAGAAAGGGTACATACCTTTGGCTTTGGGAGTTCCTTTGACTAAAGAACAGTGCCCTAAAACATAAGAGGAAAGGGACAATATGAGTAGAATCCCATATGCATCTGCTATTGGATCTATCATGTACGCTATGTTATGTACTAGGTTGGATGTTGCTCATGCACTGAGTATAACCAGTAGGTTTTAGCAAGACCCTGGTGAGAAGCACTGGTCTACTGTAAAAGGGATTCTGAAGTACCTGCGATGGACTAAGGATCACTTCTTAGTGTATGGTGGTCAAGAAGAGCTCATCATACAAGGTTATGCCGATGCTGCTTTTAAGACCAGCACTCAGGATTTTAAATCACAATCTAGGTATGTTTTTGTTTTGAACGGTGGTGCTGTCAGCTGGAGAAGCTTGAAGCAAGAGACCGTTGCCGACTCAACTACAGAATCTGAGTATATTGCAGCGAGTGAGGCTGCAAAAGAGGTTGTTTGGATTAAAAATTTCATTTCTAGATTAGGAGTGGTCGCAAACATCCTAGATCCATTAGAAATTTTCTGTGACAACAACGGGGCCATCGCACAGGCCAAGGAGCCCTGGTCACACCAAAAATCCAAACATATACTCAGAAGGTACCACCTAATCAGAGAGATCATTGATCGTGGGGACGTCAAGGTTAGCAAGATAGCAAGTGAAGACAATGTAACAGATCCTTTGATGAAACAGTTGCGTCCAAATCTGCACAAAGCTCATTTGAGAGCATTCGATCTTAGGGCTATGCCCAATTGGGACTAGTGCTAGTGGGAGATTGTTAGTGTAAGCCCTAGCCCCAATGCATTGTAATAAAATACTTTAGTTAATAAATGAGGCATTTGTTTTATCTATTGTATTCCTGTGCCTATCAATTGATAGAACTATCCAAGAATGTTGTTTCATTTTAAGTTATCATGTGTGAGGCACATGGTTGTAAGACCTTGAAACAAATGAGACTTCATTCTAAATATCCCTAGTCAATCATTATTATGAGAATAACAAATGAATTAAGACTAGTATGCTCTCTCTGATATTATGAGTTCTGTCTTACGGATCATTAGGACAAGAGTGTCAATCAGAGATCATAGATACATGTTAAAGAACATGGTATCAGGATTCGATCCGTTCATGAGAACACTACATGGTACAAGTCATAAGTGTTTCTCATATGCAAGTTTTATATCGGAGTTCTTAGACCTAAAATCTCTATGAAACTCTTTATGAATTACTGTGTGCTTTGACATACACCTAACGTGCTCGTAATAGAGTGACAAGTACGGGTTTGCTTGGGTATGCATTGATTCATGTTAGAGAGCATAAGAGAAGTGAAGGGATTACCCCTCTCAATAAGAGAGAAAAATATCATCAGCCGCTTGATCAGTGAACTGAGAAATGTATGGCCATGTCGAGATGAAATCATGAATAATCATTATTTATCTGAGAGTTCAGTGTCACTGGAATATCAAGAAAGGAATTAATATATATATAAGGATGACTAGTTCCATGCCTTATATTAATTCTGATATTTATGGGTAAGGGACTATGTAAAATTGCATTAGGTCACTAAATGCCATATGCATTTTCATTTAATTTGAATGCTATAATATCTTGCTAGAGAATATTATAGCCTTTGAATTAATTTATTAATTCATTGCCAACATTAAATGGACCTATAAGATCGTACACAAAGCATTGGGCTTAAAATTTTTAAATAAAGTATTGGGTATTAATTTGGGCTTTTAATTAAAGTCAAATTAATGTATGTAATGGGCATTATAAATGCTAATGGACCTTGGCCCATGAGAGAGAGAAATTCAGCCCACATTGTTTAATTTCAATTAATTAATTATCTTGTATTAATTAAGTTAATTGAGTATTAAATCCTAATGATATTTAAATCAAATTAAAACACTTAATTAAGGGATGTCTTAGCCGAAATTCCCAAGATAAATATTGAAGGAATTTTGGCACATGTGAATTTCTTTATGAAGTGATATTATTTGATTAAATGTATTATGTATTTATCTTGGATTAAATCAAAAGAGTTTGAATCAATATATATTACTTATTTCAAGGAAGTGATTAAGGCTAAAATAAATTATCTTGAGGTAGTAGATTTTAGATTAATCACTTACATAATGAGATAATATATATTGAAAGGAAAAAACGTGAAACCCTAGTTCTTCTATGGTTTTGGCATGATTTTCTCTCTCTCTCTCACAAAATTCTTTGGCCAATTTTCACAAGGAGAAAGGATTGTTCCTCATTCTCTTGTGTTCTTGGGTAGTAATAGCAACTTAAGAGAAGTACAAAATCAAATTTTGTAGCTTCAAACCATAGCCATCACACAATACTTATTTTGAGAGCTAGCAATCTCGGTTTTTAAGCTATCTTTCCAAGTGTGTGTGTGAGAATAGAGATGAGTGGTGTAAAGGTTGTTCCTTGGCATTGGTGATCAAGATCTAAGGCGGATAAATTCATCTTAGTTGCTAGTCATCACCAAATTCAAGATTTAAAAGGCATCTAAAGTTGTAAGTTTCAAAACCCTAAAATTGCATGTTTCGATTCTTGTCATGGAATTGTATGGCATGTATGATCAAATTTTTGTTTCCCGCTGCGTGATCTTTATGTGCATACCATGTCATATTCCATCAAATACATACCCTCCATCCCGTTACCGTGAGTGTAGGAATTAATTCATTATTTTCATTGATCACTACAGTCATTCCCCCCTTTTTAGGCACACATTGAATAGGACTTACCCAATTACTATCAGAGATAGGATAGATAATACATGTATCAAGTAGTTTCAATACCTCCTTTTTTACTACCTCTTACATAGTTGGGTTGAGCCTTCATTGAGGTTGCACTGCCAGTTTAAAATTGTCCTCCATGGGTATACGATGTGTATAATAGCTAGGGCTAATTCCTTTCAAGTCGGATGTTGCCCAACCAATTGCTCCTTTGTACTTTTTGAGGACTCCGATGAGCATTTCCTCTTCCAAATCTATTAATGAAGATGAGATAATTACCGAATTAGCATTATCACTTAAAAATACATATTTCAAATGAGATGGAAGTGTTTTAAGTTCAGAATCTCCCTTAGGAGGGGATGGTTCATCCTCCATTTCCTTATCTTCACTATGCTCTTGTTCCAGATTTTGTATCAACTCTTTCTCCTTTGTATCCAACTCTTCCATTGGCTTGGGATACATTAAGCAACTTTGAAGTTCATCATTGAGAATGATATCCTCTTGTTTTGTGTTGGCACATTCTTGAACTTCATCAACAAAGTAAATGGATTCTTTAAAATCATACGAGGGGTGTTTTAAAATTTTATTAACATTAAAAACCATTTCCTCCTCGTTGAATCTTAAAGTAACCGTTTTTCCATGAACATCAATTAACGCTCTTGATGTGTTCAAGAATGGCCTCCCCACAATTAATGGCACCTTCCTATCTTCTTCCATGTCCATAACCACAAAATCAACCGTAAAGATAAAATTTCAGACTTTTACCAATAAGTCCTCAATGATTCCTTTTGGCCTCTTTACCGATCTATCCACCAATTGAAGCGTCATTCGGGTTTCCTTTAAATCGCCTAGATTCAATTTCCTGCAAATTGAATAAGGCATTAAATTAATACTAGCACCCAAATCACATAAAGCATTCCCAACAAAATTTCCTCCTAGTTCACAAGGCAATGTAAAACTACCTGGATCTTCTAATTTTTCAAGAATCTTATTGGTTAATATGGCACTACAGTTATCGGATAATTGAACCATTCCTATGCCTTCTAACTTTTTCTTATTAGATCACAATTCTTTGATAAATTTAGCATATTTAGGCATGTGTAGCAAAGCTTTAGCAAATGACAAATTTATATGTAGCTTCTTAAACATGTCTAAAAATCTACTCAATTGTTCATTTTGTTTCTGTTTTCTAGCTAGAATAGGAAATGGTAATTGAGATTCATCAAGAATAGTAGAAACAAGTTTGTCCTTACCTTTACCCTTCTCAACTGTAGGAGGTACTTTTTTCAGTATTTTTTGAGTTAGAATTACTTACCTCCATTGTCGGTTCCACCCTTAGGGAAGAATTCTTACCAGTTTCAGTCTTCTCTAACTCTTTCCCACTCCTTATGGTGATTTCTTTGGCTTCCTCCTTTGGATTTCGATCTACATTGGATGGAAATGTCCCTTGAGTACGGTTTGATAAGGAACTAGCAAGTTGTCCCATTTGGTTCTCTAAGTTCCTAATTGATGCCTCTTGATTCCTCATCCAAATATCTTGTGATTTCCATCTAGCATCTTGGCTAGCTAAAATTGAATTTTGGGAGGCCATGAAATTTGCAATCATCTCTTCAATGTTGGATTTCTTTTCTTGAGGAGGTGGAGGTTGAGATTTTTGAAAACCGGGTGGTTGGTGGTATGATTGTGATGGGTATTGGTTTGGATAATGTGGTGGAGCTTGGTTTTGGTATGGAAGTTGATTATTGGGAGGTTGATTATGATTAAATTGGGGTTTAGGATTAGGGTTAGAAGAAGAATCTTGATTACCTTTCCTCCATGAAAAATTTGGATGGCTTCTCCATCCTGTATTGTAAGTGTTGCTATATGGGTTCAAGGCATTTACTTCTTCCACCATTCCTTCATTATTCTTCATTCCCAAAGATCCTTGAATTCCTGCATAAGAATTAACTTCATTAGATAACATAGAAACATTTTTAGCTTTAAGCTCATTTATTTCTTTTAAATATCTTTTTTCCATTAATTCTAATTGAGCCTTTAACATGGCTATTTCATTAATATTATAAACTCCCTGTTTCTTTTAAGTTGGTCTAGAGGTTGCCCATTGAGCATCATTGGTGCCCATCTCATCAAGAAGCGAAAATGCATCTTTGGGAATTTGGTTCATAAAACTACCATTTGAGACTGCATCTAGCAAAGATCTTGTTGATGGATGGACACCTACATAGAAGATATGCATTAGTTGAAAAATAGGAACTTCATGATGTGGATAACTTTTTAAAAGTCTCCTAAATCTTTCTCATGCTTCATGGAATGGCTCCTCATAAAATTGCTGGAAGTCACTAATTTGTTTCCTAATGAGGGCAGTCTTAGTGGGTGGGAAGAATTTGCAAAGAAATTTTTCTTGCATTTGTTGCCAAGAATGGATGGATTGATTTGGTACCATTTGTAGCCAATCCCTAGCTTTTCCTATGAGGGTGAATAGAAAGAGTTTCAACCTAATTGCATTAGTCGATACATTAGGAATTTGCACAGTGTCACTCACTTCTAGGAACATATCCAAATGTTGTGCAGGATCCTCTATGTCCGAACCCGAAAATTGGTTTCTTTGTACCATAGTGATGGTAGCGGGTTTAATCTCAAAAGGTTGGTGGTGAGGAATCCTAATAGTTCTATGTTCTTCATTCCATCTAGGGATAGCATAATCCCTAATGGTTTTAGGTCTATACCCAATCCCAGGAGCTTGGTGGGGTGTGTGTTGCTCTTCGATCCTAGGTGGTCGATCATTCATAGGTTGTTCTATTTCTGGGTCATTCATGTTGCCTCTTAACCTTCTAATCCTATGGAATTTCCTTTCAATTTCAGGGTCTAATGGTAGGATGGGGTTGTCTCTCACCATAAACCACTAGTCACCAAAAAAGAAAATAAGAAAATAGATGAAGAAGAGAAGAAAAACACACAAAAATAACTTTTAAAACAAAATAAATAAACAAACGCCAATGTATCCCCGGTAAAGGAGCCAAAAACTTGACCGAATTCTAGCAAGTGTACTAGATCGGCTAGTAATATAGGGAAATAAGATTATGACCCAAAATATCGAACCCAAGGAAAACTTGTGCTTGTATGTGTTATTTCAATTTCAAAACCAATTTTCGTGTGTAAAAGAAAGAAGAGAAATCCCAAATTTGTGATTATTGAAGAATTAAAACTAAAAACAATAATTTAAAACCAAAACCAAAACAAAACAATTGAAAAAGCTAAAGTAAAGAAGAGATCTATTGAAAGCAAGTAAATTGAATGAGGTAAAAATCAATATTAAAAACAACTTTCACTAAAGGACTATCCACCTTAACAAGTATTGCTATGACTTAAATAAAAGAAAACATACAAGTGATTATGGAGAATTCAGTTTAATAAAACCAGATAACTTTATTCAAGATTATCATTCTAAGCATCAAAATTTTCTTATTCAGATAAACTTAACACTTAGCATAAAGAACTGCTCAAATCAACACACAATTATCGCTTATTCAGGTTATAATCATGTATTAATCCAAATAAATTAACCTAAGAACATGCAAGCCAATAATCAATTCAAATCAATTAATTAACCAATGCTTAATCAAGTTAACAATCAACTTAAATTTGAGTAAAGATAAGACTATGTTTAAGAACTAAGAAATAACCAACTTGTATTAAATTGAAGAACAAACTCAAGTCATAATAATACAAGTTAAGGATTCAAGTATCCTTTAGCAAAAGATAAAGAAAACTACTCACAAGACATTCTTAAAAATAAAAACAAAGTTTTGAAGAAAGCAATAAAAACAAAGAACGTAAAAACAACTTAAAGAAAAGTAAAGCTTAATTCTTAGGATCCTCTTGTTCTCCCCATTTTTCTATGTTTCAGCTAGCTATTTATAGGCAAAAGAAGATGTGGATTCCTTCTCAAACTCTTAGAATCAAATAAGAAGTAATTTCTGCCCAAAATAGGAAGTTCGATAAAATCCTTCGCGAAATGGGAATAGCATCACGTAGCCACGCCCTTCACTGTGTATTTCTACACGTGGGCACGGGTACATTAAGTCTTCCTTCACACGTGGCCACGTGTGGTCTTCACTTGGAATCCACGTGGTCACGCATTCATGCTTAGTTTCTCCTTTTGGTCTTTCACGTGGCCATGGATTCTAAGCATCAAACCTTCACGTGGCCACGTGTGAAGTTCTTCATTAATTTCACGTGGTCACGTGTGAAGGCTCTGGACTTAAAGCTCAATTGTCTCGCATTAATTCTTCATAATTGTATTTTTAGCCCTAAACTTTGCCCTTTTTACGATTTAAGCCTTTTTATATCAATTCTAACCTGAAAATCAAACAAAACATAAAATTAACCTCAAAAACATAAACTTTAACAAATTAACTCTAATCTAACCTAAATAAAATCAAAATAACAAAATAACAAAACTAAAAACATATAAAAAATTATATATAATTCACACTTATCAGTGGACATAGCTAAGGGTCGAGCTAATTTTGATCATCTTACATGGGAAACCAAACTTTGACTTCTTCATATGAAATATAGTCTATAAGTCTATTTTTTAACCCAACTAGAATCACTTAATTTAAGTTCTAGGCAAAATAGTGTGACTAGGTCTAATAGACATTAGGTTATGATTTTGTGCTATCTCAAGGAGACTCTCATAAATCTAGCTCTTAAGCACTAGATAACCCTATATCCATGTTTTCTTCTTACAAACACATTCGACACAACCTCATGATTTAGTATTCAAGAACAAACACATTCACAATATGTAAAGTTCCCATACCCTTTTAGCTAGCCCTTTTTCTTCAAGCCTTGTCTATCACCTTCTCTTTGCCTTTAGCTTTCTCTTATTTTACATAATGAAGTCAGCAATTAACATGTTTAAAGACTCATATACTGTTAGTGTAAGCCCTAGCCCCAATGCATTGTTATAAAACACTTTAGTTAATAAATGAGGCATTTGTTTTATCTATTGTATTCCTGTGCATATCAATTGATAGAACTATCCAAGGATGTTGTTTCAGTTTAAGTTATCATGTGTGAGGCACATGGTTGTAAGACCTTGAAACAAATGAGACTTCATTCTAAATATCCCTAGTCAGTCATTGTTATGGGAATAACAAATGAATTAAGACTAGTATACTCTCTCTGATAAAATGAGTTCTGTCTTACGGATCATAAGGACAAAAGTGTCAATCGGAGATCATAGATATATGTTTAGAACATGGTATCTGGATTCGATCCGTTCATGAGAACACCACATGGTATAAGTCATAAGTGTTTCTCATGTGCAAGTTTTGCATCGAAGTTCTTAGACCTAAACTCTCTATGAAACTCTTTATGAATTACTGTGTACTATGACATACACCTAACGTGCTCGTAACAGGGTGACAAGTATAGGTATGCTTGGGTATGCACTAATCCATGTTAGAAAGCATGAGAGAAGTGAAAGGATTACCCCTCTCGATAAGATAGAAAATATCGTCGGCCACTTGATCAGTGAACTAAGAAGTGTATGGCCATACCGAGATGAAATAATGAGTAATCGTTATTTACCTTAGAGTTTAGTGTCACTGGAATATCAAGAAAGGAATTAGTATATATAAGGATGACTAGTTCCATGCCTTATATTAATTCTGATATTTATGGGTAAGGGACTATACAAAATTGCATTAGGTCACTAAATGCCATTTGCATTTTCATTTAATTTGGAATGCTATAATATCTTGCTAGAGAATATATATAGCCTTTGAATTAATACATTAATTCATTGCCAATATTAAATGGACCTATAAGATCGTACACAAAACATTGGACTTAAAATATTTAAATAAAGTATTGGACATTAATTTGGGCTTTTAATTAAAGTCAAATTAATGTATGTAATGGGTATTAAAATTGCTAAATGGACCTTGGTCCATTAGAGAGAGAGATTCGGCCCAATAGGATTAATTTCAATTAATTAATTATCTTAGGTTAATTAAGTTAATTGAGTATTAAATCCTAATGACATTTAAATCAAATTAAAACACATAAAAAGGAGATGAAGTAACCGAAATTCTAAGATAAAAAAAAAACAAGGGAATTTCGGCACATGCTTATTTCTAAATTAAGTGATTTATTTTGATTAAATGTCTTATGTATATATCAAATTAATTTGAATTTAAAATTCAAAAGAGTTTTAATTAATATAATTCACTTGATTTTAGGAAGTGATTGAGGCTGAATTAACTATCTTGAGGCAGTAAAATTCGGATAAAAACACTTGCCAAAAATAAAATGTGAGATTGGTAAACAAAATAAACCCTAAGGCGTGAAACTCTCCCTCTCATACTCTTGGCCGATTTTCACAAGGAGAAAGGATTCTTCCTTATTCTTTTGTGTTCTTGGGCAGCAATAACAATTAAAAGGAAGTACAAGATCAAATCTTGTAGCTTCAATCCATTACCATTACACAATACTTAAATATAGAGCTAGCACTCTTGATTTTAAGCCGTCATTGTTATTGTGTGTGTGAACATAGAGAGGAGTGGCGTAAAGGTTGTTCCTTTGGCATTGGTGGTGAAGATCTAAGATAATAAATCCTTCTTGGTTGCTGGTCATCATCAAAATCAAATCTTAAAGTGCATCTAAAGTTGTAAGTTTTAAAACCCTAAAATTGCATGTTTTCGATTCTTGTTTATGGACTGAGTGGCATGTATGATCGATTTTATTATTTTTCCGCTACATGATCATCATATAAATGCCATGTCATATTCCATCAGTAGTATCCTAGCCTAAACGTGCTTATTTTTGTGCTTTAGATGCATTAAATATTTAATCAAAAATCGTTCGTTGAAAAACATGCAATGGTGAAATTTTCTGTTTAGAGTTTTTTGTATTGTTTTGGTGTAAAAATGATTTTAAATGATTAGATAGGTATTATAATTAATATGAAATGTTAATATACTGTCCTAAGATGTTCTTAAAGCTGTTCATGGTCGGATTTAATTGTAAATACCTGATGGTACATGTTAATCTTGAAACTAGGTGCTAGTTGGCATGATAAGTGATTGTATAACAACTAGTTTTCAAAATTAAATGTAAAAATGATTTTGGCATGTTTGTAAGTGATTTTTAAAGATTAAATATCATGTTTGGACATATTTTAAAATTTATTTTAATTCTGGTCCATGACAATTTAATTGATTAATTTTAAAATCACTTAAAACTATGACTAGTTTGTGTTTGTTACATGTTTAATCAACATTGTTTGTTTTGTTTTGATTAAAATGGTAAAAACACATTTAGATCAGATCGGTATAGAACATTAACTTAATATTTATGACCTTATTTGAATTATTAAATGACTCATAAAATTCTTTTAAGTGTTTGTGCATTTTTGTGGCATTATATGAGCATTAAACAACTAGTTTCATTGTTGTTTGTTTGTTTTAATATGAATGCCATGTATGATATGTGTTCTTCATGATTTTATGTTTTAATTCATGTTTGTACATATTATATGTATTTTTAATATTTATGGGCTGTATAACATAAAATTAAAAATGGCAAAATTGGAAATTATTGATTTATGGCACAAATCTAATTAGTTTGTGTTTTGGGCTTTTAAGATAACTTATTCATTAAGAGGATTTAGTCCATTGGGCTTCGGCCCTGGCCCATCACGGGGTCCTCTCTTAAAAGTTCAAGTACACAATTTCCATTAATGGGCTTGGATAAATTAATTAAAATTGGACTTTGTTTTATCCATGAATGTTATGTATATTTATTTGCTTGTTTTGTGTGATGAATGGATATGCATGGTGCATTCATTAGCCCAGAGTTTTTGTAATTAAATATGGCCTGTGAGCCATTATGTATTATTGTAAAAGTTTTATTTATTTCTTAGAATAGAATTTATTTGAATACTTTGTAAATCAAGACAAAGCCCACCGGAGTGGAGAAGCCCAACTTGAAGATTCTTATGTAATAGTATAGAATCTTAGTTGTAGGTTCTTGGGCCCATGTTTGTCATGTTTTACTTTATGTAATTATATATATACGCATGCTATGAATGGATGACAAAGCATATGCCATGTAAGCTGTAATAAAATGAATCCCTAAAATAGTAAGTCACAAAGTTGCCTTCCTAATTCGAAACATGTCAAGGCATCGATCATCGATCACGTAGACTAGGAGTCCTAGATGCACTCGATTATCTTTGTGAGGCATGGGTTGTGAATGTAGGTTGGACTTAACATGGAAAGGGATGCCCGAACCTAGGCAACTAATAAATAGGTTTGTGCTATAAAATCTTAAGATGTTAGTCCATTTGGTCCAAGAGTCATGCACGAGACATGATTGGAGTTTACCTACCTAAGTAACTTAACTTGTTAGGTGTACAAGCTCAGCTTGACTAATAAGTTGTTGTGAAAAGTGGATCTTGGCCCACATTAAATCACTAATGCGAATTATTTAAAGGGATATTAATTCGGTTTGTGGGATTATAAATAAGACCTCATTTAATCTTGCTAAGTTTTATTATAGATTGAAAATGGCTTCTTCAAACAACAACTTTTCATTACGATCGGTCCTGGAAAAGGACAAACTGAATGGCACCAATTTCATAGATTGGTCTCGAAACTTAAGAATAGTTCTTAAGCAAGAGAAAAAGTCTTATATTTTGGATGCACCCTTACTCGAAGAACCTAGTAGGAACGCCTCTGCAGTTCAAAAGGAAACTTTTGAGACCAAGAAGAGCGACTCCAATGATGTGACTTGTTTGATGCTGGCCACTATGGTGCCTGACTTGCAAAAGCAATTCATGGACCAAGAGGCTTATGCAATCATGGTGCACCTCAAGGAGATGTTCCAAGAGCAAGCTCGTCACGAGAGGTTCATGACAACAAAGGCCTTAATTTCTTGTAAGATGGTTGTGGGTACTCCTGTTAGTACCCATGTACTCAAGATGAAAGGGTATCTTCATACTTTTGAGAAGCTTGAGGTACTAGTCCCAAAGGAATTGGCCACTGACTTGATCTTAGGATCATTGACTGATGATTATGATCCATTTGTTATGAATTATAACATACATGCAATGAACAAGTCAGTCACCAAGCTTCATGGGATGCTTAAGAATGCTGAAGAGAACATTCGAAAGACCAATCCCATACTGATGGTTCAAGGGGGTATTAAGAAGGGACTCACTAAGGGAAAGGGAAAGGGAAAGGCAAAACCCAAGAATGACCTAGCTCGGTTCATGTCAAATGGGAGTGCACCTCTGGCCCAATCCAAGCCCAAGGCGCAAAAGCTCAAGGAGAGCGAGAGCACATGCTTTCATTGCAACAAGATAGGGCATTGGAGGAAGAATTACGCTTTCTTCAAGGAAGAACAAAAGAAGAATGGAGCCAAGGCATCCAGTTTTGGTATTTTTGTTGTTGAAATTAACCTTTCTATTTCTACCACTTGGGTATTGGATAACGGTTGTGGTTCTCACATTTGTTCAAATGTGCAGGGGCTAAGAAATTGGTAGTTACTTGGGAAGAATGAAGTGGACCTCCGTATGGGGAATGGAGCACGAGTTGTTGCCATGGAGATAGGCGACTATCAACTCACTTTACCTTCCGGACTTTGTTTAGTTTTTAAAAATTGTTATTATGTGCCTGTTATAAACAGAAATATTATTTCAGTTTCTTGTTTGGATTTGGATGAATTTGATTTTCTTATTAAAAATGGCAATGCTCATATTCGTCGCCAAGGCATTTCATATGGCAATGCCATGTTGCAAAGTTGCCTTTATATCCTTGATCTACAAAACAAAGAGTCCATATACAACATTAATGCATAGAGGGTTAAATCAAACGAATTAAACCTTACTTACTTCTGGCATTGTCGTTTAGGGCATGCAAATGAAAAATGCATTTCAAGACTCCACAAATTTGGAGTGCTTGGGTCATTCGACTTAGAGTCTTATGACACATATGAGCCATGTTTTTCTGGAAAAATGACAGGGAGTCATTTTAACAAGAAAGGTGAGAGGACTAATGACTTATAGGAACTAATACATACTGATGTATATAGACCATTAAGTACACAAGCTAGAGGTGGTTTTAGCTACTTCGTGATGTTCACAGATGACTTCAATAGATATGGCTATGTCTATCTAATGAATTACAATTCTAAAACTTTTGAAAAATTCAAAGAGTTTAAAAACGAAGTAGAAAAACAACTTGGCAAAAGTATAAAAGCCATTCGATCAGATTGAGGTGGCGAATACTTAAGCCAAGAGTTTGACAGTTATCTGAAGGAGTGTGCTATTATTTCACAGCTCACTCCTCCTGGAACACCACAATGGAATGGTGTGTCCGAAAGTAGAAATTGAACTCTGTTGGACATGGTTCGATCAATGATAAGTCAAGCAAATCTTCTTGTCTCTTTTTGGGGTTACGCATTAGAAACTGTTGCGTTTCTACTAAACCGTACTCCAACTAAAGCAGTTGAGAAGACACCATACGAGCTATGGACTAGGAAAGAACCCAATATGTCGTCTCTTAGGATTTGGGGCTGTGAAGCATATGTTAAGAAATTAACATCTGACAAACTAGAGCCCAAATCCACTGTCTACTTGTTTGTGGGTTATCCCAAAGAAATAAAGGGATACTACTTTTATTCATAAGTCGAGAACAAAGTATTTATTGCTTGCAAGGCTATTTTCTTGGAAAAGAAGTTCCTTCTCTAGAAAGACAGTGGGAGTAAAGTAGAACTTGGAGAAATTCAAGTGCCACAAACTCCTATAGAGGATGAGTTAGAAATGGGATCAAGTTCACAACCGGTTGTGGAATAATAACCCATTACACAAGAACCTAGAAGGTCTGATAGGGTACGTCAGGAGATTGAGAGATATGGATTTCTAATCACTGACAGTGACACTATTGAGTTAGTAGATCATGAGGATCCTACTACCTACCAAGAAGCTATTGAAAGCTAGACTCGAAAAATTGGCTTGAAGCCATGAAATTCGAGATGCAATCAATGTATGATAACCAAGTTTGGACCTTGGTTGATCCATCGGAAGGTGCTAAGGTAATTGAATACAAGTGGCTATTTAAACTCAAAGCTGATAAGACCTATAAAGGTAAACTAGTAGCAAAAGGTTTTCGACAAACTCTTGGTGTAAACTATAATGAGACCTTTTCACTTGTAGTCATGCTTAAGTCCATTAGAATCTTGCTTGCCATAGCTGCATATCATGATTATGAGATATGGCAAATAGATGTCAAAACTACTTTCTTCAATGAAAATTTACTTGAGGATGTGTATATGACACAGCCTGAGGGTTTTATCAATCCCAAGCATCCTAAGAAGGTTTGTAAACTTCAAAAATTCATTTATGGATTAAAGCAAGCATCCCGAAGTTGGAATCTTCATTTTGATGAGGCAATTAAAGAATTTGACTTCATCAAGAATGAAGATGAGCCTTGTGTGTACAAGAAGGTTAGTAAGAGCATAATAGTATTTCTGGTCCTATATGTGGACAACATCCTTCTCATTGGGAATGACATTCCAACACTGCAAAGGGTTAAGCAATGGTTGGGGAAGTGTTTCTCAATGAAAGACTTAGGTGAAGTCGAGACAATACTTGGTATTCAGATCTATAGAGATAGATCGAATCGGCTTTTGGGACTAAGTGAAGAAAAGTACATAGACAAAGTACTAAACCATTTTATTATGGGAGACTCAAAGAAAGGGTACATACCTTTGGCTTTGGGAGTTCCTTTAACTAAAGAATAGTGCCCTAAAACCAAAGAAGAAAGGGACAGCATGAGTAGAATCCCATATGCATCTGCTATTGGATCTATCATGTACGCTATGTTATATACTAGGTTGGATGTTGCTTATGCACTGAGTATAACCAATAGGTTTCAGTAAGACCCAGCTGAGAAGCACTAGTCTGCTGTAAAGGGATTCTAAAGTACCTACGAAGGACTAAGGATCACTTTTTGGTGTATGGTGGTCAAGAAGAGCTCGTCATACAAGGTTATGCCGATGCTACTTTTCAGACAAGCACTCAGGATTCAAGATCACAATCTAGGTTTGTTTTTATTTTGAACGGTGGTGTTGTCAGCTGGAGAAGCTCAAAGCAAGAGACCGTTGCCGACTCAACTACAGAATCTGAGTATATTGCAGCGAGCAAGGCTGCAAAAGAGGTTATTTGGATTAGAAATTTCATTTCTGGATTAGGAGTGGTCCCAAGCATCCTAGATCCATTAGAAATTTTTTCTGACAACAACGGGGCCATCGCACAGGCCAAGGAGCCCCGATCACACCAAAAATCCAAACACATACTCAGAAGGTACCACCTTATCAGAGAGATCATTGATCGTGGGGACGTCAAGGTTAGCAAGATAGCAAGTGAAGACAATGTAGCAAATCCTTTGACGAAACAGTTGTGTCCAAATCTGAACAAATCTCATTTAAGAGCATTCGATCTTAGGGTTATGCCCAATTAGGACTAGTGCTAGTGGGAGATTGTTAGTGTAAGCCCTAGCCCCAATGCATTGTTATAAAACACTTTAGTTAATAAATGAGGCATTTGTTTTATCTATTGTATTCCTGTGCATATCAATTGATAGAACTATCCAAGAATGTTGTTTCAGTTTAAGTTATCATGTGTGAGGTACATGGTTGTAAGACCTTGAAACAAATGAGACTTTATTATAAATATTCCTAGTCAGTTATTGTTATGGGAATAATAAATGAATTAAGACTAGTATGCTCTCTCTGATAAGATGAATTCTGTCTTACGGATCATAAGGACAAGAGTGTCAATCAAAGATCATAGATACATGTTTAGAACATGGTATCTGGATTCGATCCGTTCATGAGAACACTATATGGTATAAATCATAAGTGTTTCTCATGTGCAAGTTTTGCATTAGAGTTCTTAGACCTAAAATCTCTATGAAACTCTTTATGAATTACTGTGTACTTTGACATACACCTAACGTGCTCGTAACAGGGTGACATGTATGGGTATGCACTAATTCATGTTAGAGAGCATGAGAGAAGTGAAGGGATTACCCCTCTCGATAATAGAGAAAATATCATCGGCCACTTGATCAGTAAACTAAGAAGTGTATGGCCATACCGAGATGAAATAATGAGTAATCATTATTTATCTTAGAGTTTAGTGTCACTGGAATATCAAGAAAGGAATTAGTATTTATAAGGATGACTGGTTCCATGCCTTATATTAATTTTGATATTTATGGGTAAAGGACTATGCAAAATTGCATTAGGTCACTAAATGCCATTTGCATTTTCATTTAATTTGAAACGCTATAATATCTTGCTAGAGAATATATATAGCCTTTGAATTAATTCATTAATTCATTGTCAATATTAAATGGACTTATAGGATCGCACACAAAGCATTGGGCTTAAAATATTTAAATAAAGTATTGGGAATTAATTTGGACTTTTAATTAAAGTCAAATTAATGTATGTAATGGGTATTAAAATTGCTAAATAGACCTTGGTCAATTAGAGAGAGAGATTCGGCCAAATAGGATTAATTTCAATTAATTAATTATCTTGGGTTAATTAAGTTAATTGAGTATTAAATCCTAATGACATTTAAATCAAATTAAAACACTTAAAAAGGAGATGAAGTAACCGAAATTCTAAGATAAAAAAATAAGGGAATTTCGACACATGCTTATTTCTAAATTAAGTGATTTACTTTGATTAAATGTCTTGTGTATATATCAAATTAATTTGAATTTAAAATTCAAAAGAGTTTGAATTAATATAATTCACTTGATTTTAGGAAGTGATTGAGGCTGAATTAACTATCTTGAGGTAGTATAATTTGGATAAAAACACTTGCCAAAAATAAAATGTGAGATTGGTAAAAAAAATAAACCCTAAGGCGTGAACTCTCTCTCTCATACTCTTGGCCGATTTTCACAAGGAGAAAGGATTCTTCTTTATTCTCTTGCATTCTTGGGCAGTAATAATAATTAAAAGGAAGTACAAGACCAAATCTTGTAGCTTCAATCCATTACCATTACACAATACTTAAATATAGAGCTAGCACTCTTGATTTTAAGCCATCATTGCAATTGTGTGTGTGAACATAGAGAGGAGTGGCGTAAAGGCTGTTCCTTTGGCATTGGTGGTGAAGATCTAAGGCAAATAAATCCTTCTTGGTTGTTGGTCATCATCAAAATCAAATTTTGAAGTGCATCTAAAGTTATAAGTTTGAAAACCCTAAAATTGCATGTTTTCGATTCTTGTTTATGGATTGAGTGGTATGTATGATCGATTTTATTATTTTTCCGCTGCGTGATCATCATATAAATGCTATGTCATATTCCATCATATACCTCATTAATCTCTTACATAATTACAAGAAATTGAAGTAGAGGAGAAAAAAGGAAACTCTATTACCTTAAAGTTGTTAAACATTAAATTCTCTCTCTTCTCACTTAGCTAAACATGCAATTTGAAGGTTATTTAGGGGTTAGTTAGGGAGAAAATGGTTGCCTCATTTTCTCTTTAGGATGGTTAGCCAACTCAATCCCTTAATCCTTTAAATTTTTAAAATTCTCAAGAGCCTTCTAGAGAAGCTAGGTGTTATTTCCCTATTGGTTCACTTGTCAACCTTAAGGAAATTGCCCCTAAGTCCTTTAACTCCCTTAATTTCTTACTCTCACCCCAATTCTTTCTCTTTTCTTTTTCAATTAAACCCCTAAATCACATCTTCTCCTAATTAGGTTCATGTAGGGCTTAATGTACAATGACCAAACTGCCCTTTCACATTTAGAACAATTACCTCTAGGTTCATACCTATATTACATTACCCTTAAGTATATATTAATAGAATTATTGAGTAATATCTCTTACATCCTTCTAAGGTATAAGTAGGGGCCTCACAAAAAGCCTTTTAACTCCCCTTTTAAGAGATTGGCCAATCTAGAATTAAGGTTATATATAGAACTTATGTATTGAGGTTCTAATAGGATTTAGTGATTATTAGGGGTAAAGTAAGGGAATATTGGGAATTTGAAAGGGTTTGGCAATCTTGATTTGTGTCTTAAAGTAGAAATTCAATATGGAAATAAAAAGTGTTTGAAAACTGCTAGCTTGTGTAAATAAGTTATAAATGAAAGGCTAATTTATGGCTAAAAAGAAAACGAAAGAAGAAAAAGGAAATAAAAGTAAAAGTTTTTGTTTGAAAATTTTAGAAGTGAAGTTGGATTGTGATTAAGAGAAGTAAGGTACTAGGTTATATAAAAGTAATTCTCAAGTGATCATGATTTAAAGACCTTGTGGGATAATGGTTACTTGAATCGGATTAGTCTTTGGGGTTTATGCGAGATTAATGTTTTGAGAGTGTTAGGCTATGGCTACTTTCTTTTTATTTAACTTAATATCTTATTTGCAACCAACTACCCTAATCTATCATTATAACCTTTAAGACCTAAGTGATCTTATGTCTTCTTTTAATTATTAGGAGAGATGACTATGGTTCATGTAAGAAGGTAAAAGCTTATGGTAATTTTTGAGATTTAAGTGTAAAGCCTAAAAACACTTTTGTATTTCTTTCTCCTTGTTCTTTACTTATAATTGGAGCTTTGTTTTAAAAGTGAGTTTAAAAGTTATTTTGGCCTTACACACATATGAAAATTATGTTTCATGCCTCTTTTTATTGTAGCTAAGGTAAGAATAATTTAATGATGTTTCTTTTCTTATTGGTTTAACTGTACCTAAAGTTTTCATTTTCTCTCTTTGAGTTTGATATTTTCTAAAGATGTGGATTGAATCTTTTTACTTGAGGGCATGCAAAATCTAAGTTTTGGATTGTTAGTAGATTGTATATTTTTTATATTTTCCAGTGTATTTTGGGTATAATTTTCTTAGTCTTCATTATGGTTTTTTTAGGTATTTTGTGGTTTATCATTTTTTTAATCTAACTTGGTATGTTTTATTGGTTTTTAATAGGTTTTTAGGAATTCGAAGAATTTTGGGAAGGCTAAGGATCCAATTGGGCAGTATTACATTAAAGAACTTAAGTTTTCCAACTGTCACTAGATTTGCTAAATAACCACTAAAATTAAAGTTCGTTGAAGTTAGGAAGTGTAATTGGTCAATGCTCTTTGGGATTTATCACAAAGAGTTGAGTGTCAAGGTCCAAATTGGTTTTTCAAATACAGAAGCATTGTATGCATTCACTGGCTTATTTTGGCCAACCCACTCATTAGTGTATCTTGTCCTTAGTGTAGTTGCTCTTAGAAAAATTGTATTTGACCAATGGATACTTAGCCAAAATCTTGGCTAGTTTTTATTGGAATATCTAGCCCTTATGGCCAATTCACCCCTAGACTATCACTTCCTAAAAGGCTTGCCCTTAGCCAACTTGCTCTTAGGTAACTTGGCTCAATTAGCCAAACTCACTCACTGGCCTATTTTGTCAAACATATACCTTGGTCCATTTTGTCCAAACTCACTCATTGCCTTACCTTGTCCTTGGCTTAGTTAATCTTGGGTAAATTGTACATGGCCAATGGATACTTGGCTAAAATCTTGGACGAATAGTTGTTAGGTGACTTGCCCTTCATGGCTAATCTATCTTCAACCAAAATTATTTCTAAGTGTCTTATTAAGCAATATGTCTTGGATAAAATCTCCTTAGGTAAAGTGATGGTAGGAAAATTGTCTTTCATTCATCTACTCTTGGACTTAAGCAATCTGGCCTTGCCACTAAACTTGAAGGTCCTAACATGTTAGAATATTTAAACAAATAAACTAAAAAGGTAAGCCCAAGTCAAGTGCTCTTCTTTAAAACTATTTGAATTGTCCAAAATGAAAGGGTTGCCAACCTTGATGAGGCTCGTACATTGGCTAACCTTGATTAAATTGTTGATTTTGGTGGTATACAAGTGTAAAGGCTTGCACCTATGTATAACCTCCATGATCACCCAAGTAAGTCATTTGTTATTCGAATTGATCAACTATCACTTAAGATCGATAATCTCCACCAACAACTAAGAAAGATGGAGGTGGAATATGAGACATGGCAGTCAATTTGCTACCATTTCTTTCACAATCCTATATTATGGTCATACAAAAAATCCCATTGTAGTTGCTAAAAAGATGTTTCACCCTAAAATATACTAAAACTAAAAAATATAATAATATTTTAAAAAAATTGAATTGTCCCAACATTATGCGATCACAAAAAATAAATCAATTAAAAATAAATAAAAAATAACCAAATAGATACAAGGTTAGACTACTCGAGGAGTTAAGGTTGAATCCAAATGGAGTCGTGACCAAAAATCAACCATTTTGGACCATTGAGACAAGAAAAAGTGGATTGAATCGGTCGCTAAGGAGAAAAATATGTAAGTCCTATTGAAAAGAAAATGATAAAAATTGATAAAAGTGATTATAGACACTGGATCTTGAGGCAACTTTTAATCATGGATACCAAATAAAGATTGTGTTGTTCCAAAATAGCTAAAAAACAGAATTACGATGCTCTCTCTAGATTTTGTATTTTTTAAAAGGAAAAAAAATATTTTTTCTATTGTCCTTTGGAATTTTTAGTGCTTTTAAAAGAGGTATTTTTGTTAGGGCTTTTGCTTTATAAAATTAAGTTAATTAAAAATTTAAAATTATAATAAAAAAAGAAAATAAAGAGAAAATAAAATAAAAATTATAAAAAGAAAAAAAGTAATAAGTTAAAAATAAAATGAAAAAAAGAAAAATAAAATTAAAAAAAGTGAAACAAAAAAAGAGATTAGTTAATTAGGAAGATTAGATAATAAATTAAAATAAAAATGGAGAGAATTAAGGAGAAGATTAAGGAAAAATTAAGGAAAGATAAAATAAAAAGAGATTGGGGATATAAAAAGAAGAGAGAAAGAGAGAAAGGGTGCAGCTTGTATACTTAAAAAATAGCCTAGGCTGAATGCGTCAAAAAATAAAAAATAGCCTAGGCGGCTGAAAAAAAAAAAAAAAATAGAAGAGAGAGCAGCCAAAAAGGTAGCATTTTTATATGAAAGGGACAAACCCGAGGTAGAGAAAAACAAGAGAGCAAAAAAGGGACAGCAAAGGAAAAGAAAGAAAGAAAAAAGAAAAACACACACAGAGCAAATCACACACAGCAAAAGGAAGCAAACATTTTCCAACAAAAACCATAAGAACAAGAAGGAAGAGAGCAAACTCCAGATCGAATTCTCTTGATTTTGGGACAGTACAAATCCAAGGGTAATATTCACAAGTCCTTCTCAATTTAAATTGATATTAATTCTTTTTATTTACAGTAGGTTGCATTTTTTTTTTTGGTGTTTTGTTATTGTGATTTCATGATTTTAAATCTCTAAATTTATTATTTTTGCATCTTGGTGTTGATTTTGATCATTAATATGAGAAAACCCATTTAAATCAAGTGAAGAAAAGAATTTTTAATATATATTTAAAAACTGTTCATCTTCGTCCCTGTTTCCTTTGTTCTCCCATTTTCAAGTTTTGATTTTTTTGATTCTTAGATTTTATGTTTTAAATCATTTTTCTCTTATTGTTTGATGAGTTTTAAATATTTTTGTGCATGAATCCAACTTTCCCATATTATTTTGATGTGTTTTTTGGCTTCGGGTTCACCATCTCCCTTTTTGTGTTTGTTGCGTCTTCTTCCCCGACTGCCGACGCCACTGATGGGAAGGGAGGCTGACTGATGCCCATCCCTACAATGAGTGGCGGCCTTACTGTCCCTCCCCTGTTGGCCATCACCCCTTGCTGTCCCATTGCACCTACCCTACTGCTCATGGTTCCTTCTTCCCTGCCTTCACATGATTATCTTCCCCTGTATATTGCATGTTTTCTTCACTTTTCATTTTATTTGCCTGTTTTTGCCTGGTACTATTCACATTTGGGTCACATTTGCATGTTTATTCATTTTATTAATTTAATTATACTAATTTGATCTTTTTAGGCTTAATTTTATTTTTATTGTTATTATAATTATTTATTATATATTTAGGTTTTATATTAAGTTTTATTATTATTATTATTATTATTATTGTTGTTGTTGTTGTTGTAAATATTTTAAATATGATAAAATTGATCCAAATCTATGGATCGATTTAAATTTATTCAAAAAAATTGATTCAAATCCAATTTAATTCACATAAATATCCATTTGATTAATTCAAAATTAATCTATTTTATTTTTCAATTCAATTTAATTAAATATTTAATAAATTAATTTAAAATTAATTCATTTTATTTTTTAATTTATTAAATATTAATTTAAAGGTTGTTTTGAAAATTTAAAAATTTTGATCCGATACAAGAGGTCACTCCATTATATTTCCTACTGACGAATCCCATGACATCTAATGCCACTTCATTATTGAGTATGCAACAATTTTTGGTTATGGTTCCAGCTGATGTCGACATTATGGGCCCAACAACGAATGGCCTGCGTATACATGTATTTCGAAATTAATAACCAATAGTTTTCTTCCAGTTTAAAATATTATTCACCCATTTTTCAACTTAACCTTTATTATTGTCGAATAAAAAAAAAAACTACTGACACATTGCAAAGGAAAATACATAAATAAAAAAAATAGTCCATTGAAATACTTATCTGAGTATTTAACTGCTAATTTATGAATCCAATTCAATATATATGAATTCAATTCAATTTAAAATATTACATTTTAATATTATTTAAAATTTTCAAATTATTACATTTTATTTCCACTTGATAAAAAAAATATTAATAATAATGTAAAGTATGATGAAAAAATTTTAATTTCATGATGAGCATTTATACATTTAGAGAAAAACAAGTACATATGAATCCAACAAATATATTTTATATTTCATGTTGAAGTAACGAGAACAGAATGTCATTTATAAAGAATTTATCATTCATGAGTCGATTCAAATCAATCCAATTCATTAATGACCTAATCCATTAATTATTAATATTTTTTGACCTATTAATAATTCAATTCATTAATAATCTATTTATTAATGATTCAATCTAAATTCATTCAAATCATCTATTTATCACCTCTAAAATATTTTATTAATTATTTTGTTCTATACTTACTTAATACACTATTTTGTCTTATTCGTGTGGCTTAATTATATTGGGGCCCACCTTTACATGTATTTTTATGGCTTTCTTAGTCTTTCACTTTTGCATGGTATTTACCCCATTTTTCATGTAACCATTGCATGCATGGCCAACTCCTTTTACTTTATTGCACAATTTACATTTTTGTCTTATTAGTTTGACCTACATTTGCATCTTTCTTCATATTATGTCTTGTTAATTCTATTTTTGCTAATATTTATTTATTTGTATTAATGTGCCATTTTAATATTATTATTATTATTATTATTATTATTATTATTGCATGACCACTGTAACTTGCTTGTTATTGGTTTATATCTCTACTTTTTATGCAAGTCTACTGTATCTTGTATATTTCAATTCATTTTCTCACCTCTCATCCATGGCTTACCTCATGTGGCCCACTAATGCATGCTTTTTGTCTTATTAGTTTATTTCCTTTCATTTCTTGTTACAATGGCCCACGTTAATTGCTCTTTGGTTTTAATTCACCTTTATACTTGTCTTTTCTCTATTTACTTCTCTCTTTATCCTGCATTCTTTCTTTATCTTGCATGTTAACTTAGTCTATGTACATATTATTTTTCTTTGTAGTTATTTATTTGTATCCTGCATACTTTGTAATTATTGTTGCCATTAATAATTTTTTACTCTTTTTTGTTTATTTCTTTATTTTATTTTTCTTTATTATGGTATTTAATTTATTATGAATTTTATATACTTAATATGCTTTATTGTTGTTGTCATATTTTAGTATGTATGTTTATTTTTATTTCACTTCTTACTTGTTATCTTCTTTATTTTTGTTTGTACAATTAATTTATTTTGCACTGGGGAGTTCGTGTTTTGAGGTTAAATTCTTGGAGAGCCACCATTGGATGGTGTCATTTCTACCCTTGTTATTTATTTGTTCATTTATTTTTTTTGTTTATTTCTTTATATTTTATTATTTATTTGGGTTTATTTGGGGATGTAATAGGTAGTAATAAAATAATTTTTGCACGTTAAAAGATAGAATTTCATTTAAATCATTTTTACTAATTAATTGAATTTTTTTTAATAAATATGGACCAACATTTAGTTTTTTTAGCCAAAATTCACAATATAATAAAAGCTTTTCATGAAATATGCATAAGAGAACCAATATTTCCAAACTAATTAATAGCCCGTTTTATGTATGATATTTATTTATCTTTTTTTTGTATATTATTATTTTCTTTAGGACAATTTGCTTATGTAATAATTAAGTAAATTTATTTTATTGCTTTTTACTGTTTTATTTATTTGAATGTGATGTTTACTTAACTTTTTTTGCAAATGCATTGTGTGAAAGAGGAGAGTAGATTAATACTTAAAACCCAATTATAAAACAAAATATAATCAAGGTACCCAATAAAAGTGATATTCCAAACACCAATATCTGTTTGGATATTACAAGGTCGAGATTTCTTTCTCAACGTTCTATTAGGTGGCAACTCCATGACAGCTACCTCTTTGAGTCTATTAGTAAATGTTTTCATGAGTTGAGTACCAAAAATAATTTTGGTTTGACCCATTTTTATTGTGAAGTAGCCAACTTATGAATTATAGTGAGTCTTTTCCGGTCTTAGACCCTAAAAGCGAGCCTCCGAGAGCCCAACAGAAGCGAGCAGTGGCTCCGGCATGCATCATAGTGATAAATTTGTTTTCATTGATTAGAGAGATGTCCTTTTCCCAAGTTATGATCTTCTATTTATAGTTTTAGAGTAATTGAGCTCAACTAGGAAAAAATCTACTTAGGTTCCTACTTATCCATACTTCTTATTTCACAAGAGATTGCCATTGTCTTTAGTTTTCCTTATCCAAATAGATAATTCCTAAATTATATCCGTTATCTTCTCAAGTAGATTTTTTCCTTAATTAACTGATTTTTGCCTAATTAGACCAATAATTATCTTTATGTCACAAACGTCGGCTTTTGACCTTAAACTCTCCTAGCTTAAATTTTTAGGTCGACACAAATACACATATAAGAGAAAATGTAAAACCTAAAGACTCCTAGATATATAGGTCAATTGCACCTGTAGGGGTTTGATGTAGAGTTGAAGATTACTTTGTTAAAGAAACAAGGAATCCACGGTTTTATTCTAATTTTTTAATTTCTACTTTTTTTATAATTATTAATTATAATATATTCGTTTGTCCAATAAGTGGTTGGATATTATTCTAATTATGCAATTTCAAAACTAATTGTGCATAATAGAATTTTAAAATTTTATTTATTTATTTATTTATTTATTTATTATTATTATTATTATTATTATTATTATTATTATTATTATTATTATTATTATTATTATTATTATTCTTTCATTTGCTAATTATTATATTTTAATAAAAAAATTACTTAAGATGCCCTTTTTTTTGCTAATTTGATGACCACGCAATACTAACATGAATAATGGTCTAGTGCATGAATGAGATGTTATGTAATTTTTTTTTTGGCTTAATACATCATTTGAACTTTGACTTTGTAAAATAAAAAGTATTTATGGTACTTTAATTTTTTGAAAAGCATTTTTAACACTTAAACTCATAATATCTGCAGGTATATAACACCTAGTTATCCTGAAATTTGGAAAGGGTAGTAGTATGTTGTTGGGTGTGAAGGCTGACTGTCAACCTGGTATCTTGAAATTTAGTTAATCTTTCCAAATTCATCATTTATGACAGTCAACCTCCATATCTAGCAATACAATCCAATGGCAAGCCATATAGAAAAACATTTAGTTTGAGCATCTCCAGTGGCATGTCTTATAAATTATAGTATAGATATTGTTTTTTGTGAGCTCAATATCCTCCACAGAGTGTACCATGCATTCAAATTATATGTATACAATTCAAGAAAGAGGGAACTACTCCTACTCCAACAGAATAAGCTAAAGAACAATTATATTTTTCTTTTTGGATTAACTTAGTTTTCCCAAGTATTAAATAATTGTAAATATCATAAGTTTATGTGTTAGAATCAGCTTTAAAAAAGTTGAGGTACCAAAAATACTTTTCTTTTTACAAGTTCAAGGTACAAATTATATATTAAACCAATTAATTTAATTGGCATCCGTGCTTTCTTTTTGGGTGAATTACAAGCATATGTCTTAGTTAGCAATTCAAGACAATCAAGTTTTAAATAATTGAAGATATTATGAGTTTATGGATTAAAAGTGGTTTTCAAAATGTTGAGATATTGAGGAAACTTTTTTTCACAAGTTCAGGCCCAAATGATGTTATTATGCAATATAAATTGTAGAGGAAATTACACGAATTGCTCCCGTTTCAATTTTAGTCTTCAAAAGTGCACCATCGATTTTATAAAATTTCATCAATGCTTTTTTATTTCATAAATACATTTTATAATGTTACTATTTCAAAAATGCCCCAAGTTGAAAGGATGAGCCCAAGACTTATTTCTCAGGATTTTTCTTCAATTCTATACCAATCATTGGTGGCTCCTTGTCAATACCACCAACCACCGTCGGCTGATCAACCGCTAGGAAAATTTCTAGTTCATCTTCCTTCATATTGGCAGCAACTCCATGTCTTGTGAGCATGAATTATGAAGCTCAAATCTATTCAGAATATGATAATCTATTTATAGTTAGTTAAAGCTAAATTACTTATAGCACCTTTCTCAGTTGAGCTGAGCTTTCTTTTCTGTATGTGTATAGCTCTTTGTTTTCTCTTTTCAAGCTCATTTAAATCGATAAAAGTCCATTTCTCTATTTTCTGTTATGATCAATTTGCTTTGATTTCAAGTTCATTAGTTATATCTTCTAAATTTCAAAAGTTAACAATAGCACTTGGGACAATAAAAGAAACTACAGATTGAGAGAAATACCAAATATCTCATAAACATCAGTTCTATCTAGTTTTTATTTCTTGATTATATTTCAAATCAGTGCATGGATCGTACTTATTCACTACTTCCAAAAATGAACCTTGTTTTTCAACTGAAAATCATCCATGTAGCTTTATTATATAGTCCCAGATTAGAAGATTGTAATATTATAGTTCGTTTATCACTAACAATGCTCTTCTCAAGTGTAGAGCAAGAATTTTTAAGCATAAAAAATAGAAAAAGCGATTGCAGAAATTGGTACATCATTTTATTTATAAACAAGTTAATAATAATGAAGTATAATAAGAAAATTAGTTTTTAATTATCTTAAATGATGATGTGTTATTGGCTAATAAATTTTATTCTCATATAGTATAGAAATTAATTCCTTGATTGCTGTACCATATCACATACAATTGAAATGCAGATAAATAATGTAACGAGAAATGGTTTAACCTTTAGATGATTGTGCATGTAGTAATCAGCGAAGAACCATTTCTCAAATCGCAATATCCTTACCCAAATCGAATATAATAATTGTTATTATTGTATAGTTGCATCTTAATTAAAACGCCTTGATCTTTTGCTATACAATTTATTCCAGAGAAACTCTTCAAGTTATACCTTTATTACTCTAATCTTCAAACTATCGGTTTAAATGGCTATTATCTCATACTAAATTGCTATATTTGTATGATTTTGCAGACTAGTAGGATTATAGAGCTTGCTTGACTTGCATATGCATGTCGATTTTATTTGGGGAGATGTATTGTAAACTTTTTTCTGTTTGTCTTGTTTTACCCTCAGAAATATCGAATTGCTATTCCTTTGGAAAACTAATTGAATTATATCTATAACTAAATTTGCATCATTTTAGAGAGCAGAAGAAAAGTAGAGATGCAGCAAAAAAGAGAGTAGCAGTAGAAACCAGGAAAAGAAGAAATGCAGAAAGAATAGCAGCTGAAGCTGAGTATATCAGTCATTCGATATCCCCATTGCTGCATTAAAGATGCTTTTTGGGGGGCTGGGGTGAAGAAAGAATTAATCTCCAGTGAAGTTACATGACGAGCAATACATTAATAAGTGTGCACGAGATGGTGTGGGGAGAGGAATCATAATTTAGCAAGTTTATCTCAAAAATCCAAAGGCTAATGAAGTAATTGCTGTTATTTTTATTCTTATAAACAAGCTGAAGATTGTCTATATATTTGTAGAAAATGTTTCAAATAGTGGTGTTGTTGCCTAAAATACAATTACAAGATTATTTGGATAAATATATGAGATTATTGGATTAGTTGAATTTATTGTACTATCATTGTTATCCTTATTTTGCATTTTGTTCTGTTAGCAGTCGAGTGTTTATTAACTATTTGATTTCAATGTACAACTAGAATTATGTTTCAGTCTAATAATGAGCTATTAAAGGTAATTACAGATTAAACTGTGAAACAATTGATAAAAATTCAAAACACATAAAATAATAGAGAATAGAGGTAAATCAGTATGCCAACTCACCTATACACTATTTTTTTTTTGAAAAGATCATATACTATATTATTTTTTTATAAAAATTCATACACTGTATATTTTTTTTTTTTACAAATGATCATATAATTTTTTTGATTTTGAAAAGATCATATGCTGTATTTTTTTATTTTCAAAAAATCGTATATTGTATTTTTTTATTTTTGAAAAATCATATACTGTATATTTTTTTACAAAAGATTATACAATGTATTTTTTGGTTTTGAAAATATCATATACTGTATTTTTTATTTTCAAAAAATCATATACTGTATTTTTTTATTTTTGAAAAGATCATACACTATATATTTTTTATAAAAAATATACAGTGTATGATCTTTTCAAAAATAAAAAATACAGTATATGATTTTTTGAAAATAAAAAATATGTGTATTTTTTTATAAAAGATCATACACAGTATTTTTTTTTTGAAAAAATCATACACTGTATTTTTTTGTTTTCAAAAGATTATACACTGTATTTTTTATTTTTGAAAAGATCATACAATGTATAGTTTTTTACAAAAGATCATATATTGTATTTTTTTTTACAAAAGATCAAAAAATGTATTTTTTTTATTTTGAAAAGATCACAGACTGTATTTTTTATTTTCAAAAGATCATATACTGTATATTTTTTTTATAAAAAATCATACACTATATTCTTTTTGTGGCAAAGTTTATGCCGGAAATCAAAGGAAAAACACTGGAAGAAATTCAGCAATATATGAATTCATAAAAGGGCAAGTTTTAAGACAGTTTTGAAAGTTTTGAGTAATGAGAAAGATTTAATTGTTTGTTTATTCTGATAAATAAATGGGCAAGAAGTTCATATATTAATTGTTCAGTGGCAATTGATGTATGTTAATTGCTGTACATAGTTTTGTGAATGGAGGGTATAGTTTATTTTAAAACTATGGGTAAATTAACAACATTACATTAAAGACTAGTTACATAATAGACAAGCATGAGCAACTCTTTAACATAATAAAACACATCCTTAAAAAGGCTAAAGTGAATAGAAAATTAAATGGAAGCCACACAAACAAGGTTAATACATAGAATTTAAATCTGCTGTGCTTTTTTAGTCCCCAAAGGAACTTGTCTCTTATTCCAGTCACTTTCAACCATTTGGTAAAGAATTATTGCCTTGTGTATTCGTTTATAAATTAAGCTGGTAATATGTTTCGATCTAAAAATATATATTTTCCCTCTATAAACTATCATTTCTTGTCGTTGAACAGGAATCCAAATGATACTACTCCATTAACTCTAGCTCTTATTTCTACTACTCCATTAACTCTAGCTCGTATTTCTACTCCATTAATTATATTTTTTTTACAAAAAATCATATACTGTTTATTTTTTTCACAAAAGATCATACAGTATATTTTTTTTATTTTGAAAAGATTATACACTATATTTTTTATTTTTAAAAAATCATACACTATATTTTTATTTAAAAAAAATTATACACTGTATATTTTTTTTTTAAAAAAAATCATATAATGCATACTTTTTGACAAAAGATCATACACTATATACATATAATTTCGATCCTAACTGGTGGTTGATATATGTGGGAATTTCGAGCAAAAGAAATTTGTTAAGTAGTTAGCTGCAAATTGAAAGTTAAGTTTGCCGGAGGGAATTCCCTAGTCAGAAGTTTTTGTCCGATAGTCCTTCTTAATATTTTACAATTTCCTATTTGCAATGGATTGTATTTTAATATTGTTAAATATCAAGAGACAGTGATGGGTATCACTAATGTTAAACTTCAATCAGATTAGAAGTTCATATTCCAACAAAATAAAAGTTTGAATAGCAGTTTGCTAACAATTGCAAATGAAAACGTTTTCTATAACATAATCAAAGGAAGGTCCAATTGCCATCAAACTTTTTGTTTGGAAAATGTAATCTCTGTTACTAATCACATGGAATTTCACCCTTTTGTTTATGAAATCATTGAATCTCGGTAATTTCTTCAGCTTATTTTTCTTCGTTTTTGTTCTTTTGCCTTCTCCATCGTTTTCTTTGTTTATTTCTCCTGCTTTGTTTCATCTCGTTCTGTTACATATGCTTCTTCACTTTCTTTTCTTTTGGATTAGCTGCTTTATCTATTTCTTCATTTTTTCCTTTTGCTTTTATTTCTTTTGGATCTGCTTCATCATCATCATCATTTAATATACATACACCATATATATTACGATCTTAACAAGTTTCTCAGAAGAATTTGTGAAAAAATTGGTTTGATTGATAATAATAGTAGAATACAATACTAATTTATTAGAAAATGGATTTTATTTTATAAGATGAGTTCATTTGTAATCAAAAAACTATAAGTGGGATATTTTAGAAATAGGAATTTTAATAAATGGCAGATGTGAAAAATAGAAATGCGGGTAGGTAATATTGAAAGTTGATCTTATTTTTTTAGGCATTTATGTAAAAATCCCTAATTTGTAATGTTACATAGGGGTAGAGATAGGCATAAACTAATCAGCTACTCCATAATCTATGATATCAATTTCCTTAAAATCAATATGGAAGTCAATATACTAACAATCAAAAAACTCCTAACTAATTAATCACTAAATTCAACCAATTAACCATTAACCACCAGTTAATTGCTTAAAAAATGAACACATATAATTACTTATGAATCATAGTATAAAAAATATACTTTCAAAATATTAAAATATAAATTCTATGTTATAACTAAACTAAATAATGATGGATTTTTGTAAATTTTTAAGTTAAACTATTAATTTATAACTTAGAACTAGGGGTGAGCATAGGCTAGTTAATTAGTTCATGAGCAAAAAAATTAACCAATCTATTAATATCGATTTTTTAAAATCATTAACCATTAATCAGTTTATTACATTCGATTAACCAGTCCATCAGTTTCAATTTTTTTGGTTTAATTAATCAATATTTTTCTGTTAACTATTAAAATTTATAACATAAAATTATTTAAAAAATTAGGCAAAATTCAATTCAATTTCAAATGTGCAAAGCAAGTTTAAATAAAAATTAGAAAACAAACATAATTTACTAGCCAAAATTCATGTTTAATAAATGAATAGCTAATATTATAAAATAAATTTGATATTCATTGGAAATTAACATGCTCAATTGTTAGTCAAATAAAATTTAGAGAATATTAAGTCTTAAAACATAAACTCCAAAAATAAAAAAAATCTAATTAAATGCTACTATATATGATAAAAAATAATATATTTAAAAGTTAATCGGTTACTACATATAAATATTATTATATAATTAAATAGAATAACATAATATAAATTTAGTTTAAAGTATTATATAAATTTTATAGAAAAATATAAAAAATTAAGGTATAAAAATAAATATATAATTTAAATATTTTTAAAGTATTATTTTATTTGAGAAAATTTGAAAAAAAGACAAAATTTTAAAGTATAAAAATAAATATATATATATATATATATATATATGAACCGATTAACTGCATGGTTAACGGATATCCAAAAATTGAAACCGTAACAAAAAACAAAAATATAAAAATTAAAAATCATATCCTAGTCTATCGAATCAGTCAACTGAAAAAATTGGTTCGGTTTCGAATTAATTTTACAGTTAAACATATCTTCGATTTTTTTGCTCACCTCTACTTAGGGGTGTACACGGATCTGAATCTTCCTGTACCGAACCGAAGAAAAAAATTCAGAATCGAACTGTATCGTTGACTTTTTTACTAGAACCAAACCGAATTGTACCATTGACTTTATTTGGAACGGATCTGAATATTTAGCCGAGAACCGTATTGAACTATACTGAATTGTCTTGTACCGAATTGTACCGAAAGAACCGATATTTATTAATTATTATATATAATATTAGTAATTTATATATAAATATTACTTATAATTTTTATTCTATATGTACTGCATAAATTTAAGTTCATAATTATTTAAGTTATATATTTTAATACACAAAATTAAGATAATAATTAGTTAATAAATTAAACTAAATATTTTAATTATTAAGAACAGAAATTTAATTATTATAATAATCATTCTATATATATGAATATGAATATGAATATGAATATGAATATATAACTAAAATAATTTGTATTTAATTTAATCTACCTTTAATATCACTCAACTACTATTTTATTTTCTTTATAAATTTTTATATGAATATTTAAGTTAATCAATTTATCATATAAGTATTTTATCAATTAATTTCATTTATTGTGAGTATCAATTAACTAATACTCATATATTTTTAGGACAATACGTTTATGAATATCTAAATTAATAATGTAATTAAATATATTTATTATATATAATGAAATATTATCAATTGTTGTATTATATAAGTGTATAATTATTTTACCAATTAATTTCATTTATTTTTAGTGTCATTCAACTATTATGTATATATTTTTATGCAATACCCATATTAATAATAAAGTTGTAAATCAATAATGTGATTATATATAGTTATTGTATATATGAATTTTATCAATTAATATAATTATTTGATTATGTAATTATCTTATCAATTAACTTTATTTATCTTTATATCATGAATGATTAAATGTACTTATATGAGTACATATAATTTCAGTAACACTTAACTAACATTCATTAATTTTTTCACAATACCTATATGAGTAATTGAGTATTTAAATTAACAATACATTTATATACAATTATTATATTAATGAAATTTTACCAATTTGTGTAATTATATATATATATATATATATATATATATAATTACCTTAACAATTAATTTTATTTTCTTTCAATATCATTCAACTAGTATTCATCTATTTTTGTACAATATCTTTATGCGTAATTGAGTATGCAAATTAACAATATAATTATATATGTATATAATCACATTACCAATTAACATAATTATATGAGTATATAATCATATTAACAATCAATTTCATTTATTTCTACACAATACTTATATAAGTAATTAAGTATTTAAATTAATAATGTAATTGTATAAAATTATTATATTAATGAAATTTTATCAATTAATTTTCACACAATATATATATTAGTAATGGAGTTGTAAATCAATTATATTATCAATTAACTTTATTTACTTTTATATCATGAATGATTGAATGTACTTATATGAGTACATAAGCATCTTATCAATTAATTTTATTTATTTTTAGTATTACTCAAATAGTATTCATTTGGTAAACAACTTGAATATTAAGGAATACATAAAAAAAGATATAAAGATTTATTAAATTACAATAAGAGTTATAATTTTATTTTGTTTTCTAATATTCTTTTAAATATCTATATTTCTTTTAACACTAAAAAGATAACATCGGCTTATAAAATAATTTATTTTATAAATTATTTTATTAATACTATTAATTTAATAGTCATTTAAAAAAATATCTTATAATTACTATCATTTTTATAAATAATGGTAAATATAAATTATTTTTTAATGATAAAAAATTAAATTCAAGATAAAAATTATAAAAAAATTTAAGAGGAAAAAGTTTTTTATTTTGAATTTTCGGAGGGAGCTAATTTTCAGAAATGGGAGCTAATTTTCGGAGGGAGGTAATTTCCGTAAATGGGAAAGTTTTTTATTTTTTTATTAGGGTGACAATAATTTAGGTTTAGGTTTAATTTTCTCTTCCTTTCACCCTTTATTCTTTCCCATTTTTGCCTCCCCTCCCTCTACCTTCCTCACTCTTCTCTCACCACTGCCGGTCTCTGCCTCTCACCATTGCCATCCGGTCTCTGCCTCTCACCACTGCTAGGTAACTAATGTAACTTTGTGTTTCTTTTCTTTTCTATTCGTTTCCTTGGAAAATAACATGTCTCTACTATTAGCTTTGTGAATATAAACCCGATCCCATTGAATACATGTCCCTACAGAGAAATATATGAGTTGATATACTATATCTGAGAGTGATACAATAGAAGAAGGAACCCAACCTACTAAGCTGGTGTCCCTTTATTTTTCTGCGCCCATAAGAGAGACATTTATAATTCTGTCTGAAAGGAACAACTTTAACTAATTTTTAGTTCGGCTGCTTGTTCATTTAATTGTATGAAATTAAGAGGTAAAGAACATAATTGTTTGATAATTTTTTGCTTTTCTTTTTGAAACTAATGGGTGTTTCATTTGTCATAGATGGACTTTTAGCTGTCAACCATGTTCACAAATGAGAAAAAAGATGAATTAACCATGCAATTGAGTTTCTGTTAAAATGCTACCACATCTTAATTATCATCCTCATTACAAAAGTACATCTATTTTTCTTATACACTATAGCAGGAAGGGTAGAATTCGAACTATGATCAAAGGATAAAATAGCCAGATTCTTTTTCTTTTAAACTTTATCGTTATTGTTATTTTTTTCAATAACTCATTCAGTGTTCAACGATCGACAAGTTCTTCCTTCCAATTTAATTAAATTTAGAACACAGTTTGGAAATAGAAATTTTTTTTGGCAGAAAAGGGGTAAATAGAGGTGAGAAATAATGAAACAAAAAAATAGATACGTGGATTGAAAATAGAGGGGAAAAAGAACAAATGAGAGTAAATAGATGTAAGCTACTGTTATAGAAAAGAACAGGAAACAGTACAGAGTACACATAGAAAAGTGAATTCTTTGTTTGAAAAAAAGGGACGTGATCTTAGTGGGAGACTCTATGGCCAAAGGGAAGGGCTCCTTCCTAGGGTGTATCAAACCCCTAGATATACTTTCTCATCCCCAATCCCACCCTATCTCCTACTCACTTTTCTTTCATTCTTTCATTTACTTTAGGGATCACTTATAAGGTGGATAAATATAAATCAAAGTGAGGTTATAAGTTAGCTTTTAGAGTTGAATTATAGTAATCGGTAGCTTTTAGAGTTGAAAATATCTGAACAATATAAAACAGGAACATCATTTTCTTTTAGTAAATATTTATAATTTTATCTATGTTTGTGAAAATATCCAAATAATGAGTAAAACTATTGTATGCTTAATTGTTATTAAACATTAGTTAGTAGAGTTATTTTCCTTTTAGTTCTCTACATTTCTCTATTTGTGGTTTCTATTTACTGTTTTGTTTGAAATTGTATAGTCATTGAAACTCTTTTGCTCTACTAACTAATGTTTAATAACAACTGATATATTTATCGTTGGAGACTATATATTTATTAATAATAAGTCACATTAAATAGAAGCATGTTAGACAATTGAAAACCAAGGATTATTGATTAGAGGGGATTAAGATTTTGTGATGAAGGAATGAATGTGACAAACATTAAAGAGTAATGATGATTGCTTTTGTAATGTTTGTGGAAGCCAATTCTTGCAATATTTTTATTTCTTTTTATTAAGAGTAATGATGGTTGCTTTTTTTGCATGTAAAATTGGCTCAGGATTAAGTATGTCTTAACAGTAATGATGATTGCTTTTGTTGCATGCAAAATTGGCTCAGAGAAAAATGAGAAAAACTTCTAGCTTCAGTAACTCTTTTTCATTGAATAAAAGAAAACATTCAAATGAGAGAGTGAAATCGACCGATGAGATTATGGGTCCTCCGCTTGCTATCCCACCAACAGAATCTTATGCAACTCCAAATTCAGTAAGTAATTCTACTTCTCCTAGTATGTCTGCAAGTAAAAAAAGTAGGTTTAAAGTTTGGGAGCATTTTGATAGATTGTTAGATGCTAACGGTAATGAAACGGGAAGAGGTAAATGTAAGTGGTGTGGTAAAGATTACCAAGGAAAGAGTGAGTTAGGAACTTCAGGATTGTGGAAACATTTAAGAGAAAGTTGCAAAAAATTTCCCAATAAAAAAAATTGGTGGCTGCATTTAAAAATAAAGATAAGTCACAAACAACTTTAAGTTTTGTAGGGTTCGGTAATAATACATCATTAGTTAGTTGAAAATTTCATCAAGAAGTTTGTACAGAAACTTTAATTAGGATGATCATCAAGGATGAACTACCATTTAATTTTGTTAAACATGAGGATTTTAGGGAATTCATTGAAGCGATTTGTCTTGAATTTAAAATTCCATCTAGAGTGATTATTGTTAGAAGATATTGCACTCTTTTTATGAAAGAGAGAAAGAAATTGAAAGATTTTCTTAAAATTGAATGCAAAAGAGTTTCAATGACAACTGATACTTGGACTAGTATTCAAAATGTATCATATTTGTGTTTAACTGCACATTTTATTAATTCAAATTGGAAGATGCATAAAAGAATTTTGAATTTTTGTGTTGTTAAAAGTCATAAAGGAAGTAATGTTGGTGTTGTTGTTGATACTTGTATGGATGATTAGGGTTTGACTAAAGTGATGTGTATAACTGCTGATAATGCATCATCTAATGATACTGCAATTCAGTAGTTGAAAAATAAATTAAGCAAGATAGATGCATTTGTTTTGGGTGGTGAAACTTTTCACATGAGATGTTGTGCTCACATCTTAAATCTAATTGTGAAAGATGGGCTTAAATGTGCTGATGTTGATGAATCTATTAAAAAGATTAGAGATGTTATCAAGTCTGTTAGAAGTAGTCCTCAAAGGTTAGATTCTTTTAAAAAATCTTGTGAGGCAGTAGATATCATGTACATGAAAAGTTTGATCATAGATTGCCCTACTAGGTGAAATTCAACATACTTGATGTTAGATATTGTTTTGGGGTATCAAAAATTTTTTGATAAGTTGGAGGATATGGATAGCAAATATTTCATTGAATTTGGGCCTGCTTATTCGACTGAGAGTAATTAGAAACAACTCACAACTCTCACAAAATTTCTGAAGCGATTTTATGATGTGACTTGCAAGTTATCTGGATCATTATATTCAACATCCAACTTATATTTTTCAGAGATTGTGCGTATTTTGAACTTATTGCATTCTTCTCAAACTAGTGGTGATGATTTTTTGATAGAAATAGGGAAACAAATGCAGTTGAAATTTGATAAGTATTGGGGTTTGATTAACAAGATGAATGTCATTCTTTCCATAGCTGTGGTTTTGGATCCTAGATTTAAAATGAAATTTCTAGTTTCAAAATACACTGCTTTTTATGGTGAGAATGAGACGAAAAAATTAGTTTCTAAAGTGAAAATTGCTTTGAATGGATTGATAGAAGAACATAAAAAATTGGAAGAGGTTAATGTTAATCAAATTGTAGCCCCACCACCTAATTCTGATGATATTGATGAAGATGTTAATGCGTGGTTTTTGGAAAATAAAAATAAAGAGCAAGTTGTATCTCAAGGAGATTTGGATACTTATTTGATTGATAAATTAGTAAAAAATTCTCCTGATTTTGACATTTTGAGCTCGTGAAAGATAAATGAGCCAAATTATCCAATTTTGGCTAAGATTGTCAGAGATGTTTTGGCTGTTCAGTGCTCGACTATAGTTTTTGAATCAATTTTTAGCACTGGAGGAAGGATTTTAGACAAATTTGGAAGTTCTTTAACTCAGATTATAGTCGAGGTTCTCATTTGTTGTCAAAAATGGTTGAGATCGGCTACACTTTTGGCTTTAGAGGCATCAATCGAAGAATATAAAAAATTTGAATCGGGTAATTATTATATTTGCATAATTCTTTTAAATTTCTATTTAATGTTTATATTTTTTGGTGATCTAATTACTTAAAATATGTATTTTTTTAGATATTGCTCAAGATTCTGAATTCAATGTCAGCATAATGCAAAGGAATACTATTGAATGTTTATTTTTAAGTAATGTATTTTGGCTTAAATTTTAATTATCCTTGTTGAGATATTTTAATTGTATTTGTATTTATTATTGTGTGTATTTATTTTGTATTTAAAATTATTGATTTATCTGAAGTTTTGAATTGTACTGTACTGTATTATTTTGTACCGAAAGAACCGAAGAATCGTGCTGAATTTTTATAGAACTGTATCCAATTGTACCAAATTTTCAAGACAGTTACAATACTTAATTTTTAAAATTCTCGAAATTTCAAGACAATATGGAGATTTATAAATATCCGAATTATACCGTACCGTGTACATCCCTACCTCTACTTAGAACTCCTAGTTCATTGATAGTTGTAACTCAAATATTTAAGTTGACTTATGTAACTTATATCCATAAACCTATAAATATAGGTTTTTTCTATGAAAGACATACAAGTGAAAAATAAGAATATACTTACCTTTTCTCCAACTCCTTAGATTCACTATATTTTCTTGTTTCTATTCTTATAATTTGTTCTTGTTATATTTTATATAATTATATTATTTTATAATATTCTAAAAGCTTTAAACATAAAATTACAAATTATAAATAAAGTACAAATCACAAAAATTTTCATGTCAAAAACAATAAAAAAATATATAAAATAGTCCAATTTATCTCTTATTAAGATTAGGACATGAGATATATTTATAGGGTAAATTGGTAATTTCAATTAAAATGTAAAAAATATCACCTATGACTATATATAAAAGTGAAAAATTATATATAAGATCTAATTAACCATTAACGATCAGTTAACAAAATATTAAGTTAAAGTCTAAGTTTATTAACCAGAACTATTAACAATTAAAATTTGCATTCACATTCAATCGAATTTGTTATCTGACTATATTGATTTGAACTTAACTTTAACCACTAGTTTAATATTTTTTTGATATTTTTTACGATCCAAGTATAGAGTATGTGGTCTATTATTATATATACATAAAATAATTTTCTTATAAATAGTTAATGTCTTTTAGGGGAAATTTCATAAAATATGTATATTTATTTAGTGACAAAAAAATAAGACTTTAGCTAATCATGAAAATGTATGCCCTGAATTAGTAAATTCCATAATTTTAATTAATTTTCACTGTACCTAAAAACCAATGATAATGTTAATGAATTCTCGGTGGGCTATACATACGGGGTGAGAAAAAAACTCAAATTGATTTTTTTTGTTAACTGATTCGATTGACTTGATTCTAATTTTTATTTTTAAGATTTTTAATTATCAATTTCTTTCTTCGTTTTTAAGTACCAGTTGATTGTTAGTCAAAGTTAACAAGTTCATATATATATATATATATATATATATATATATATATATATATATATATATATATATATATATATATATATATATATATATATATATATATATATATATATATATATATATATTATATATTTTTTATATTGTAAGAATATTATTTTTTTATTTTTCTCTAAAATTTACGTAAAGTAATACTTTAAACTTTTAAATATATTTTTATTTTTATACCTTAATTTTTTTATTTCTCTATAAAATTTTTATATAATACTTTAGAGGATATTTAAATCATATCATTCTCTTAAGTATATTGAGCAATACTTATATGGAGTAATTGATTAATATTTATATATATTATTTCTTATTATATATATTGGTAGCTATATTTTACTTGGTAGCATTTAATTATATTTCTTAAATTTTATAGTTTATGTTTTAACATTTAATTTTTGTCCAATTTTTTTCTTTGACCTAGGATTAGGCATGCTAATTTTCAACAAATATCAAATCCACATTATAATATTAACTATTAATTTGTTGAAATAATTAATCACAAGAAGTAGAACATGAATTTTGGCAATCATATTATGTTTATTTTGTAATTTTTATTTTAAATTACTTTGAACATTTGAAATAAAATTGAATTTTGCCTATATTTTTTTATAATCATATGCTAAAATTTTAGTGGTTAACCGAAAAATATTGATTAATCAAACAAAAAAAATCAAAGTCGATAGATTAGTTAAGTGAATGTAACGAATAGGTTAATGGTTAATGATTTCAAAAATCAATATTAATGTATTGATTAAATTTTTTTTCTAATGGATCGGTTAACCAGTCTATGATCACCCCAAACTATCCACGAGGTGTCTTCCACAATTGTACCAAAAATATAATCCACAATTTTCATCATTTGGCTGTTTTAGTTATATTTTTGTTATTTTTATTAAGTATCAATAAAAATTAAAAACCACATTCGACATCGACCAACCTAAGGATAGCAATAAATCATATTTTGTGGGGTTACCTGATTTATCTAATCCTGATGGAACGGATTTGTATAGTTGTTAAATTGAATTTAAATGGATTTGGATATTAAAATTAATACCCATGTCGGGTTTGGGTGTAGGTTACTGGATGTCCATTGCTCAAATTCATTTATAAATTTAACTATTAGTTTATTAAAAATCATATTTATCCTCAAATGCCATGTAAAATTTATAATTTTTAATATCAATATTAAATAATTACTATGTTATTATAGTATGTATCATATAATATACTAAATTAAATTAAAATTCATTACTAATATTAAATATACTAAAATTTTATATGTTAATCGGGTATTTAAATAGGTTCAAGTAAATTTCGAGTAATTACAATCGAATTTGGACTAGATTTGGATATGTATATATACATATAATCAGTTTCGAATTAGACTTCAAAAATATACATATATAATCAAGTTAGGATTTAGATATGGCATTTTTTGTAGGTACCCAATCTGTTACCGTCCCTAGTAACATCCACTAGTAACTTATCAAAAAGATTTATATATTTATTTGATTTTTACTGATAAATAATCATGATAAAAGAATTCACCAAATTTTCAATTTTATAATTATTAATAGAGCTAAAAATGATAGAATGGAATACCCAAGCATAATACTTTGGCCAATCGGCTAAGCTACCAACTAGAGTCAATTTCACCCATAGTCAATGAACTTATGACTAATCGCCTAAAAGTAACTGAATTATTTTTCGTGAAATAAATGTCACTAAACTTATCATATTTTTGCAGAAAAATCATCTTAATCGATTTTTGGCGATAATCCTTACCGAAATGCTGACGTGACATGCCACGCCATATGCTTGAATACACGTGGCATAACCCGTTAGCAGTCACATCACCGAACGAGGCCATATTACATGACACATTAGCACGTCACATCATATTTCTGGACACATGTGGCCTCTTCTGGTGACGTGGTTGCTGACGTGTTATGCAACTTGTGTCCAGGCATATGATGTGATATGCCACATTAGCATTTCGGCAAGAGTAATCGCTGAAAATCGATCAAGATAACTTTTCTGCAAAAAGCTAATAAGTTCAGTGACATTTAAATCATGAAAAATAAGTCAATTACTTTTGGGCAATTAAGTGTAAGTCCGGTGATCATAAATGAAATTGACCCTAGCAACCTAGAACTCATCAAACTTGTAAAGCGAACAAAGTTAGAATCTTATCATGGACAAATTTGATCTCTAATGATTACGTCAGTAAACCAACAAAGAAAGGGTTTTAAATGATAGTCTTAGTGTGTTATCAAAGCAATACTTTGAATGTAAGTAATTAGGCCTCTATTTATAAGGCTTAGAGTAATTTTTAGAATTGGATTCTTATTTCTTTGTGATTATAGTGATTCTTAATCACTTGAGATTCTTTTCCAATTTAAAGTAGGATTGGGTTATACTTTTTTATTTAGATGATTAAATTATTATATTATCATTCGACTTCTCTTCTAATAAGTGAAAGTTAACCTATTGACAATTTACTTTATTTTGTAAGAGCAAAACACTGAACGAATATAAGAAATAAAACATAAATGATCAACTATTGATTAAATATTCATAATCAAATTTAAGCGAGATTATCTTGAATTTCAAATTTGCAACTGTTCACATTCTCATGTCCTGTGTCACTATATTCCTAACATGCAACCTTTTGCATTCCCATTCTATGTACTTTTATTGTAATGCGCTTATATCCCCTAGAAGGAATATGGGAATGCTATGAAATAGATCTAGTTTTGTCTTAATCAATTCTATATACCATTTCATTACTCAAATTACACATACATACGGTATATCAAAATATTTATAGTTCGTTTACAATATTTGATCATTACACACATTACATGTCTTTACATATTACATAATAAAATTATATACCCTAAAATTAGACTTCAAGCACTCACTCCTAATGGCCTACAGATGTCAACAAAGAATTTTGACCTTCTAACCCTACATACCAATATTGGAAACACCCATGTTGAGCAAGATTCAATGGGGAGGTAAACAATGCAACTAAAATAATGTGAAAATACACCTATGCAAGATGCAATAAACTAGTGTAAAACATTTTAGTGCAATATTAAGTAACTAAGTAAACATATATATAATATCTTTACTCCCTACATGTGTTATTTGACACATTAACACTATTAACACTTTCTCTAATAACAACAATAAGCAACATTAATATAGTAATGATTCTCTACTCCTTTATACTGCTAAATAACAAAATATTTATCATTATTTTCCAGTTGCAGTATCTTTATTGCATGAATTTCTACTAACAGAGGATAGCGGGCAACACTAGATATCAACAAGTAGTATCATTCACTAGAGACATAAATCTCATTGTGTAAGGCCCTAAACTATACCTTGGTAGGGATATTATGTGTTCATGGTATGTATAAAGTGAATAATAATGGTTGTGTAAGTTGGTGACCGATTTGGGATATAACCAGTATTAACAAAATAATTGATAGGTAATTCAGTAATTTGTTTAAGTTAAGATGTAAATGTATAATGAGTATATTGAGAACTGCACATTAGTGCTTTTGGAATGCTTAAAAGGATAAGGATGTGATCAGAGAATAGGGGATGGGGCCAGCCATTCTGGCTAAGAAAAAAACTACATTTTATCTCTGTATTCTCTCTTTATCCTTTGGATACTAAAAAATCTCCTAAAGGAAGAATGAAAAGCTACTAAGATTTGGTGTAATCCAACTAATTAAGGTAGGTTAATCTATGCTTTGAAGTGGGAATCAACCTTGTTCCTATCTTTTCAGCATCTAGAGTCTCTCTCTTTGGGTATGTAATTGTTATATGTGTTTAAAATTTAATGTTTGAAGGTTCTAGTTGAAGGAAAGTTTAAGAAGAGATGTGGACTAAGAAAAGAGAGGAAAATAAGTTCCAAATAAGGTATGAGAATCTCTTACCCCTATTTATATATGTAAAATATGATTTGAGTATGTATGTAAATTAATTATGGTATAATGATGTTGATGAAATTCAAAATTAAGGTTAAATTGCATGTTAAAGTTTCGTTTGGCTTGGGTTAGTGAGTTAGTAAAATTCTGAAAAAGAATCACTTGAACCATTTTTGAAATTTTGATTGCATCTCAGTCTATAAGCCTCAAAATGGAGTGATTCTAGTTGGAGATGATATATAAGAATTATATTTAAGAGTTTGTAAAAAAAATTAAAATTGCATTATGCCTCTAAGTCTGTCAAATTTTGGCTAGAAATTGTGTAATGGCTATTGCCCTATCAATTGGAATAGTATGTATATTTTTCTGTATATCTCCTTGTATAGTTGTCCAAATTGAATTATTTTTGGTTTTATAGAAACTAGAGACATAGTGGAATAGTTTTCTAGAGAGATTTTTGCCTAAATATCATATTTTCTAGGTCAAAACTACTGTACAATTTGAACTTGGGAAACCTATCTATAGATCTCTGGGGTTTTGCATCAATTTCGCTGAGTTGAATGCCATCTTAGCCAAGTCACTTGCATTCTGGATAGGTAGAATGCACCAACCTCATATATTGAATGCCACCTTAGTGGGGTCACTTGCATGCTATCCCTAAACATAGCCAAACCTTACCGAAAATTTATCTAACCATATCGGAACTTTTTTGGATATATATATATATATAGGATTGAGCCAAGCACTTGTAAGGTGAATTAGAAGTATATAAGTGGTATTTCTATACTAATGAATTTGAATATGTTATGATGTACTAAGGTATCAAGGTCATAAAGTGATTAAGTAAACATATAGTGTGTGAAAATATACCTATTGTATGATGTGAATACGTGCAAAAAAGGAACATATGCAAGTAAGTATCGTTTGTAAATTTACATCAGTTAAGAATTGTTGGCATGTGTATAAGGGTGCGTATAATGATATATGTCTATAGTGTGAACAAAAAATTGACACGATTGATTATTCAAGTGCATGAAATGAAAAATGAATTAGTAAATATTGTTGACATGATCATGGATGCAGTGAATATCAAATGCATAAGCATTTGAAATGTAAAGTGAAATAGTGAGTGAAGTCTTAATCTTGGGCCAGAATTGGACTTAGTCGTAGATACATATATGAGATAGTAAACTAATACCTTTTTGGCATCTAGTGTTGGTACCATAATAGTGTTTACTGATTTAATACCTTTTGGTATCTAATGGGGCACTATGATGGTGTCTAGTGATTTGATATTGTATGGTATCTAGTGTTTCCATTACCCATGCCTCTGTTGGGTTCATGCTATAAAAGTTATTATAGTGTAATTAAGTGATGTGAGCTTGTTAGTGGAAATGATTGTGAACTAGTGAATCATCGGTATAATAGTGAATGTAATTATTAATCATGACATTTGTATTCAACTATTATATTTATGAAACTTAGAAATATAGTGATGGTAATGTAAGAGTAAGTGAGATTGATGTGCATAGTTTTTATGCTATGTGCTAGCTAATGAAAAGGATGAGTTGAACATTTAGAACTACATGATTCTAATTCTTGATTTCAAGATACATAAGAAGCTTGGGATACTAATTTTAAGTGTGAACCAAATACTAGATGTGTTATTTAGTATCCTAGCAATTAGTGACAAGTTAGGAAAGTGACCTGTAGAAAAGTTTTTATGGGTTGTTAGCAACTTTAGGGTAGTAACTCAAGAGGGAAATCTTAAGCGATCTTGCTTCAAATATTGTGGAATTAAATGACTAGTGAATGTACTTGAACAGGAGTGGATAGTTGACTTGTTCGTGCACCTAAGAATAATGCTAGTTAGTGAAGGTTGTGCTAGTTAAGTTTAGTAGTGTACCTAGTAGAACAAAATACTAAGATTATAAATTAATTAAGTGTGTTTTTAGTTATACTTAGTGAACTACTATTATGTATGACTTAGTTAAATGTTGCTTGAGTAGGTTTAGAGTTGAAGATGTTTTAAAGGTTAGGGTAATGGCAACCACAAAGACTCTCTAAAAGATAAAGTGTAAACCATAGAAAGTATTATATATTGTAACACTGTTAATGGTATATTGAACTAAGATTTAGTGAGATTTGTTCATGTATCAAATTTTGTGTTTGATATAAAGATTTTAATTTAATGTAATGTTGTTTGTACTGAGGTCATTTGAATTATATAGTGATGCATATATTAGTTAAATTGATATGATTTATATTGACTATAGCACACCGAAATACTCTTGAGGGGTATTAGGGTGTTACATATTGCACTAGATACCAAGTGGTATCAAACACTAGACACCTTTTGGTGCCAACACTAGCAGCTGCAGTCATTACTCCTTTGTAAGCATGCCTATATCCACTGTCATGCAAGATTTAGGCTTTTACTAAGCTTTATTCACTCACTAATGCCACTCTCAACACACTCATATTCATGTACTCCTTATAAATACATTTAAATATGCCTCAATATATGATTCACACAACTATTTATACATAACAATCTCATATATTTAGGTTAGAAACTTAACCAAACATAAACATTAAAATCATTATCAATAAAACATACAAGTAATCACTTGTATATTTATAGTTCAATAGAAATATGCTATTACAATACATACCTTAACATTTAATCACTCATATCATATACATGGCATTGCATATTAGTCTTAAATCGGTATATATAAGGTTTAACGAACATCCAAAATTGTTTGGTTCACTTTTTGAATCTTTCAAAGGTATAAAATTCTTATATAAGCTGGACAGGGGAGATACTGAGTTGGATTGAACTTCAATCCAGTCAGGTGAGTAAGGTTCTACACTCAAATAGACTAATCAACCTAGATGGGTTGAAAGCAGTCTAGTCGGTTGAAAAGTAACCCAAGTAACCTAACTGGATTGTAAGCAATCTAATTAGGTGAGCAATCATGTTTCATTCTAGAAGCATTTTACCCGACTAAATTGAGAGCCAATCAAGTCAAGTTGAAGAGAAATTTCTAGTTTTTCAAACAACTCCCATTCTGATTCATCTTATACCTCTATTTTAACATATCAAATAACATATTTGAGCAACACTTCGTTCTATTCAATTTCTAAGCCATGTTTCTAGTTTCCATAAATGTAAAAATCAAATCATTTAGGCATCTACAACATCAATTATCATGATAAACACCTAAGTTGCTATAGCTGATAGCTTTACTATCAACACTCAATTTTAAAACTAATTTCCCTTATCTTAAAGATGAAATAAGATTTTAGCCCCTTCATACTAAATTAAGTATGGAGGTCTAGTTTATGCCTCATTTGGTATCATCCCAATTAGAGCTCTCTAACTCTAGTTATAACCAAAACTACTTTAACAAGTCAAGGGTTTCCTACAATACTTCCTACCTTCTAACCTCTTTCACTTAGTAATTTTTTTACTTACATAAATTTTCACCCCTAACACACATGCATGTATCATTTGAACATTTAAACACATACGTCAATAACAAAATCAAGCAAGCACACTTACATTTATAAATTCCCTTCCCTCTTGAAGATTGCCCTTCTACTTCAAGCTCTATACGTTTTCCCTACCTTTGTTATTCTTCCCTTCACCAACTATTGTACAAAATAATATTTATTGCTCTATAAAAATTATGAACACATGATTCTAATTTTCTTATCAATTAAATGAGAAGGAGTAGAAGAAGGGCTATTTAGATTCAATTCATTAACTTACTCACCTTACTCCCCTTGCTACTAGAACTCTCTCTTCCTATCACTTATCACTGAATCACTCCCACAATTTACAGATTTTTGAGATTTTTGAGAGGAAAATAGAACTAACTAAAGCTAGAATTTTCCTCCCAAAAGGGCTGGCTACCCCTTCATCCAAAAGAAAAAAAATCTACTTTATTAAATAGTGCACCTTCTAGATTTCACTTGGTGTCAATCTCTCATTGGTGGAATTAATTGGTCCTTGGCTATTTCACATTCAATCCCTCTAGAAATATTTAGTTACCAATCTTTAAAATTATCATTTTCTCTTTCTATTTTATCCTCACTTACATGCTTAAGTTAAAGATTACGTAATTTCTTAAGTACCCTTAACAAATACAAAAATTCCATTTACATCCTTAATGACCATTTATGCTTTTATATGATAAAATCCCATTCATTGTTACTAGTTACATGTTAAATCATGCTCTAATCCTACTAAGTCACATTTTGGGGCCTTACATACATAACTCATTTTTTCATTTCTACTTTCACTTTTCCCATTTTCTATTATGCCACTACCTTGATTCCTTGATTTTTTATCTTTCCACCATCTCTCTACCAAGTATTTAAGCCTTTTTCTTTTATTTTTTACTTATTTAATTATGGCCTCATCTTTATCTTCTTCTTTTTTTATTGCTCAAGATGATCTTAGAGACATAAAATTAAATATAATCCATTAAGTAGCTTTAATCCATTTGAAGAATTTAGACCTAATACCCCTAAAAATGAACCCATTAGTCTTGAAAACTAAGAGCTTATCCTTGCTATACCTATTTCATCTCTTTCACCAAATTCATACTCAATAATAACCCCAAAGCTAACCATGAAATAGTTAGACAAAATTAAACAAGAATTTAATATTCCAAATGAATATGCATTAATTCATCTAGGGAAAGTGTTTTTGGATGAACCTATAAAAGATTTTATTTCCCTTTTTTAACCTTTTATATAAGCATAATGAATACTTAAAATTTTTCTCCTGGTCAGCTTTCTCCATACTAACTTCTTTTAGAGCATTATGTAAATATTTTGGCTTTGCTCCTAGTATAGAACTTTTTAGTTTTTTTTACTACTTTTCTTGTAAAGCTGCCACTCCCTTTCCAAACTTCACATGTAAACCCGGCTTTAAACATTTTGATCTCTCATCATAACTGAAAGGCAAGGATAAGTTTTTCATCTAATCAATAAAACTGCGTTACAACATTTTCCTACCTCCTAAATGGTTAACCATGACTTTCTTAGAAAAACTTATGGCAATAATCCTATAATAAAAGATAAGAACGACTCTATAATAAACATTGTTAAGAGCAGGGTGTTGGGTTTCAAAATAATAATTAAAAACATAATCACAGTGGAAAAATAGAAACCCACTAAGATCCATACGATCCAATTGATTCAAAAAGAAGGATGTAACGATTACCAACCTCTTGAAGCTCCAAAAATCGATTCTTTAGGTGCTACCTCTATCGAAACAAACACCCAGTATCGATATCCACACTTAAATGGATGATCAAAATCACCCGGGTGCTAGCTACCTTCCTTGGTGGCTAGGGTATGATTTTCAATAGGGTTTAAATTATACATACCATGATA
>CM075818.1:20683430-20727658 GCA_037975025.1 Excoecaria agallocha
ATCCCTTTTACAGCAGACCAGTGCTTCTCACTAGGGTCTTGCTGAAACCTACTGGTTATACTCAGTGCATGAGCAACATCCAACCTAGTACATAACATAGCGTACATGATAGATCCAATAGCAGATGCATATGGCATTCTACTCATGTTGTCCCTTTCCTCTTTGGTTTTAGGGCACTGTTCTTTAGTCAAAGGAACTCCCAAAGCCAAAGGTATGTATCCTTTCTTTGAGTCTCCCATACTAAAACGCTTTAGTACTTTGTCTATGTACTTTTCTTGACTTAGTCCCAAAAGCCGATTCGATCTATCTCTATAGATTCGAATACCAAGTATTGTCTCGGCTTCACCTAAGTCTTTCATTAAGAAACATTTTCCCAACCATTGCTTAACCTTTTGCAATGTTGGAATATCATTCCCAATGAGAAGGATGTCGTCCACATATAGGACCAGAAACACTACTATGCTCCCACTAACCTTCTTGTACACACAAGGCTCATCTTCATTCTTGATGAAGTCAAATTCTTTGACTGCCTCATCAAAGTGAAGATTCCAACTTCGGGATGCTTGCTTTAATCCATAAATGGATTTTTGAAGCTTGAATACCTCCTTAGGATGCTTGGGATTGACAAAACCTTCAGGCTGTGTCATATACACATCCTCAAGTAAATTTTCGTTAAGGAAAGCAGTTTTGACATCCATTTGCCATATCTCATAATCATGATATGTAGCTATGGCAAGCAAGATACTAATGGACTTGAGCATGACTACAGGCGAAAAGGTCTCGTCATAGTCTATACCATGAGTTTGTCGAAAACCTTTTGCTACTAGTCTACCTTTGTAGGTCTTATCAGCTTTTAGTTTGAATAACCACTTGTATTCAATTACCTTAGCACCTTCTGGTGGATCAACCAAGGTCCAAACCTGGTTATCGTACATTGATTGCATCTCGGATTTCATGGCTTCAAGCCAATTATCCGAGTCTGGGCTTTCAATAGCTTCTCGGTAGGTAGTAGGATCCTCACGATCTACTAACTCAATAGTGTCACTGTCAGTGATTAGAAATCCATATCTCTCAATCTCCTGACGTACCCTACCGGACCTTCTAGGTTCTTGTGTAATGGGTTCTTGTTCCACAACTGGTTGTGAACTTGATCCCATTTCCAAACCATCCTCTATAGGAGTTTGTGGTGCTTGAATTTCTCCAAGTTCTACTTTACTCCCACTGTCTTTCTTGAGAAGGAACTCCTTTTCCAAGAAAACAGCCTTGCGAGCAACAAATACTTTGTTCTCGGCTTGTGAGTAAAAGTAGTATCCCTTTGTTTCTTTAGGATAACCCACAAACAAGCAGATAGTGGATTTGGACTCTAGTTTTTCAGATGTTAATTTCTTAACATGTGCTTCACAGCCCCAAATCCTGAGAAAAGACATATTGGGTTCTTTCCCAGTCCATACCTCGTATGGTGTCTTCTCAACTGCTTTAGTTGGAGTACGGTTCAATAGAAACGCAGCAGTTTCTAATGCATAACCCCAAAAAGAGATAGGAAGATTAGCTTGACTCATCATAGATCGAACCATGTCCAACAGAGTTCGATTTCTCCTTTCGGACACACCATTCCATTGAGGTGTTCCAGGAGGAGTGAGCTGTGAAATAGTACCACACTCCTTTAGATGACTGTCAAACTCTTGGCTTAAGTATTTGCCACCTCGATCTGATCGAATGGCTTTTATACTTTTGCCAAGTTGGTTTTCTACTTCATTCTTAAACTCTTTGAATTTCTCAAAAGTTTCAGACTTGTACTTCATCAGATAGACATAGCCATATCTACTGAAGTCATCTGTGAATGTCACGAAGTAGCTAAAACCACCTCTAGCATGTGTACTTAAAGGTCCACATACATCAGAATGTATTAGATCCAATAAGCCATTAGTCCTCTCGCCATTTTTATTAAAAGGACTCTTTGTCATTTTTCCATGCAAACATGGCTCGCATGTATCATAAGACTCTAAGTCGAATGACCCAAGCACTCCAGTTTTGTGGAGTCTTGAAATGCGTTTTTCGTTTGCATGTCCTAAGCGACAATGCCAGAAGTAAGTAGGGTTCAATTCGTTTGATTTAACCCTCTTTGTATTAATGTTGTATATGGACTCTTTGTTTTGTAAATCAAGGATATAAAGGCCATTTTGCAACATGGCATTGCCATAAGAAATGCCTTGGCGACGAATATGAGCATTGCCATTTTTAATAACAAAATCAAATTCATCATTATCCAAACATGAAACTGAAATAATGTTTCTGCTCATAGCAGGCACATAATAACAATTATTCAAAACAATACAAAGTCCGGAAGGTAAAGTGAGGTGATAGTCGCCTATCTCCATGGCAGCAACTCGTGCTCCATTCCCCACACGGAGGTCCACTTCATTCTTCCCAAATAACCGCCTATTTCTTAACCCCTGCACATTTGAACAAATGTGAGAACCACAACCGGTATCCAATACCCAAGTGGTAGAAATAGAAAGGTTAACTTCAACAACAAAAATACCAGAACTGGACGCCTTGGCTCCATTCTTCTTTTGTTCTTCCTTAAAGAGAGCGCAATTCTTCCTCCAATGCCCTATCTTGTTGCAATGGAAGCAAGTGCTCTCACTCTCTTTGAGTTTTGGCGCCATGGGCTTGGATTGGGCCTGAGGTGCACTCCCACTTGACTTGGGTTTTGCCTTTCCCTTTCCCTTTCCCTCAGCTTGTCCCTTCTTAATTCCCTTTTGAACCATTAGTACGGGATTGGTCTTTCGAATGTTTTCTTCAGCATTCTTAAGCATCCCATGAAGCTCAGTGACTGACTTGTTCATTGCATGCATGTTATAATTCATCACAAATGGATCATAAGCAGTAGGCAATGATCCTAAGATCAAGTCAGTGGCCAATTCCTTTGGCACTAGTACCTCAAGCTTCTTAAGAGTATCAAGATACCCTTTCATCTTGAGTACATGGGTACTAACAGGTGTACCCTCAGCCATCTTGCAAGAAATTAATGCCTTTGTTGTCACGAACCTCTCGTGACGAGCTTGCTCTTGGAACATCTCCTTGAGGTGCACCATGATCGCATAAGCCTCTTGGTCCATAAATTGCTTTTGCAATTCAGGCACCATAGTGGCCAGCATCAGACAGGTCACATCATTGGAGTCGCTCTTCTTGGTCTCAAAAGTTTCCTTTTGAACCGCAGAGGCGTTCCTTCCTGGTTCATCAGGCAAGGGTGCATCCAAAACATACGACTTCTTCTCTTGCTTAAGAACTATTCTTAAGTTTCGAGACCAGTCTATGAAATTGGTGCCATTCAATTTGTCCTTTTCAAGGACCGATCGTAATGAGAAATTGTTGTTTGAAGATGCCATTTTCAATCTACAATAAAATTTAGCAAGATTAAATGAGGTCTTATTAATGATCCCACAAACCGAATTAATATCCCTTTAAATAATTCGCGTTAGTGATTTAATGTGGGCCAAGATCCACTTTTCTCAACAACTTATTAGTCAAGCTGAGCTTGTACACCTAACAAGTTAAGTTACTTAGGTAGGAAAACTCCAATCATATCTCGTACATGACTCTTGGATCAAATGGGCTAACATCTTAGGATGTTATAGCACAACCCATTTATTAGTTGCCTAGGTCCGGGCATCCCTTTCCATGATAAGTCCAACCTACATTCACAACCCATGCCTCACAAAGATAATCGGGCGCATCTAGGACTCCTAGTCTACGTGACCGATGATCGATGCCTTGACATGTTTCGAATTAGGAAGGCAACTTTGTGACTTACTATTTTTTAGGGATTCATTTTATTACGGCTTACATGGCATACGCTTTGTCATCCATACATAGCATGCATATATATATAATTGCATAAAGTAAAGCGTGACAAACATGGGCCCAAAAACTTACAACTAAGATTCTATACTATTACATAAGAATCTTCGAGTTGGGCTTCTCCACTCCGGTGGGCTTCATCTTGATTTACAAAGTCTTCAAATAAATTCTATTCTAAGAAATAAATGAAACTTTTACAATAAAATATAATGGCTCGCAGGCCATATTTAATTACAAAAACCCAGGGCCCATGAATGCACCATGCATATCCATTCATCACACCAAACAAGCAAATAAATATACATAGCATTCATGGATCAAACAAAGTCCAATTTTAATTAGATTTAGCCAAGCCCATTAATGGAAATTGTGTACTTGAAGCTTTAAGAGATAACCCCGTGATGGGCCTGGGCCGAAGCCCAATGGACTAAATCCTCTTATTGAATAAGTTCTCTTAAAAGCCCAAAACACAAACTAGTTAGATTTGTGCTATAAATCAACTCTAGCATAATTTCCAATTTAGCCATTTTTAATTTTATGTCATACAGCCCATAAACATTAAAAATGCATATAATATGTGCTAACATGAATTAAGAATAAAATCATGGAGAACACATATATAGTACACGGCATTCATGCAAAAACAAACAAACAACAAAAACTAGTTGTTTAATGCTTATGTAATGCCATAAAATGCACAAACATTTAAATCAATTTTATGAGTCATTTAATAATCTAAATAATTCCATAAACATTGATTTAATATTCTGTACCATTTTAATCTAAATGTGTTTTTACCATTTTAATCAAAACATAACAAACAATGTTGATTAAACATGTAACAAACACAAACTAGACATAGTTTTAAGTGATTTTAAAATTAATCAATTAAATTGTCATGGACCAGAATTAAAACCAAATTTAAAACATGTCCAGATCTGATATTTAATCTTTAAAAATCACTTACAAACATCCCAAAAACGTTTTTACATTTAATTTTGAAAACTAGTTGTTAAAATAGCAATTTACATGCCAACTAGCACCTAGTTTCATAATTAACATGTACCATCAGGTATAAATAATTAAATCCGACCATTACCAGCCCTAATAACATCTTAGGACAGTATATTAACATGTCATATTAATTATAATACCTATCTAATCAATTAAAATCGTTTTTACACCAAAACAATGCAAAAAACTCAAAACAGAAAATTTCAGATTTGCATGTTTTCAAAATAACGATTTTTAATTAATTTTTTTCATGCATCTAAAGCACTAAAATAAGCATGTCTAGGCTCTGATACCACTGATGGAATATGACATGGTATGATAATCATGATAGCATAGCGGAAAAACAAAAATGTTATCATACATACCATACATATCCAAAGATAGGAACGAAAACATGCAATTTTAGGGTTTTGAAACTTACAATAGATGATGCCTTTTATTCTTTGATTTTGTGATGTCCAGCAACCAAGATGCCTTTATCCACCTTAGTTCTCGATCACCAATGCCAAGGAACAGCCTTTTGCGCCACTCCCTCTATTCTCACACACACAATTACACCGTCGGCTTAAAAACGAGATTGCTAGATCTCTTTTTCGGTATTGTGTAAGGGTTATAGTTTGAAGCTACAAAACTTGATTTTGTACTTCTTTAGATTGCTATTACTGCTCAATAACACAAGAGAATGAGGAACAATCCTTTCTCCTTGTGAAAAATTGAACAAAAGAATTAAGAGAGAGAGAGTCACTATTCATGAGTTACTATTCACGAGTTACTATTCATGCCACAAAAAAAAATAGGTTTAGGGTTTTATTTCTTTTAATATATATGTTTATCCTTTGGCAAGTCATTAATCTGAATTCAACTATCCTAAGATAATTAATTCAAACTCTATCACTTCCTAAAGATAAGTAATATATTTTGAATTAAACTCCTTTGAATTTAAATTCAAATTTGAAATAAAACATAAGACATTTAAATAAATGAAATCACTTAATTAAATATATAAGTGATTTAATTTAATTTAAATTCCTTTAGGCTTTAATATTCAATTAACTTAATTAACACAAGATAATTAATTAATTGAAATTAAACCTTATGGGCTGAATTTCTCTCTCTCATGGACCAAAGCCCAATAGCAATATTATAACCCATTACATACATTAATTTGACTTTAATTAAAAGCCCAAATTAATGTCCAATACTTAATTTAAATATTTTAAGCCCAATGCTTTGTGTGCGATCCTATAGGTCCATTTAATGTTGGCAATGAATTAATAAATTAATTCAAAGGCTATATATATTCTCTAGCAAGATATTATAGCATTCCAAATTAAATGAAAATGCATATGGCATTTGGTAACCTAATGCAATTTCGCATAGTCCCTTACCCATAAATATCAGAATTAATATAAGGCATGGAACTAGTCATCCTTATATACATTAATTCATTTCTTGATATTCCAGTGACACTGAACTCTCAGATAAATAATGATTACTCATTATTTCATCTCGGTATGGCCATACACTTCTCAGTTCACTGATCAAGTGGCCGGTGATATTTTTCTCTCTTATCGAGAGGGGTAATCCCTTCACTTCTCTCATGCTCTCTAACATGAATCAGTGCATACCCAATCATACCCGTACTTGTCACTCTGTTACGAGCACGTTAGGTGTATGTCAAAGTACACAGTAATTCATAAAGAGTTTCATAGAGATTTCAGGTCTAAGAACTCCGATACAAAACTTGCATATGAGAAACACTTATGACTTCTACCATGTAGTGTTCTCATGAGCGGATCGAATCCAGATACCATGTTCTTTAACATGTATCTATGATCTCTGATTGACACTCTTGTCCTAATGATCCGTAAGACAGAACTCATAAGATCAGAGAGAGCATACTAGTCTTAATTCATTTGTTATTCCCATAACAATGACTAACTAGGGATATTTAGAATGATGTCTCATTTGTTTCAAGGTCTTACAATCCATGTGCCTCACACATGATAACTTAAACCGAAACGACATTCTTGGATAGTTTTATCAATTGATATGCACAGGAATACAAAAGATAAAACTAATGCCTCATTTTATTAATTTCAAGTGTTTCGTTACAATGCATTGGGGCTAGGGCTTACACTAACAAAAGCCTTGGTACCTTATGTATCAACTTGCTCTTGGTGGTCCTTATCTATAAAAAAAGTCAATAAAAGGGGCTTTTCCACCTTAAGTCCTAGTCCCATAGCATCCTCCATTTGCTGGTCAATATCTGGCTCCTACTCTGGGTGTGTCAATTTAGGCTCATACTCTTGCTTATGGCCTGGGTGTAGGGCCCTAGACATTTCCTCCAAGGTCATCAACCTGATCCCATAGGGTGCAATGTCATCTATTTTGGTTAGGCGTATGTTGAAAGCTGCCTCCCTCTCTAAGTTGATGCCCTCTCCAGCTGATGGGCTCATCATATGCTCTAGCATCTCGTCTACTAACAATAATCTGGTGATAAAACAACTTATAGCCTTTGCCTCACCTGGCTAGCACTGCACTATTCTCAAGTGCTTTAATATTGTATGGCTCAAATCCACCTGCCTTCCTACAATTATACCCCATAAGTTGTAAAATTTTGACATATTAATGGCATCGAGACTACTTATCCTCCCCAAATAAGAGAAAGAAAGGATCTTCTGAAGGTATAAGAGCAACTATGATCTCAACATAGTTGACTTTGCTCTCCTCTAACTGTAGGTAATACTAGGGCGTGCAATGGCCTCCAATATGTAAGACATAATAGACTTGTCTAGCTGGATTGTATCCTCTCATGTTGGTAAACCTAAGATTTGGGAAAAGTGCATGTGGGTCATAGATATGGGGTGGCCTTAAATGCAGTATGTAATGACACCCTTCTTAGTGTCTAGCTGCTACTGGCCTAAATAACAAAACATGGCCAAAAATTTCTATATCATCTCCAAATAGGTCCTGTATGCTCCTGCATAAAATGTTATCCAACCTAATTGAGCCAAAATTCCATCTGTCTCCTCAAGCAACCCCAAGTGATGCAACAATCCCCTATATATAAATCGACTAGGTAGCATACAGACTCTTGCTAGGGCTTGATATTGAGCTACTTGTTCCTGTGTCATCCATATCAGAAAGGCAAGTTCCGTTATCAACAAAAGGTAAACTTATGCAATCAATCATAATGCTTATGGGATAGTATCATTTAAATGTCAACAATGCTTATGTGTAAATTTTGATAGCATTTTGGCTCAAAAAACTTAAGCCCAAACCTGCACAAAGATCACACGCAAGAGCGCAACATTTAAATGGCACAAAATTCATCCTAACCTACCACCAAGCGTCTAGCAATCATGCAAAGGCTTACATGGTAATGCATATAAACACTACATCACACCATTGGTTATCATTATGTTTATTACTATCATGCATGCCATTACCATTATTATTACATGCATTTTTCTCAAGTACATATTCCTACACAAACGCACATATGGTAGATTTAATTTTATGAACATACTCATACATACTCCATTATTAGCATATTACAATTATTTACACATTTTTATTATTATTTATTATTTTATTTTTACTTTTTTATTTTTTTATACTTACCACATATAAAATTAACAACTTAATATTCGTCAATTCAAAATTTTTCACGATATGTGTAAAAAGTAAAAGACAATTTTTTCTCTTACCTATTTATTTATGCATTCTTAAGTTAATTTTCATCTTTAAATATAATAGGCATTTTTCATACATGTATTTACACTTGACACATAAAATAAATGAAAAATAAAAAAAATAAAAAGATGCAGTAACCTATTTACACCATTAACAACAACATACCCATCCATATCCTATATTATTTTAAAATGAAAGTAGAAACTGACAACAACACTCTATTATACATACTTATAGCAATCCTACTAGCATTCTCATGTCATTGCAACATCTTCCAATTCATAAAAAAGAGAAGAAATTAAAAAACATACCTTTTTTGGCTTAGGATTGAAAACTCTATAAAAATGCAAGAATGGGGTGCCTTAACATACATGGTATGAAAACTTAGCAAACTACTGAATCTAATTTGCAAAACATCATTGTACGGGAGAGAAAAAGGCAAAAAAATAGAACATCTTCTAAGCTTGCAAAATGTCATTGTCCATGCTTCTAAGTTAATTCATCTGATTATGGGAGCATATACAAGAAAAGTTTTTTTGTTCGGTTTTTCCCACCTACTAGGATAGCTAGTATAGGGAACAACATCTATAATTTCTAGCAATTGAGTGAAGAATCGTTCCATTAAGCTTGGGAAGGATTTATAAGATTGTTAAAAAGCTATCGACACCATAAAATTGCAATGCACCAATTAATGTTAACATTCTATGTAGCGTGCAATGTTGGATTTTAACGGTTACATGCATCACATACATGAGCGGAATTTTAAAATTTTTTAACCATTAGATCTGATCTTGCCATGAATACACAATATAACTATATGAGAATAAGAAAAATCACCTTTGATTTTTGTTGAACAGTTGATTTTACTTCGCACGGGTTGTCGCAAACCATAGTGTCCAAAATTGAACACCTCCAATGAGTAATCCACACTAGAGAGGGGTAAATTGAACCAAAAAATTGGTGTTTAACTAGGGCTGGCCGAAATTCCCAAGAGTTAGCTTAGGAGTTGGCGCAAAAGGGAGAGAGAAATTAAGAGAAAAGACTTTCCTTTTGTTTTAATCACTTAACCCTAATTCTCATTAGTTGGCCTTTTATAGTTAGGTTAAAATTCCAACTCCTTAATGAGATTGGGCTCTTTCAAATTGCTGGAGAATTATTAATTGGGCCTCTGGAATTAATTATAATCATTTGGGCTTAATTAAATCCAAATTAAATCTTTTCATAAAAGACCATGCACAAAATCCACAAACTAGGCCCTTTGTGCATCTAATTAGATTTAAATACCCAAATGGATTCCAAATCCAACCAAATTAAATATGTGAGTTCTATAACCCTTATGTAATATATATAAATTAATTTGGTCCAAGAAAAAGCCCTCTAAGCCCTTCTGTATGGAGTTGGCGTGTGGCCCTCTTTTGGAGGGCTTTCGCCAACTTTCTTCATTCCTCTGGCCCTTAATAATTCCTCCAATGGTCCTATTAATTATTATATCAGTCCTATAACACTTATAGTAGTCTTATAACACTTATAAGACAATAATAATTAATCATGAAATACATTATTTCATTTAGGTCCAATTTACAGAACATTTCTCAAAAGTTTCGCGGACAATTTTATTTGATCATAATTAATTAAACTCTTTAATTAATTATTATCATATTCTCTTCTCTACCTTCATAATAATATCAAATATTATTATCCTTGTCATTTTACCATTTTACCCTTTTCTCTATATGTGTGTGACCTATTGGGTTCCTGTCCATGTTGGCAGTATAATATGTAATTGTGAGTTCTATTCAAAACTCACATGATTTAAACTCCTTTAAATCATTTTATCAATCTCTATTGATATTTTGATACATCATTATACAAGTCATGATTGGCCTCTAGCTAGGCATCATGACTACCCAAATGTCAGGAAAGTCATGTGGTTTGACTGTACCCTTCCATAGAAATAGTTACCTTGCTATTACTCCTTTCACCACTCTTATCTTAATTAGATTCTGAGTATGGATTTATGTCAACTCATATAAATCTAATTATTTATGTTCTATTAATTTAACCATTGTTCCTAAAATGCCCTTCATGGATCTCCATCCATCTCGGCATATTACTCTGGCCAGAGATTCTCTGAACAAGGCAATTATAGAATCATGCGAGATAACTTCCCTTGTTAAATCTGGGATGGTGAATCCTTTGTCAATCACTCAACTATCTTTAAGTAGGTCATGATATACCCAATCTCCTAACTATGTTCACTCCCAGTTGGAAGTAATCAGTTATGGAGTCAAAGTATACCACTTGCTACTTAAGATAACTTTGGTGATCTCAAGTCTAAGGATACTTGCACAACCGCTATGAAGAGATTCCTCACTGACATAGATTTAATATCCATATGAGGATTCTCTTTGCAGGTCTCTAATGAAATTGTTCCTCTAACAAGCATCCACATGTTAGCTTTGATTATCATCCATAATCACAGTTATGAGAACCACTGCTTGAACCATTCAAGAAGCATAACATGTGCTAGTCTGTCCGAATTAACAATGTCCTATCTTGTTAATTCTATGACTAGGGATATTTAGATATTAACACATTTGCATGCGATAGACATCTCACATCATGAACACCTTCATGATTGCCTTTGCACTGTGTTTATAATATCTAGGACTTCATTTATTAATTTAAGATTTACAAACTCATGTATTCAAACATAGCATTAATAAATGAATGATGCCTTTTATTAAGAATATAAATTTCATAAATATGAAAAACATCCCTATTACATGGGCTCTAGGGCATACTCTCTAACATGCAACCCCAACACAAGATCTTTACTGGATAAAGCATCCAGAGGTAGCTTCATCAACAAAATACCTAAAGAGGCATTCTTGCTTTTTGATGAGATGGTGATGAATGAAGCTCAATGGGTCAGTACAAAGGCATTGACCAAGAGATAAGGAGTTTAAAATGTAGATGAAGTTGCTATATTAAAGGCTCAAATGGAGTTACCAAAGAAAGAGCTCAATGGTTTGAAAATTCAAAATGTTCAGCAATTAGTTAAGATTGGAATGTATTTAAAGGAGGTAACTTGGGGAGTGAATCAAAGGCAATTGAACCTTACACTCAAGGAATGAGAGAAGTGAATGCCTTGCATGATTTTAAGAGGAATGACCCATTTAGTAACAATTATAATCCCAGGTGGAGGAATCACTCCAATTTATCTTAGAGAGAGGGTAACCAAGCTTTCACCTTAAATAGCATACCAAAAATCCCATTTAATAACTCACACATGCTCAAGGTAGCCATAACCAAAGTTACCATCCACAATACCAACCTCCAGTAGTAAGCACTCATTACCAAGCACCTCAAGCCCGCCAAACACACTTTCAATTGCCTAGATTCCAAGTAAGACCACCCCTACCACAAGATAAGAAATAAATTCTAGAGGATATGTTTGCTAGCTTCATATCTTGCCAAACTCAATTTATTTCTAGCCAATATTCAAGGTGGAAGTTATAAGAGCAATGAAATAAGAGCCAATATGCAACCGTGAGAAATTTAGAGAAAGTAAGGCACATTTCCTTTCTAATGTTGGCTGAAATCCTAATGAAGAAACTATGGCAATCACTCTAAGGAGTGGTAAGGAGGTCCAAGGAGCTAAACAAGGTACATCTTGGTAAACAAGGTGGTTAAGCACCCATCGTGTGAATTTGAGGAGTCACTATGCTTTGTGGATGCTATTGAGGACTGTATGGAAGAAGTACAAGAGAAAATATTGCTAGATGACCCATTGAAGAATTGTTTGCTGCATGCAGCTAAAGAAAAGAACTTAACCAAGAATGACAAAGAAATTATGAAGGAGCTAGAGAAAACATGTAAAGAAGAGGAATCAAATGAAGAAGGGTTTGAATTACAAAAAGAAGATTTGAAAATTGAACTGAAACCTCTTCCTTCTCATTTAAAGTATGTATTTTTGGAGGATGGAACAAAACTAGTGATAATATCTTCTGTTTTGACAAGTGTTGAAGAGGAGCTAATAATAGAAGTGTTAAGGAAGCACAAGAGAGCCATCAGATGGGAGATGTCGAATCTTAAGGGAATCAACCTAAGTTATTGCACTCACTACATATTGATAGAGGAAGATTGCAAGCCCGTTGTGTAGCCTTAAAGAAGATTAAACCAAGCAGTGTAAGAGGTAGCTAAGAAAGAGGTTTTGAAATTACTAGATGTAGGTATAATCTTTCCTATCTCTAATATTAGTTGGGTAAGCTCAGTATAGTGTGTTCCCTAGAAGGGAGGGATAATAGTGATAGCGAATGAGCATGGTGAACTCATTCTAACTCATACAGTTACAAGTTAGAAACTGTCACTTCCCCTTGACATTTATTAACCAAATGCAAGAGAGGTTAGCAGGGAATAAGTTTTATTGATTTCTAGATGGGTATTTAAGGTATTTGGTAAACCCCTATAGCCTCTAACAATTGAGAAAAAACAACCTTCACCTACCCTTAGGGTACTTTTGCAAATAGAAGAATGCCTTTGGATTGTGCAATGCACCGATTACATTTCAGCAGTGTACGATGGTAATATTCCATGACTTCATAGAGAAATTTATGGATGACTTTACCATTTATGGAAGGGACTTTAAAAACTATCTAATTAATCTTGATTTGGTACTAGGTAGGTGTAAGGAGACTAACTTGGTATTGAATTAGAAGAAATGCCATTTTATGGTAAAGGAAGGTATTATTTTAGGAGATAAGATATCTAAGAGAGGAATAGAGGTCGATAGGACCGAGGTAGAAGTGATTGAGAAACTACAACCCCCAACTAGTGTCAAAGGTGTTAGAAGTTTTCTAGGGCATAGAGGATTTTATCGTAGATTTATAAAGGAATTTTCTAAAGTTACTAAGACTTTATCAAATTTACTTATGAAAGATGCTCTTTTCATTTCACTAATGAGTGCTTGCACGCTTTCAACACACTAAAGCAAAGATTAATTTCAACACAGGTGATTATCTCTCCAGATTGGAATCTTCCATTTGAGCTAATGTGTGATGTAAGTGACTTTGTAGTGAGAGTAGTCCTAGGACAAAGAAAGGAGAAGATCTTTTGTGTTATTTATTATGTAAGCCAAACCTTGATGGGAGCCCAAGTCAACTACACCATAACTGAAAAGGAGCTTTTTTTTGAGAAATTTGGAACCTATCTCTTTGGTGCTAAAATTGTTATGTGATTTGATCATGCAGCATTGAAACATCTTTTTTCCAAGAAGGAATCCAAGCCAAGATTGATTAGATAGGTGCTTCTTATGCAAGAGTTCGATTTAGGAATCAAGGATAAGAAAGGGGGCGGAGAATTTTGTGGTGGACCATTTGTCAAGGTTCAAGCATGTGCACATCAAGAAGGGGGAAATCCTAGACTTATTTCCTAATGAATGCATATGTGCATTATATGTTTGTGAGGTTTCCATCCCATGGTTTATTGACTTAGCTAATTATCTTGTAGGTGGTTTTGTGCTGAATGATTATACATGGCAACAAAGGAATAAGCTGAAGGCTAACGTGAGACATGACACATGGGATATCCTTACCTTCTCAAATTATGTATTGACCAAGTGCTAAAAGGATGTATTCTTAGAGAGGAGCAAATGGAATTGTCAAGGCATGTCATAGTGAAGAAGCTGGTAGACATCATAGACTAAATAGGACGGTATAAAAAATTCTCCAATCTGGATTATATTGGCTTACAATGTTTAGTGATATCAATACTTTTATTCAATCTTGTGATAATTGTTAAAGAGTAGGTAATATATCTAGGAGGGATGAAATGCTATTAACTAACATGCTTGAGGTAGAATTGTTTGATGTGTGGGGAGTAGACTTTATTGAACTTTCCTAGTGTCTTATGGGTTTGAATATATACTAGCGGCTATAGATTATATCGGTAATTAGGTAGAAGCTACTGCCACTAAGACTTGTGATGCTATAGTAGTGCTGAAATTCTTAAGAAAATATATATTCACCTAATATAGTGCACCTAGGGCTATTATCAGTGATGGTGGCAAGCACTTTGTCAATCATCAATTCAAAACCTTGCTAAAAACGTTTGGTGTTAGGCACAAGGTCACTACCCCTTACCATGCATAAGCTAACAACAAAGTAGATGTGTCAAACCAAGAACTTAAATCTATTTTAGAGAAAATGGTGGATTTTTCTAGAAAAGATTGGTCCCTTAAACCAAGACACCGATAGGGATGTCCCCTTTTAGGCTAGTTTTTGGCAAATCCTATCACCTACCAGTAGAACTAGAACACAAACCTTATTAGGACAATAAATTTTTAAACTTTGATCTTCATAGTGTAGGGAAATGCAGGGCACTACAATTGAAAGAGTTAGAAGAGTTGAGATTTTAGGCTTATGATCATGCTGAAAAGTACAAGGAAAAGACTAAGAGATGGCATGACAAGAAGTTGTTACCTTAGGAATTCATCTCGAGAATGATGGTGTTGGTGTATGATAATCATCTTAGGCTATTTCTTGAAAAGCTCAAGCCGAGATGGAAAGGACCTTATAAAGTGGTCGATGTCACTGAGTATGGAGTTGTCACTATTAGGCACCCAAATGATGGTAGGGAATTCAAAGTCAATGGTCATCGCCTTAAACCATGCTTTAAATCTAGGTTTGAAGTTTTTTCGGTGGTCATAATGTTGGAGGATGTTTAGCGAGTTCATTCAAAGTCAAGCCAATGACTTGTTAAACCTAGAACTCATTCTAACTCTACCACTCTCCATGTTTTTATTTAATTGTGTTTAATGTTTTCATTTTTAGTTTTCTTGATGTGTTTTAGTTTAATAAGTGGTGATAAATTGTGTTTAAATGCTTGCTAAGTTATGTAGTGTAAGTGTGCATGAAAGAGGGTGTTAGATTTTGAAAATTTGCAAACTTTTGATTACATATGGTAGAGACCATTTTGTCTCAGTCGTGCACCTTATGTAGTTTTAGTTCCAAAAGGGGTCACACGGTAGAGACCATTTTGTCTTTATTGTGTGCAAGTTTTTAGTCCGAATACAGTAGGGGTTACATGGTTGAGACCAAATGGTCTCTGTCATGTGCAATGTGTGACTCTAGTTATAGAAAGGGTTATATGGTAGAGACCATTTTGTCTTCACCATGTATAATTGTATGATTTATGTATAAAAGGTGGTGCACAACAAAGACCATTTTCTCTCTGCCATATGTATGTTGTAACTTTTAGAACGAAAGGGTGTATATGGTGGAGAACAAATAAAATTTGAATTTTTCAAAACAAAATGGGTTACACAGCAGAGAATATTTTGTCTCCGCCATGTCCTTTATAAATTCATGTTGTGTGTTTTGGGGTGTTGAGTGTGACACGGCAGAGACCATTTGGTCTCCGCCATGTACTGAGGGCTTTCAGTCTTGTCCACCTTTAATTACCCCTATTTCTCTATAAATTTTCACCTTCTCTTCATTCCCTCTCATATTCTTCGCCCATTTTTAGGTAGAGCATTCCTTCTCCCTTCTTTTGAATGCATTCTCTCTTTATTTTAGAGTAAGCATCAACAAGTAAGTGCTCCATCTTTTCCTCTTTATTTTATCTCTACTTTGAGTTTGTTTTTAATTGTTTATGTTTCTTTTTGTTGGTATTCTATGTGCCTATACATGGTATACATTTTGTTTTGGTCAAAAGGCATTCTAAATAGTTAGGGTTAGGCCAAATTTGAGTTTATTTGTTTTTTCTTCTCTTATTTGAGAAATTCTTGAATCTTTGTTAGCTTGTAAAAAATGCCTTTTGACTATCAATTTTGTTCATGCATGCCTTATGCTTGATTAAATACCTTTAAGAAGTGAAGTTTCTATTTGTAGCAAACCTAACCTTGTTCCCGTGTTTTGTTTGTTAAGAGTAATCTTCTTTTGATGCTAAAATGCATTGTGTGTGCTTATATGTATGATTGATGTTAATTTGGTCATTTATCCAACTAATGCCTATGTAAATTTAGTTTTTGAACTAGAAATGTATTCAAGCGGATTAGTTGCTCTATTTTGAATACTATTGCCATGTTTGTAGCATGAGGACTTGACCTTTTCTTTAGTAACTTGTGCTCTAGTGTATTTTTTAATACCCTAGTCTCACGGACTTAGATAGGGCAAGAAGGGTGTCAAACTTTGGGAATCAATAAGTGTTGTCTTGTATTAACTGGTTAGATACTAAAATGGATAGGTAATGATAAATAAAATAGGGTTGGTTGAATTAAATTGTTACTTACTAAATTAATTATCTAATCTAAATTATAACATCAAACAATCAATATAAGCACTAGAATTACAGGACAACAATTGATCTTATAAAAATTACAAACAAACACATATGCATGAAATGAATGGAGAATAAGGCCTATTATCCCTAAATGTAACTCTCATTGTCAAATAAGGGCATCCTTATCTAGAGTCCAAAGCACTTTTATGTCATTATGGGGATAGGTGAGAACCATAAAGTTCTACGCCTATTCTTAAGCCCCTCAAATTGAAACCCTTGCCTCCTAAGTGATTTCTAACTTTAAGTAAGTTTAATTACCTTGCCACTAAAATGTTCCTATTTTCATGGTGAATTGATTAACATATTAATAGGGTGATCAAGCATACATAATAAATTAAGTACCCAATCAAATTTAAATCATTCATACTTAAAACAAGATAATTATAATAATGAAGATTAATTCATACTTGCAATCTTAACAAAATAAAGTTAGCCTAGATATATGTTGGGAAAACAAAATTCACAAGGAAAAGAAACTAATGTCAAGTAAATTCTAAAGACAAAAGAGAAGAAAGAATGGTAAGAGACACCCTAATGCTTCTTCAGAAAAATAGTTGAGTGTTGATTGACCTCTTTTGATCTTTCCTATTCATTAGAGTATTCTTTTTCCTCAGAATCTCTCTTATTGATTTTGAAGTTATATGGTGGTTTTTCTATATCTAAAATATGGTTATCTTTATGTATTTATAGACCCAAAGGTTTCCCACTTGGTGTCTTTTTGGAAAGGGTTACAAATCTGAAGAGGTACATGAAAGGTTGCAATTATTGGCCTTTCTAACGAGTCGAGACACTTGTGACAAGTTAGACAAGTCGGCACAACCAGGCTCTATAACGAGTCATCAGCATTGGAATTGGTCAGTATACCCTCAACTGGTTTATAACTCGATTCAACATGGCACGAGTCGACATGTTGAGTCCTTATGACAAGTCGACACACCTTTGTTACGAGTCAGCACAGGTTTTTAAACCTCTTAAAGACCTTTTTCTTCGATACTTCAACAAAATTCCCTTCATTTATGCTTTATTTCATCCAATTAGGCACATTTAGCCTAAAAAATAAGAAGACATAAAATTAACTTAAAACATAATAAAATACATATATTAAACTAAAGAAATAATACAATAACACATAAAATGGCTATGCTAAATTGTATGACATCAAATTCCCCCACACTTAAACCTTGCTTGCCCTCAAGCAAGAATACAAGAATCTAAGTGAAAGAACTAACAAAAATCATTTGTTTTCCAAGTTAGAAAAGAGTTTTCCTAAGAATTATCTTTTGCATGAGAAAATTCTTAGAATAAGATAGCCAAATAACTAGTTCCTAATACTTAACAATGGTAGAGTAGACAAGTTGCATAGCATAGGTGATAAATTTAACCTGCTATCTTAAGTTATTAAAATCAATATCAAGAACATAGGGTCAATAATCTAACCAAACTATTCAACTAGGATGGACAAGCTTCAAACTTTAAAATTCAAGAACAACTATAGCCATTGGGACAAGAAAAGATCACACATTAACTCACAATTCCAATGGCATTTTTAGAAGCTTATAAATTTTCTATTAACTAGCAATTTTATGGGTGCATTTTATGCTCCACCCTGTAAGATGACTTTAATTTGTCTTGCTTTCTCTTTTCTTTTCTTTTTTTTTCTTTTTTTTTTTTTATAGATTCTCATCCATTATTGAAGAGTGAACTATGCATATTATAGCTATAGTTTCAATAAGACTATAAAGGCTCTTAAACATTTAACTTGAACCATGCCATCCTAATGTTAAGTATAGCTAGAAAATTGACTAAACATCCTAAGACTTTGAAAGTAACAACAAAAGATAGTAAGAAAAACTTAAAACTATACTACATAAAACTTAAGATTGTACCAATTGAACTTTAAAAATAAGATATTGACATGGCAATAAAATTACACTTAATCATGCCAAGATAAACTTAGAAAAAACTTGAAAATAAAAATGAAGAATCCAAATGCATATACATTCATCAACTTAGCATAGCATGCAGAAAAAAAACTAAACACATGCATCAAAACATAAACATAAAACAAATACAAACATAAACAAACATCCCTCCCTTGAACTTAAACTTCACATTGTCCCTAATGTGAACCCAAAATAATAAAAAGAAGAAGGAAAAAATGCTTTCCTTTGTTATCGAAAGGAAAAGGTCAAGGAAAACTAACAACATAGCCTGTTTGAACTATAAAGGTATCCACTTTGTACTCCATCATCCTATGCCTTCTTGCAAGGTTTCTTGTCATAGTCTCTATTCCTCTTAATTGGTGTTGCATGGCTTATTGATTGTCCAACAATTGTTCCCAAATCCTTAAAGACCAACTTAATGCACAATGAGTTTTTCCATAAGAATGACCATAAGTTGGCTTACATGCACCCTCATAAGATTGGGCCGGAATGATGGCCAAAGCATCATGAGTTTCTTCTTCTTGAGGCACACAAAAATCATGTCCTCCCTCCTCTTCACTATCTTCCTTTTCTTCCTCATGCTTTTGAGGTGGTGGTGGTTCCAATCCCCTTCAATATGAACGATAACAGGCAGGAATGAACCTCATAGAGGCATCAACCACTTCACCTTTAATCAAAGTCTATTTTGTGAAAAATGTAAACTCAAGCACATATGTAAATTCATTCAAATCAATATTCAAGGCTTTAGCAATAATGGTCACTACATAACCATGAGTGATAGGGCTATCCATTTTAGAGGTGCATGCAAGTAATTTTTTAAAAATACAATAAGTCCAACAAAATTGTTTACTATTATGAATGCACCACATAAGGAATAACTTTTGATAAGTCACCCTATTGAGTTCAGATTTATTAAAAATCACACAAGTAAGAACCATAGGCAAAAGCTAAAATTTTAAGCCTTTGATAACATAGCTTTACCTATTTAGCCTGGAACGGGTTCTCAAATCAGTAAAGAATGTCCAAAATGCATGAATATCAAAGTTCTTAGGAGGATCACACATACCATCTCTCTTAAACCAAAAACTCTATACATAAATGAATAAGTAAGATTATGCTTTTCTCCTAACAAACAAAATTACAACACCCTAGAGTCATTCTCATTCACTTCTGATGTAGTATAAAATTCCAATACTAGATGAACATAAGTGGGTTTATACATTGAATGAAATCTAGCAAGACCATAAGAGCTTAAAAGATTATTAAGAGTATTAAGCATACCTAAATCTCTCAAGAGGCTAGTAGAAAAATACTTACAAGCCATAATTCCTCTTGGATTAAGAGAAATAAATCTAGCAACTTCCTTATGAGAAGAAATGGTAAATAGGGCCTTATACATTAAAGTGAAATTTTCTTATTGAGAAGCTTCCTCTTGTGGCCTTAAAGATGTTCAACCTATTGTTTTTGGCATCTTGGTAGATAAAATGAAGAAATGCTAAAAAGAAAAATGGAGAAACACGTGAAAAAGAACTAAGAACTTAAAAATGGAAAGCTTGAGAGAAACAAAGGAGAGAAAACCAAGATAGAGTAGGGAAGAAGAAGGGAAAAAAGTTATATTTATAAAGAAATTACTCTATTAGGAAATGGAAAATGTTGCCACAATAAAGAAAAATGAAGACTAGTATATATAGGGAAGGAAATTTTTTGAAAAAGGATGAGAAAATGTAGGAGAAGTATAACTCATTATGGGAAAAGACATAACCCTTTAGGGTTTCTCATACCATTTCAAAATAATTTGAAAAAGAAACAAAAATAATGACAAGAAATAAAGACTAAAAACAAAAACTGAAATAGGGCATTTAAGTGACATAAAGCAGAGAAAAATTTGGCCAAATTGGGTATGTTCATTAGTTGGCATAATTGTTTTTTGTAACAAGTCAGCAGAGGCATTACGACTTTGCACAGATGTGACTCTTGATGAGTCAGCACGACGATTGGTGACTCGGTACATAATGACTCTAGAATGACTTAGCACATAAGTCCGCATGTAGACTCTCTTTAATGAGTCAGCACAGGCATTATGACTTATCAAACCCTGCCTAAAAACTTAAAAATACAAACTTCCAAAAATTTTAAGAAAAAAAATTAGGGCATAAAAAATAATGTGTAAATATGGAATAACAACACAAAAACAAACAGCAAACATACTTATAAACATACTAAAACTACATATAAAGAAACTAGTGTAAAGGAAACTGAAAACAAACTTGTGTAAAAACCCAAAAGCATTAAGAAAATTTAGAAATGACCTATTTAGGTGTAGAGAAAGTAAGAAAATTCACCTCACCCATGGACTCACCAATAAAATATGGCTTAAGGGGATGACCATTTACTTTGAAAACTTCTCCCTTGCCATTCTTAAATTCGATTACTCCAAACTCATACACTTTAACAACTTTGAAAGGACCAGACCTTAGATTTGTGCTTCTTAGGAAATAACCTCAATCTTGAGTTATAAAGAAGCACTAAATCACTTTCATGAAACTCCTTTTTAAGAATATGCTTATTATGCAACATTTTGGTACGATCCTTATATAATTTAATATTCTCATAGGCATTCATTCTTAATTCCTCTATTCATTTAACTAAAGTAATCTCTTCCTACCAGCCTACTTCATATCAAAGTTCAAAGCCATTGTTGCCTAATAAGCCTTATGTTCAAGCTCAACTTATAAGCGACAAGACTTGCCATAGATAAGTTGATAGGGGGTAAGACCGATGGGTGTTTTGAAGGCTATCCTATATGCCTTAAGAGCATCATCTAGCTTTAATGCCAATCCTTTCCCAATAAAGAAACTATTTTTTCCAAGATCCAATTTAATTCTCTATTACTCACTTCTACTTGCCCACTAGTTTGAGGATGATATAGAGTAGCCACCTAGGAAAAATAACATTTTTAAACATCTTCCTAACTACTTTGGCATTATTAGTGAGAGTAGGCATTTCCTCAACCCAATTAAATACATAATCCATCATAACAAAAATATACTTGTGACCTAAAGAACTAGGGAAAGGACCTATGAAATTCATGCCCCAAACATCAAATATCTCTACTTCTAATACACTCTTCAATGGCATCTCATTCTTTCTTGTTATACTACCAATCCTTTGGCATTTATCACATCTAAGTACATATGCTCTAACATCCTTAAAGTACCTTAGAAGTTGTCTTCAATGTACCAAAATGGCCACTAACCTCAATAGAATGGCAATGCTTCAAAATGTCTTCAACCTCATCTTGAGGAATACACTTTATAATCAATCCATTAGCACACCTTTTGTAAAAGCAATGGCTCTTCCCAATAGTAAAACCAATAATCATACAAAAACATTTTCCTTTGATTATAATCTAAACCATATAGAAGAATGCCACTTACTAAGTAGTTTGCAATATCAGCAAACTAAGGAACTTCTTTAGACACCACACTCAAAAGGTGTTCACCATGAAAACTTTCATCTATATGCATACTAACATCATACGTCCTTAATCCATCTAGATCCAGCCCTGACAAGTGATTTGCCATAAGGTTCTCACTTCCTTTCTTATTTCTAATTTCCCAATCAAATTCTTGAAGCATTAAAATCCACCTTAAAAGCCTTAGCTTTGCATCCTTCTTACTTAAAAGGTATATAAGGGAAGCATGATCTGAATAAACTATAACCTTTTGCCTTACTAAATAAGCTATAAACTTATCAAATGCATAAGCAATAGCTAATAACATTTTTTCTGTTATGGTATAGTTGATTTAAGCTCCATCTAACAACTTGCATAATTTATCACATATGGTTTACCTTCCTTTCTTTTCCCTAAAACTGCCTCAACAACAAAATTGCATGCATCACACATAATCTTGAATGGTGCATCCTAATTAGGTGGTTACAAAATAGGTCCTGAAACTATGGTCTTCTTTAATGTCTCAAATGAATTAATGCAAGCTTCATCAAACACAAATTTCGCATCCTTTGTGAAAAGATTGCATAATGGCTTAGCTATATTTGAGAAATCCTTGATAAACCTCTTATAGAATCCCACATGGCCAAGGAAACTTCTAATGTCTCTTACACTCTTTGGAGGAGGCAAATTGGCTATCACCTCAATCTTTGCTCTATCTGCTCCAATCCCTTTACTTGAGATAGAATGACTAAGAACAATACCCACTTGAGCCATGAGTTGACATTTTTTCCAATTAAGTACCAATCCATACTCCATACATCAATCAAAAACTTTAAAAAGATTCTCTAAATAATGGTCAAAGTTACCTCTATAGAAACTAAAGTCATTCATAAAGACTTTAATGCATTCATCTATCAAATCACTAAAAATAGAAAACATGAATCTTTGAAAAGTAGTAGGGGCATTACATAAACCAACACGCATATGCCTAAATGTAAAAGTTCCATAACGACATGTGAATGTAGCTTTTACTTGATCGTTAGGGTGAATAGGTATTTGATAAAAACTACTTAAACCATCAATATAGCAAAGATAAGGAAAATTAGCCAGCCTCTTTGAGACTTGATCGAAAAATGGCAAGGGAAAGTGATCATTTATAGTAATCTTGAAGCTTTACTTCACATGCCAACGTATGTAAAATTCATGAAAGATTTATGCTCAAGAAGCTAGAGGGAATAGGTATTGTTTTTTTGTTTGAAAGTTGTAGTGCCATTCTCACAAATAAAATCCTAGCCAAATTAGATAACCTAGGGAGTTTTACACTACCTTGTGAACTAGGGGGAAATTTTATAGGAAATGCATTATGTGACTTAGGAGAAAGCATAAATCTAATGCCATGTTCTCTGTACAAGAAATTAAAGCTAGGTGACATTAAGATGACTAAGATGGCAATTCATTTGGCAAACCCATCATGTGACATGGATGAGGATAGGAAAGTGCCACTCATTGTAAAAAGACCATTCTTAAACACTACAAGAGCATTTATAAATGTATATGGACAAACCATAACCCTTAGATTTAACGATAAAGAGATTATTTTTATGTGAACAAGGTAATGAAGCACCCATCGTGTGAATTTAAGGAGTCGCTATGCTTTGTGGATGCTATTAAGGATTGTACAGCAAAAGTGCAAGAGAAAATCCTACTAGATTATCCATTGAAGAGTTGCTTGATGCATTCAACTAAAGAAAGGGGTTTGACGAATAATAAAAGCAAGATTGTGAGGAAGCTGGAGAAAGAGTGTGAAGAAGGATATCAAAATAAAGAAGGATTTGAACTACCAAAAAAAGATTTAAAAACAAAACTCAAACCCCTTCCCTCTCATTTAAAGTATGTATTTTTGGAAGATGGAACAAAACTAGTGATAAAATCTTCTATTTTGATAGGTGATGAGGAAGAGCTGTTGATAAAAGTGCTAAGAAAGCATAAAAAAGCCATTGGATAGGAGACATTGTATCTTAAAGGAATCAACCTAATCTATTGCACTCACTGTATCCCTATAGAAGAGGATTACAAGCCAGTTGCACAACCTAAAAAAAGATTGAATTCGAGAATGCAAGAGGTAGTAAAGAAAGAAGTTCTAAAATTGTTAGATTCATGTATAATCTTTTCTATCTCTAATAGTAGTTGGGTAAGTATGGTATAGCGTGTTCCTAAGAAGGAAGGGATGACAAAGATAGAGAATGAGCATAATGAACTCATCGCAACTTATACAGTTATAAGTTTGAGACTATGTATCGATTATAGGAGGCTAAACAATGCAACTAAAAAAGACCATTTCCCTTTCCATTCATTGATTAAATGCTCGAGAGATTAGTGGGAAATAGGTTTTATTGCTTTCTAGATGGGTATTCGGGATATTTGCAAATCCTTATAGCCCTCAAGGATCAAGAGAAAACTAATTTTACCTACCTATAAAGCGTTTTTGCTGATAAGAAAATTCCCTTCAAATTATACAATGCACCAAGTACATTTCAATGGTGTATGATGGTAATTTTCCATGACTTCAAAGAGAAATTTATGGAGGTGTTTATGGATGACTTCACCATTTATGGAAGGAACTTTAAATGCTATTTAAATAATCTCAATTTAGTATTAGAAAAGTATGAGGAAACCAACTTGGTATTAAATTGGGAGAAATGCCATTTCATGATAAGGGAGCATATTATTTTGGGACATAAAATATCTGAGAAGGGAATAGAAGGCGATAAGGCCAAAGTAGAAGTGATTGAGAAACATCTACCCCCAACCATTGTCAAAGGAGTTACGAGATTTCTAGGACATGTAGGGTTTTATCGTAGATTCATAAAGACTTCTTTAAAATTGCTAAGTCTTTATCAAATTTGTTTATGAAAGATGCTCCTTTTGATTTCACTAACAAGTGCTTGCATGCTTTCAACACACTAAAGCAAAGACTAATTTTAGCCCCGATGATTATCTTTCTAGATTGAAGCTTCCATTTAAGCTAATATGTGATGCAAGTGACTTTGTAGTGGGAGCAGTGCTAGGACAAAGGAAGGAGAAGGTCTTTTGTGCTATCTTTTATGTAAGCCATACCTTGATAGGAGCCCAAGTGAACTACACCACCATAAAAAAAAACTTCTTATCATAGTTTCTACATTTCAGAAATTTAAACCTTATCTCCTTGGTGCTAAGATTGTTATGTAGTCTGGTCATACAACATTAAGACATATTTTTGCTAAGAAAGAATCCAAGCCGAGGTTGATTAGATGGGTGCTTCTTTTGCAAGAGTTTAATTTAGAGATTAAGGATAAGAAGGGGGTGAAGAACTTTCTAGCGAACCATTTATCCAGGTTAGAGCATGAGCATATTGAGAAAGGGGAAATCCTTGACCTTTTCCAGATGAGCACATTTATGTGAATTATGTTTTTGAGGCTTCCATACCATGGTTTACTGACTTAGCTAACTACCTTACAGGTAGTTTTATGCTGAATGATTGTACATGGCAACAAAGGAAAAACTAAAACTTGATGCTAGGCAATACGTATGGGATGATCCCTATCTTTTAAAATTATATGCTGATCAAGTGCTCAGAAGATGCACTCCCAGAGAGGAGTAAAAAGAAATCATCAAGGCATGTCATAGTGAAGAAGTCGATGGACAACATGAACCCAATAGGATGGCATAAAAACTCTCCAATCTAGATTTTATTGGCCTACTATGTTTAATGATGTTAAAGATTTTATTCAGTCTTGTGATACACATCAAACAGTAGGCAATATATATAGAATGGATGAAATGAATTGACTAACATGTTTGAGGTAGAGTTGTTTAATGTTTAGGGTATAAGCATTATGGGACCTTTTCTAGTGTCTTACGTGGTTTGAATATATACTAGTGGTAGTAGATTATGTTAGTAAATGGGTAGAAGCTGTTGCCACTAGGACTTGTGATGCCAAAGTAGTCTTAGAATTTTTTTGGAGTTATATATTCACTCGATATGGAGCACCTAAGGCTATAATTAATAATGGTGATAAGCACTTTGTCAATAATCAATTCAAAACTTTGCTAAAAAAATTTTTGTGTTAGACACAAGGTCACCAACCCATACCATGCATAAGCGAACTACTAAGTTGAAGCATCAAATCGAGAAATCAAATCAATTTTAAAGAAAACAATGAATACCTCTAGGAAAGATTGGTCCCTTAAACTTGATGAAGCATTGTGGGCATATAAGATTGCTTTAAGACACCTATAGGGATGTCCCCTTTTAGGCTAGTTTTTGGCAAGTCTTGTCACCTACCAGTTAAACTAGAACACAAAGCTTATAGGGCCACTAAGTTTTTAAACTTTGATCTTTATAGTGCAGGAAAATGTAGGGAATTGCATTAAATGAGTTGGAAGATTTAAGATTTTTGGCTTATGATAATGCAGAACATTACAAGGAAAAAACTAAAAGATGGCATAACAACATGCTAGTGCCTAAGGAATTTTTGCAAAGAATAAAGGTACTTGTGTATGATAGTCACCTTAGACTATTTCCCAAAAAACTTAAATCAAGATGGGAAGGACCTTATGAAGTGGTTGATGTCACTCTGTACGGAGTTGTCACTATTAGGCATCCAAATGATGGCAATGAATTCAAAGTTAATGATAACCGCCTCAAACTGTACTTTGAGTCCAAGCTTGAAGTTGCATTGGTGGTTGTGGCATTAAAGGATGTTTAGTGAGTTCACTCAAAGTTGAGCTAGCAACTTGTTAAACCCGGAACTAGTTCTAACTCTATCTCTTTATTTGTTTCATTTAATTGTGTTTGATGTTTTTAGTGTTTAAGTTTTTATTTTGTTAGTATGTTATAGTTAAATAAGTAGTGATTAATTATTGATTGAATGCTTGCTAAGATAGGTATGAAATTAGTTGAGTGATTAAGCATGAAAAAGGATGTTAAATTTTGAAAGTTTATAAAAATTTGGTTACACACGGTAGAGATAGATTTGTCCCCACCGTGTAACTTATCCATTTTTTGTTATAGTAGGGTGCATATGGTAGAGACCATTTTATCTCTACTGTGTTCCACATGAAATTTTAGTTATAGAATAGGGTACATGGTAGAACCCATTTGGTCTCCATTGTGTGTAAATCCTTAGTTTGAAAGCAGTAAGGGTTACAAAGTAGAGATAATTTTTTCTCCACCATGTGCAATTTGTAATTTTTGGTACAGAAGGTGTTACACAACAGAGACCATTTTGTCTCTATCATGTACAATTATGTGGTTTTAATACAGAAGGGTGTACATGGCATAGACCATTTGTTCTCCACCGTATACAATTTGAATTCTTTGAAGCAAAATTAGGTACATGGCAGACACCATATTGTGTCTGCTATGTCTTTTAAAAATTGACATTGTGCATTTTGATATGTTATGTGTATGATAGAGACCATTTGGTCTCCACCGTGAATCAAGGGCTTTTAGTCGTGTCCCTTTTTAAATAATCCCATTTTTTGTAACTTTTCACCTTTCATTCTCTTCCCTTCTCTCCCTCTCCCCATTTCTGGCTAGAGCACTCATTTTACTTCACTCTTTATGCATTTTCTTCATATTTTAAACAACATTCATCAAGTAAGTAACTTCATCTTTTCCTTTTCATTTTTGATCTCTAATTTTATTATGTTCTTAAATGATTTATGTGGAATAGGAGTTATTTTTGTTAAAATTTCTTTGTTTATACATAGATGTATATTTTGTGTTGGTTAGAACAAGTTTTAAAAGCCTAGGGTTGGTTCAAATATAGGTTTACATGTTTTTGCTTTTTTTGAAGGTATGCTTGAATTTAGTGATTTTAAGAACTAAAATTAGTGTTTTGAATTTTATAGAACTTGTAGAATGCCTTTTTATTGCAAATTTTGAACATGCATGCTTTGTTCTTGATTAAATGCCTTAAAGAAGTAAAATTTCTATTTTTAGCCAACCTACCCGTGTTCTTGTGCTTTAATTGTCAAAAGTAATATTCTTTTAAATGTTTAGAATGCAATGTGTGTGCATTTACACGAATGTTTGAAGCTATTTTTCATTTGTCCAATCAATGCACATGAAGGTTTAGTTTTTAAACTGAAAATGTTGTTTAAACAAATTAGTTGCCCTATTTTCAATGCTATTGCCATACTTTTATCTTGGCGAATTAGCCTTGTCTATGGGAGCTTGCCTCCTCTATTTTGTTGCACCAATTTTGTCATGTGTGATGGTCATCAATTAGCTAAAGCATGGTAATTAAGGTTGTTAGTTCCATCGATTAAATAGTATTGTTTAAGATTGTTCATTTTCGGTTGTATCAAGTAATCTCTTTTTAATGCATTGTATAGTTGTTAGTTGTTTATATTTCTCTTAAATACCTAATTTTTGTTACTCAAGGCATGTTTAATTATATGTTGCATTTTCCAATTTTGCACTTTCTTTTGCCATTATTTTGTGATTTATATATTATACAATGTTTTATATATTAAACATCATCGATCTGTCTTCTGTATAGAGTCCCCTCTACACTAATAAATTGACTTGATAACTTTTGAATTATCCTTTGGTCTTTCTTTATTACTTCTTAGGGGAACATAGAGCTCTCTAAATAATTTTGGATGTCATAGTATCATGGCCTATTATCGACTTTCTCTAGGTTCATAAGCTGTTAATTCTCAAAGCACAACTTGGCTGAACTTGTGATGACTACTAGCCTCATAACTATTCCTTTGGGGTTGTCCCATATGGATACTAAGGTTCTCAGGGCATCTACCAACTAATTCTCATCTCACGATACATGCTTGAAGAAACATACCTTAAACTGGCCACTTAGGCCCCTTAAATGCTCCATGTAGGGCATCAACCTATCCTTCTATATGGACCATTCTTCCTTCACTTGGTGAGTCACTGAACACCTTGACAGCCTTTACCCCCAGTGCTATCAATGCTTCTATCCTCTTATATGCAGGCTTTATATTCAACTTTATTGTTAGTCACCTTAAACCCCCAGTTTCTTGGCCAAAGGGGTTTTTCACCATCGGGCATGATAAGGATGACTCCTGCTCTATCTCCCTTATTTTTATAGACTAGTCAAAATATATCTGCCAACCTTGGACTATTATGCCATTGATGCTTTTATCTAGGAATTCATACTCAACTTGATCCTTTTTTAACAGGTGGTTAATGAGAAATTTTGCCACTGCCCTTCCCTTGATTGTTTTTTTGGTCATATAATCTTCTTCAAATTCTTGTAACAATAAAAGCCACCTTCCCATTTTCCCAGTAGGGATGGTGTTGATAGAAGGTATCTGAGTGGGTTATGCTTAGTTACCGTCTAAATTTTATAGGAATAGAAATAGTATCTTAGCTTTTTTAAGGCCTATTACTACTAAACAAATCTTTTCAACATTTACATGCTTGGTGTTGTATGGTAGGAACTTCTTACTCAGGTAGTGCACAAAAAACTCTACTCCAGCTTCATCTTTCTGAGCCAACATGGGCCCCATTAAACCTTGCTCCATTGCTATGTATAAGATCAAAGGCTTGTTGGTCTTTGTGGTTAGAAAGTTGGAAGGTGTAGTAAGTACTGCTTGATAGTATCGAAGGGTTTATAATAGTCATCATTCCACTTGACTAGCTGATCTTTTCTTAAAAGCTTAAACATTGCCTCACATATAGAGGTGAGCTTGTCGATGAATCAACTGATGTATTAAATCCGCCTTAAAAGCCCTATGATCTATTTTTCATTCTTTAGCAGAGGCATTTCTCGTAAGGCTTTCACCTTTTGTGGATCTATTTCTATCCCCTTCAGGCTAACAACATATATACCCTAATAGCTTACCTGATGTAACACAAACATACACTTTTTTGGGTTAAGATGAAAGTTATACTTATCGATTCATTGGAAAAACTTATCTAAGGCCTTAAAATGTCCATCCCTAGTAACTGTCTTGACCATCATGTCATTAACATACACTTCAATTTCCTTGTGGATCAAGTCACCAAAGATCTTAGTAGCCATTCTCTGATATATAGCTCTTGCATTCTTTAATCTAAACGGTATGACTTTGTACATATAAGTTTCCTATTTAGTAATGAAGGTTGTCTCCCTTGATCATCTATCTTCTTTAAGATCTAATTGTACCCTACATAACCATCAACAAAATTTTACATTATGTATTTTGTTGTACTGTCAAATAGTAAATCTATGTATAGGAGTGGAAAGTAATCTTTCGAACATGCTTTATTGAAATCTTGGTAGTCTATACACATTCTTACCTTCCCGTCTTTATTGTCCATAGGGACAACATTTGCTAGCCAAGTGGGATATTAGTCCTTAATTAGGAACTTAGCCTCAATTTGCTTTATTAATTTTTTATTTACCTTTTCTTCCCATTTCGACTAGAGCCTCCAAAGCTTCTACTTTACTAGCTTACTATCTAAATATGTGGGAATGGCATGCTATGTAACTTCTCTATCAATTTTGGTTATGTCTTCGTAGGTCTAGGCAAAGACTTTTTTCATATTTTCTTACTATTCTCTTAAATTTTACCCTTACCTCAGGAATTATGTAAGATGCAATCAAGATCTGTTTAAGGTTATCCTAGGTTTCAAGATTAAATAGAGCAGTGTTTGTTAAATTAATGTCAAATATGAATGAGTCATGATTATGATTATGTATGATGTAATCAGATGAAATATTGCACAAATAAGAAAAGTTATTCATCTTATTAACTTGAACAAAAATGGTACATTATCACAAAACAATTTAAGAATATAAATTACATCAGCAAAAGAATCATTTTCTAAATTAGGGATGGTTGATGTAATGGCGGTTACCTCTCTTCCTTCTGTCGCGGGAACTAGTGGTGGAGTCTCTTCCTTATGAGTTGTAGCCTCGTACTAAATCTTTTCTTTCCCTTTAGCCTTGATGACCAGCAATAATACTGCTTTTGAACAACCCAGATTTAGATTAGGGAGCTTGTCCATGACTTTTTCATCCCAAAATCCCAATACAGGCTTAATGATCCCAGCTGACAAGTTGAAGAAATCATTAAAGATCTCAAATCTATGGAGGACCTTTTTTTAAACCAACATAGGCTTAACCTCTTTATAGTAATTATGTCCCTTAGATACTGGCACAAAATTTTCTAGGTTATGAGGAATCCTTCCTAGTTATGAGTTAGTCTGCTTCTCAACATTGTTCTTACAATAGCCTAAACCTTTCTTGTTCCTCTAACTAATTGGATTAATAGGCTCATAGGTCCCCTAATGGTTTTTCCCAACTAGCACCTAGCAAGTAACTCTTCTTCTTCACCATATCGACAACTTATGGATTTGCAAAATATGTTTCTTCTTCTTCAACACCGATCCCTACTTCATGGAACCATTGAATGGCTAATTAGCTATGCTTAGAGTAGAGACTAAATTTTTCCTTGTTGCCTTAATAGTGACCAAACCACCCTTATGTAGAATGTAGACCATCTACTGTAGGGTGGAAGGAGCTCCTCCTAGCTTGTGGAACCAAGTTCATCCTAATAACAAGGAGAAATTAGCTAGTATCTAAAGCATTGCAAATTCTGCCTCTGTTTCAATAGGCCTTATCTTAACTATTGCACTAAAAGTGCTATCAGCTTGCCTCTTAATATTGTCATAGGTTGTTATAGTGAGCCTAGACTTAGTAAGCAGAGTCTCATCAATACCATAGGCCATCATTGCCATAAAAAGGCACACATTGATAGTAGAGTCATCATATACCATTACACATGTAGTATGCTTACCATTCAACTCAGCCCTGATGTATAAAGGCTCGCATACTTCCAAAGGAAGGTCCATATTAGTTAACATAATCTTCTCCTCAAATTTTCCTTTCACCATCTTTAGTAGCGAAGAAAGAGATATGGCAGTAACAACAGTCAATTAACACAGAGCTTCCACCAATTTTTGCTTGTGGGAAGGTGACTACCCTAATAAATCCCAGATCAAAATATGAGCAAGTGTCTTCTTAATTTGTTTAAGGACTAAATTGTCCTCTATTACTCTTTCCTTTATAGACACAGTGGGTTTTTACTGCCTCTAAACCTTAGGCATAACCCTACCACTCCTTATGATGACTTGAACCACTCTTTCTTTTGCCAATTCCTTCTCATCTTTATTAGTTTCCCATGGATCCTTTGGCTCCTCCCCAGTCTTAATCGACTTCACTTCACTATCTGTATCCCATATATCTTTCAGTCCCACTAATTCCACCACTTCTATTGATTTTTCTACACTTTGCCTCTGAACTTGTATCATTTTCTTGAGCCTTGTGAGTGATAGCCAACATACTCATTACCATACAGGTCCCTAAGAACATACCACTTTAGAAATCAAGACTCGAACATGAACACTAGCGATGGCATAACATTATAAGTCTCCTCTTTTTTAGCCATTTCTTCCGGATTGGGTATCTATTGGGAACCAACCAAATCTTTCATGCAATCCCTCAAAGTGCAACAATAATCAATTTTGTGCCCCATATGCTATCCTGATTAACCTTTAGTCTTCGCAGGCTTGGACGACAATGGCTATAGTTTCCCTTCTTTCATCAACAGACTAAGGCACCAGGATAGTGATTTTTCCAAATTTGAATAATGTTGTTGATTGACCCTTATGGCTTAAACTTTAGAAGTTCTTCCATTATTATGCCCACTGCCACTACTATCACCAACATTCTTACCAAAACTAGAGTTTCCAAAACCCTGCTTATTTTTACTACCATAAGCACCACTATTCAAACTTATAGAGCTGGCCTTATTGGCTAGGTACTCTCCCCCAGCTTTAATCACTATATCTTTTAAGGACTCCCAATCTTTCAATCTATTCATCTTGAGCCCCTCTTTGAATTAAAGGCTAGCATTATGAATGAATTACCAAATCTAATCTGGCATGTCAGGCTTCCTTTTTTTCTCTATCACTCTATTCCTCCATCATATGAGATACTCATGGAAAGACTCCTTGGGTTTCTATTGCAAAAGCTCTAAATCCTTCATAGTGACCTTAATACAAGTGCTACAATCATACTACTTAAAAACTCCTCTATCAACCTCTTTCAGTCTTATTTGGTCTTCCTATCCAAACTATGATACCAGTTAATAGTGAGACCCACAAGGCTGAAACTAAAGAAGTATATTTTCTGCCTCTTGGAAAGAGTAATCCTTTTCATAAGTAGGACATACTACTTGATGTGAGCTAAGGGGTTAGAAAAACCATCAAATTTCATCAAATCGGGCATATTAAATTAGCTAGGCAAAGCGTCCTCATCATCCAAATGAATATCCTTAAGATTGACTCCTTTCCCTGCTGACAATATCCTAGTCAAAGCCTCCAGTTTTTTTTTATTTTTTATGGCAGGGTTCTCTTTCTTAAGGATAAAACTCTTCAATGCTTGAAGGGCTCATAGTTTCTCCTATTCATTTGTTATAAAGTCATGCTCAGAACTACCTCGAGTGATTTCTCTTTCCTTCCTCCATGAAGCCATATTCCTAACATTCATTGTTAATGGACGTTTCACACGGCTTCTGCCGAAATCCCTCCGATTGTGGTCAGTTTAACTCCAGCAGCAGTGGTCACAGCTAAAATTGAGGCTAGACTAGCTATAAGGCTAGCAAACATTGACATCATCTTCCTTTCAATGTCATCCATTCTCTTATCCATATTTTGAGAACCAGAAGAATCAACAGGACAAGTAAGCTCAGATATTATTTCCCTTTCTGATTGTTCTGAATAACCCTCTAAAGACACTTCTGGTAGACTATCTATACCCAACTCAGATCCCAGTTCTAAACTCTAACCTATACCAATCCTTTTACTTGCTCAAAGAACTATTTCTTAACCAAATGACCGTTCGAACCCCAAAACCACTTGGTCAATGATGGCTCTATTATGGCTACTAAAATATGTTTGTTAACATGATGCATGTGTATGTGCAAATGTATAATCATGAGATGTAGTTGTGACATATGCTGGAGGCCACTCTAATTTTTGGGTTCACTCTTAGAGGCCTATTTTTAGGGTTTGAGACTTGATGAGACTCACTATTAATTATAAATTGGCTACTTTGTAATAAAAAGGGGTTAAACCCAAATTATTGTTGGTAGTCAATCCTTGAAGGCATCTACTAATGGGCCAAAAAGAGGTAGGTGTCATAGAGTCGCCACCCAATAGAACATTATGAAATAATTTTTGACCTTTTGATGCTCAAATAGAGATTGGTGTTTGGGACATCACTTTTATTAGGCACCTTTGTTATGTGTTATTTTATACTTGAGTTTTAAATTTTAATCCGCTCTCTTCTCTAATATAATGTAAAGATATAAAATTAAATAAACATTCCAAGCAATAAATAAACGAATAAATAAATTCCAACTACTTAGGCTTATTACTAAAGTAAATCATCCAAAAGTAAAAAAAAATGATACACATACATAAATCGGGATATTCATTTGAGAGGGAACATTGGTTCCCTCATGCATATTTTTACAAAATATCTCATTTGTTCTTTACTTGGCTTTGGATGGAAAATTGGACATTGCTATAAGTTTTTGAAAGAAAACCCAAGTTAGTTAATAGAAATCATTTTGAGTGCCTTTTCCTTTAAACGTGCACAAAAGCCCTTTTTCACTAGTTATTACAACCTAGAAATAATATACATCTAAAAATACTAAATTAATAAATAATAAAAAATAATAAACTAAGTAATAAATAAATAAAATAAATGAAAAAAGCAACCAAATGGAAGGTGGTGGTCATTAGCCAACTAGGGCATGACTCCCAATGTGAAATTCCTCACAAAGTCTTCCAAAATGAGTAAAGTCAAATAATCACATAAACCATAAAAAGGTAAATAAATTAACATTATTAGAAAAAGCACAAATAAATAATAAAGCACAAATAAATAATAAAACACAAAAAAGAAATTTATTCATTCAACCATATGTATAGAATTAAAATATGCATAGAATCAAAAATAAACATTTTAAGGATCAAAGACGTAATGCAAACAATACTAAAATACATAAAATATGTGAATAAAAGACCTAAAAACCAGCCATAGATGCCCATAAAAGGGTGACAGATGGCCATAGCTAAAAGAGGGACAAGATGAGAAGGAACTCCCACTATGTCCCATTTATCACTTTGATAGATGGCCATCCATGGGAGCTTTTTCCCATCTGTCACTCACAAAATGGAATAGAATGCAGAAAAATCACCCAAAAATCATAAAAAAAATTGCAAAAATACAAAAATACTCAATTATTAAAGCCTAAACATGCTAAAATAGGATTATAACCTTAAAACATGCATTAACTAGTCTAACAACTCATTAAAATACATAATAGCATAATAAAAATAAAGCTTAAACATATATAACAATAGAGCAAACCCTAACTTGATAACATCATTAATATGCATGTTGATCCATATTCATACATTACCAGATTTTAAACATTTATATCATCAAAGCATAGTGCATAAACACATTTATTTCAATAATAATTAACATGATCATGTATGATAATTTTTAGAGAGAGAAAATAAAAGATGAGCCTAGAATATTACCCTCAGGCGATATTTTAACTTTGAATTTCTTAAACTCCAGTTCTCCACTCTAATTATATTCTTTGTGTGTCAAAAAGTTGAATGATTCTTTGTGTGTGTGTGTGTTTGAATCAAAAGACTTAAAAAGAGAGAAAATTAGTTTTTCTTCCCCTCTAATAATTATTTATGTATCAAATTGATATTCCCCACCTGGAAACCCTAAAATATTTTCCTTTTATATCTAGGGTAGAGTTGGAGTTTAATTCCAACTCTATCTTCTCTAAATCTAGAGGGATAAACCCCTTAAAATCTGGATTAAAATCCCCTGATATCTATCTTCTATTTTTTTATTTCCAAAAACATGGGAAATTTGGGTATTTAACCACAAACGGTTATCCCTTATGAGAGGTGGTCGTCCCTAAGGCAAAAAATCCAAAATTTACAAAAAAGGCCCATGATCCAACCTAGACAAGAGAGAGAGGGCCATAGATGACCATCCCTCACGTGATAGATGCTCATCTATCATCACTAAAGGCTAAGATTAAGGTTTTCATGCTCTTTTGTTAAAACCTTTTGAAAACACTTGAGAAATTATAAAATCTTTGAGAAAACTATGAGAAATTCACAATTGGAGCTTCGAGATCTACATCTATTATCAAGAATATACTATTTTCTCATCATTAGGTAACTTTGATCTAAGCTGCCTTGGGTCATGGTGTCTATAGCTACATCAAATTTTGTGGAGCTAGTACACCAGTGCCAAAGTAAGCTAAAATTCAGATTAAAAATAGGAAAGACATGTACTTAAGATAGTGAATCTATTGATTAATTAAAAACATACCTTCTAAAGCAATGAGTCTCTAGGTTGATTAAAATATGTACCTTTTGAGGCAGTAAGTCTCTTGGTTGGGTTGTTATCATCATCTTATTAATGCTTTTTAACCCCAGTTCCGGTAGTTAACATCAGTTTACTAATGTGTTAACCCTAGATTGACTATTTGATTAGCTTTAACTTATCGACATGCAAAATCGAGATGAATTGATTGAATCTGATTAGTGCCAGTTTGTCGACATGTAGGATTAAATTTTGAGTGTGTCTGATTAGCACCAGCTTGTCATCATGTAGAATTGAGATGATTTAATTGAATCTTACTAGTGCTAGCTTATTGGCATGCAAAGTCAGATTGACTTGTTGTATTTGATCACTGCTAATTTGTCGGCCTGCAAAATCGAATCAGATTGAGTGATATTTGGCTAGTGTCATCTGTAGACATACCTAATCTTCCAATTATGATAGCTTGGGTGCTTTGTGGATGTAGCTGCTCCTTTTGAAATAACATTACACTTGAGCAACTTTTGGAAAATATGCATTTGTGAGGTGTTACTAAAATGTTTTAAAGCTTGTGTTTTGCAAGTGTAGGTTTATACTAGAGATATTTAGGCTTAATACTATGATCTTGGATAGATTTTGTGCACTTCTTGAGGACTATGTCACCACTCTGTTGATTGGGAGCAATGTAAGGAAAACCATCATCAACAAGGCTATTTACATGCTTGATCTTACTCTATGTCTTCCTAGAATTTACATTGTTATCAGGCTTTTGCCTCTTGTCCAATAGTTCCTCATCGTCAATATCAATCTTATGACTTCTTATGTGTTCATATCAAAACATCCTATGTTCTAAATAGTATAGTTCATTACCTAAGGATCCTCTTAGTTATATTCCAAATGAACATTGACTACTGCAATAACATTCTGAAAATTATACAACTCTGGCTCCGATTTTGCAAGGTAGCTAGTGGTGAAAGTTCCAAAAGGTGGCCTTTCCATAACTTAGATATGATAGCAAAGACATGTCTGCTTCATAGTGATTGTACTTCATATCTTGCCTCCCATTAACTCCAGTAAAAAGGCATTTGACACCCCAGGCAATGGTACAATCTTTTTCCTGTTCAATAATTCCCTTGTCCAAAAGAGATTGGAAAGAAAGTGATTCCCCTCTTAAATGACTCTAGTTTGTGTGAATTTTCAACAACCAAAAGGGGACATAAGGTCTTTCCAAAATAAAAAAATATCTGTACTTCTCTTTATTATGCATCTCTGTTTAGGCGACTCCTCGTGATGAGGATGGGTACTTTAGCCCATGTTTTGGTTGTGGTGGTAGGTATATGCCCTTTGATAGGGGTTTCAGGTACCTATGAGATGGATTTAATATTAGTGCTTTGCTTATTGAGTTTGTATGTTTTCATTTTCTTTTCTATTTTTTGGGTCCTCTTTTTTGTCATTACATATTAATTACATGTTTTCTTGTTTGTCTCATTATTCATTTTTTCTTTTTAGGTATACTAAACATAAATACAATAATCAAAACATAAATAAAGTACATACATTAAATACAAGTTCTATCTTTATATACATCTAAAGTATTTAAAGAAAGTTTTAAACTCCCTAAACACAAAAATAACAAATATACAGAGATAGTCTCAGTCCTCTACGATAGGCTGGCCCAAATAGAGGTCTAAAGGTTGAGGGCTTGGGAGGTCTGGCAGGCGCCATAGCTTATAGTGTTGCTAGCAGTTGCTCATCATCCTGCCTAAACTTGAAGTCGAACCTTAGCAATGTTACTATTAGAGGTTGTAGAATCTGCGCTATCACCTTTGCTTACTACTCTGATCCCTAGCTAACCTCAGTGACTGCCCTGAAGTGCTGCTCGAGATATCTCATTAGATCATCCCTCAAGTATCTTAGGTTCCTCCTTAGCTGCTCATCTATCTTAACTATAGCCTATTTGCCTCTAGGGACATTACCCTCATTGCCATCTCCCTGCTCCTTGATATGGGCAAGTGACTCATCAAACACCTATAGGGATGTATCGAATCACTGATACCTCACACTTCTGTCTACAGAGCCTGCACTATCGTTGGTAACACGTATAGAGACTGCACCACTACTAGTGCTAACTGTAGAGTCTGATCCTATCACTTAACAATTTCTTTTATGGCAATCAATCTCCTAGATATGTCATCAGATAAGAGGGCTGATGACGAATGTACTAGTGGCAAAATAGATGAGGATACCTCTAGGTGTGCTAGAGGTGGTGGTGCAGTCAATGTAGATACACCTGGATGTCTATACGGCAAAGTAGTATAGGTGGATGCTCCTGAATGCCTATAAGGAGAAAACCTCCCTATCCTCCTAACTAGAGACCATAGGTGTCTAATCGGCAATTGGAGATGTGTTGGTGCTTGAGGTGACCCTCCCAGAAGATCTTATAGTTCTATCTACATGTCAAACTTATAATCAAAATCGGCCCCTACCCCTTGCTACTTCTGTGGCTCCTTTACCTGATCATCCTACTGTAGTTGCTATAATGGAGGTGCCTGTAGGGCTACTAGTGGCTCCTATGATGGCTAATTCTGAATATCCCTCTCTGTATGTGCATCTTGCACTATGGGGTCTAGACCAAACCTCTTTTTGGTCTTTAGAATGATCAACAGCTGATACTGACCCTTTCATCCCTAAATCGGCTCTATTATCTTCATGGTAAGTACAGCCTATAAAATCCACATAAATATTTTCCTGAATAGGGTCCCTACACCTGATCTTATCTTCCCCTAATGATAGTAATAATCGAGTCACTACACCCCCTATGCAAATATGCGTGGTGGACTGGGTGGCTGACCGGTATCTAGCAAGTGTACTAGATCGGCTAGTAATACAGGGAAATATAGATTAAGACCCCAAATATCGTACCCAAGGGAACATGGATTGCTAAGAATAATATCTATGCATGAATTAAATTAATCCAAGATTGCTTCTCAAATGTTTTTGATTTAAAAGCAAAAATTAGACAAAATAAACAATTAAACAAAACAAAAGCTAAAACATAAATTAAAAATAAAGCAATAACTGGAATTCTCTTGCTAAAGAAACTATCAACCTTAATTTTCATTGTAATGACTTAAATTCAATATAAACACTAGTGATTATGAAAAAACTAGTAATAGAGCAAGATATCTTTATTCAAGTATATCATTCTTAGTATTAAACTCATAGACAAATCTAATACTTAGCATGCAAGTCTAGTTTTAACTTCCTAAATATTCATTGAAGCCTTTCTCAAGTGATTCAACTCCAATTCATTCTTAGTTCCTCCTCTTTTAGTATTAACCAATAAAATTCACACATAATCATCTCATATTTTGGATAATAATCGTGCATAAACATTAAAGAGTCAATCTAAGAACATGCAAATTATTAACTATGTCAAAACCAATTTTTAGTTATTTATTCAATAAACCAACAATCAATCTCAACACAATCAAAGATAAGAATATTCTTAAAACCAAGAAATAATCAACCGATATTAAAAATTAAGCTCAAAATAAAGTCATAACAATGAAAATATAAGATTTCAAGAATCCATTAGCAAAAGAAGAAAAACTACTTCCTAAACATGTTTAAAATCTAAAGACAAAGTTGAAGAAAAATAATGAAAACATAAAAACAACGTAAAATAACTAAACCTAATTCTAAGATTTCTCTAATTGATTCTACTAATTGATTCCTTTATTTGGTATTAAATTTGTCTATTTATAGGCAAAAGATGTTGCAGAAGCCTTCCAAACTTCCCAAATTGGAGTAGGAAAAGAATCCTTATTGAATAGGAAAATATCCCAAATCCTTCTTTGCATGGGAGAACTTGCACGTGGCCACGCCCTTCTCTTTGCTTTCTTTACATGTGGTCATGTGTCCCTTAGGCTTCCCTCACACGTGGTCACGTGTGGAATAAGCTTTGGGAACACGTGGTCACGTCCTTCTTTTGGTTTCCTTCATTTATTCTTTCACGTGGCCATGTGTTACTTAGTTCATTTTCACACATGGCCATGTGTTCTTTTCTTCTTCAATTCACGTGGCCATGGGTGTTTCTCCTTTGTACTTCACATGGCCATGTATTAAACTTCTGGACCTTATGATCAATTATCTTACATAAATTTTCCATATTTGCAATTTTTGCCCAAATCTTTGCCCTTTTTACAAATAAGTCCTTTTTCTTGCAAATTAACCCTGAAAAACACCAAAATTTATAATTAACTCCAAAAACATAAAATCAACCAATTAAACTCAAATCTAATCCTAATTAACACAAAATTAACCTAATTAAACATCTAAAAATATGCTAAAAGCACTATATAAATGACAATTATCAGTGGCCACTCTGACCAATGAGGCGATGATCTCAAGGGTAATATCTACATGCCTGCACTCTCACATCCCCCATAGACTGGTGATCTCAATTGAATTAACTTACCCGAGGCTCCCTGTGCGACCTAAGTAAGATATGGATAGCACTATCTGAATGTACTAATATACTTGAGTGGCTAACATCATGCTTTTCTCTGTGTTTGACTGATATCTAGCCCCTAAAAGTATTACTTGTAAGACCCTAAAATTTTATTTGTCATACACAATATGTTTTAGAGCATGCACAATAGCCCTAGGACAGTTATCAGAGTGATTGCATTGGTATAATATAGAGAAAACCATAGAAACTTAAAGGTTAAATGTGCTCACCCTTGAGGAATCAGGGGATGGGTGACCGATCTAAAAAGTGGAGTTAAGCATTTGATGAGATAATATGATATAAATGAAGTCTAATGGTACAATTAGAGAGGAAATTGAGCCTAAATAGGTTCCCAAATAAAATGGAGATACATTTTCTCGGTTACCGTAAAAAAGGTTGACCGAAGATTTGACCAAGCTTTGAAAAATTATATAGAGCTCTAAAAATTATTTTGATTATATAGACCCATTAGAAATAGCATAAATAATCTATTGAAAGTAAAAAATAAATTTCTGACAGTTTAGGAATTTTGAGTTTCGGACAAGCTGAATTTACCTCCAGGGGTGGAAGTATGCCAAAACGGCATCATAATGAGCTACAATTTTACACATAGTCATAAAATATTCTATTGCATGCTGGGAAAAATTTTAAGGCATTCTAACTTCGAGATCAAAAGCTCATTTTTCGAGGTGAAAAATTGAGACCAGGTCAAAAGATGTGTCAAATATGAGAATTTGGCCACATAGAGACATGGGAGCTGTTTTCATGAGGTTATAATCTGGTGTGTAAAATCTTAGGTTATTTAGATAAAGGTAAGTGCTTAAATTGGTGACATATGGCTTAATGTAAGGCCATTAAATTCAATAGTTAACAAGTGAATCTTAGCCCTTCCTTTGGTACACTTAAAGACACCTTATAAAGCCTCTGGATATCTAAAAACAACCCAAAAATGTCTGCAACTTCCCCCTCTTATTCAACCAAAACCAAGACACTATTTCTCTACCCATTTTCCATATTTTTTGCTTAATCAAGCTTTCTTTTCTTGAATCTTAAGCCCAAAATTTAACCTCATACTCATAATTTCCTCCTCTTTAACCTAGGAAAGGTCTTACATCAAAAGGAATCCAAGAAATCAAAGAAAAAAGGTAAGAGAAAAATAACCTAATTTAGTGAATTCATGAGTTTTGAGTGGAATTTATTGGGGATTTTTTTTATAGACAATAGGGCATGATTAGGAGAATTATTTAACAGCTTTTATTTGATTTAAATCATAGCATAAACTCATGAAAATCTTCCATCTAATTTCAACCCAAAGAGGAACAACAAGAGAAAGAGAAAAATAAGGAAGGAAAAAGCAAGGAGCAGAAGGAGTAGGTTTATTTCAAGCTACCTAAAGGTTAGTGGATACAAATTACATTTAATTCATCAATTTCATTTGAATTATTGCAAAAATTAGATTATGTAACCATACATAATTGAGTAATTAAGTGAAATAAATTAATATGACTTAATAAAATGATGAATTAGACTAAATAAACTTAAATTAGTGAAGAAAACAAATAAAAAAAAGGTAGTTCCTAAAGAGGCCGAATGGGGTACCTTAGTTAAACCTAAATGAAATTAATACTTAGTAAGGTATTTAAGTATAATTAGACATTATAATGTATGAGAAAGATAATAGGTGTGATTAAAATAAAAAATATTAAGTGTATATAATAATGGCAAAGTGAACATAATGATGGAAGTTAAGAGAACTTAGGAATTATAAGGCAATTTGAACATGTGTAATTATATGAATGCTATAAATGACATTTAAAACACATTTGGTATGCAAATGAAGAGAAAATGACATTGTAGGCATGAGAGCTTAATTTGGTCAAATGGTGAATGTGAAGAAAACGTTATTTTCTTATCACTTTTACGTGTTAATGTATGTGTTTATGGTAAATATACATTGTTTAAGCATAATTGAATGCTAATTAGACATGTAATAATTATAACATAATAGGATTAGTAAAGGAAAACATGTAAAAAGTGGCATAAATTATAAAATTTAACTGCCCTCAATGAAAAGTGGATAATCCGGTATCGTAGGATATAATGGCTAGCCATAGAGACACATATATCATGGTGCTACTATGAGATTTGAACTATTACATACACTGAGGATTAGTTGGCATATGATATGACACATGGTGGGTTAGCTGGATCGCATTAAGTTGTGGTTCCTTCACCAACACTAGATTAGCAGTATCATGTCAAACGCGGTCCCTCTAGTCCATTTATACTATTAGAGTCCTTGTCTTGTATATCCAGTTTGAGGATTTCCACTGATCATGTTAGGGGTAGAATCGTAATTTGGTAAAAAATTGAGGACTAAATAGAAAATTATTCCTAAAAGATATTAAACATGTAATAAAATAATAAAAAAGACAAAAAATGGGAGCAAACAAGTTAAAAAGGGCAAAAATGTAGTTACATGGGAAAATAGGGGTAAAATGGTAATTTGGCTTTAAAAATATGATTAGAGAAGTTAATTAATGAAATAGATGAAAAAGGGAAAAATTGTGAATAACGAAAAATTCAGGGACTAAAATGTAATTTGCTACTTAAAAGTTAACATAGGGACTAAAATAAAAATTTACCATCTAAAGTGAAATAAAAGTCAAAGGTAACAAAGAGGTAAGAAACTGAGTTAAATAAAGTAAAATGTGATAAAAAGAAAGATTTAGGGACTAAACGATAATTTTTCAAAATGTAGGAAATTATATAAATTTAAATGAAAGAGAAAATTAAATAGTAATTTAACATATTAAGTGATTAAATTTTAAAGTTAATTAACTGAGAAAAACACTAAGGGTAAAATAGAAATTTTACTTAAATTTGTGTTAGGTGAAATTTTGTATAGTTATATCCACCACTAGGCAACAACGTTGCTTAGTGTGTGGTTTATT
>CM075818.1:20727858-20884097 GCA_037975025.1 Excoecaria agallocha
TGCAAAACCATAAGTTGTCGATATGATGAAGAAGATGAGTTACTTGCTAGGTGCTAGTTGGGAAAACCCTTAGGGGACCTATGAGCCTATTAATCCAATTAGTTAGAGGAACAAGAAAGGTTTAGGCTACTATAAGAACAATGTTGAGAAGCAGACTAACTCATAACTAGGAAGGATTCCTCATAACCTAGAACATTTTATGCCAGTATCTAAGGGACATAATTACTATAAAAAGGTTAAGCCTATGGTGGTTTAAAAGAAGGTCCTCCATAGATTTGAGATCTTAAATGATGTCTTCAACTGGTCAGCTGGGATCATTAAGCCTGTATTGGGATTTTGGGATGAAAAAGTCATGGACAAGATCCCTAATCTGAATCTGGGTTGCTCGAAAGAGGTATTATTGCTGGTCATCAAGGCTAAAGGGAAAGAAAAGATTGAGTATGAGGCTGCAACTCATAAGGAAGAGACTCCACCACTAGCTCCTACAGCAGAAGGAAGAGAGGTAACTGCCACTACATCAACCATCCCTGATTTAGAAAATGATTCTTTTGCTGATGTAATTTATATTCCTAAATTGTTTTATGATAATGTACCTTTTTGCTCAAGTCAATAAGATGAATAGCTTTGCTTATTTGTGCAATATTTCATCTGATTACATCATACATAATCATAATCATCACTCATTCATATTTGACATTAATTTAACAAACACTACTCTATTTAATCTCGAAACCTAGGATAACCCTAAACAGATCTTGATTGCATCCTACATAACTCCTGAGGAAAGGGTAAAATTTAAGAGAATAGTAAGAAAATATGAAAAAAGTCTTTGCTTGGACCTACGAAGACATACCCAAAATTGACATAGAAGTTACACAGCATGCCATTCCCATATATTTAGATAGTAAGCTAGTAAAGTAGAAGCTTTAGAGGCTCCGGTCGAAATGGGAAGAAAAGGTAAATAAAAAATTAAAAAAGAAAATTGAGGCTATGTTCTTGATTGAGGTCCAATATCCCACTTGGCTAGCAAGTGTTGTCCTTATGGACAATAAAGATGGGAAGGTAAGAATGTGTATAAACTATCGAGATTTCAATAAAGCATGTTCGAAAGATGACTTTCCACTCCCAAACATAGATTTACTGGTTGACAGTACAACAAAATACATAATGTAAAATTTTGTTAATGGTTATGCAGGGTACAATTAGATCTTAAAAAAGATAGAGGATCAAGGAAGATAACCTTCATTACTGAATAGGGAACTTATATGTACAAAGTCATGCCATTTGGATTAAAGAATGTAGGAGCTATATATCAGAGAATGGCTACTAAGATCTTTGGTGACTTGATCCACAAGGAAATTGAAGTGTATGTTAATGACATAATGGTCAAGTCTGTTACTAGGGAAGGACATTTTAAGGCCCTAGATAAGTTTTTCCAATGAATCGATAAGTATAACTTTCGTCTTAACCCAAAAAAGTGTGTGTTTGGAGTTACCTCAGGTAAGCTATTAGGGTATATATGTTGTTAGCCTAAAGGGGATAAAAGTAGATCCACAAAAGGTGAAAGCCATTCGAGAAATGCCTGTGCCAAAGAATGAAAAATAGATCTTAGGGCTTTTAAGGCAGATTTAATACATCAGTTGATTCATCGACAAGCTCACCTCTGTATGTGAGGCAATGTTTAAACTTTTAAGAAAAGATCAGCTAGTCAAGTGGAATGATGACTATTATAAACCCTTCGATACTATCAAGCAGTACTTACTACACCTTCCAACTTTCTAACAATAAAGACCAACAAGCCTTTGATCTTATACATAGAAATGGAGCAAGGTTTAATGGGCCCATGTTGGCTCGAAAAGATGAAGCTGGAGAAGAGTTTTTCGTGCACTACCTGAGTAAGAAGTTCCTACCATACAACACCAAGTATGTAAATGTTGAGAAGATTTGTTTAGAAGTAATAGGCCTCAAAAAAGCTAAGACACTATTTCCATTCCTATAAAATTTAGACGGTAGCTAAGTATAACCCACTCAGATATCTTTTATCAACACCATCCCTATTAGGAAAATAGGAAGGTGGCTTTTATTGTTGCAAGAATTTGAAGTAGATTATATGACTAGAAAAGCAATCAAGGGAAGGGCAGTGGTAGAATTTCTCATTAACCACCTGTTAAAAAAGGATCAAATTGAGTATGAATTCCTAGATAAAAGCATCAATGGCATAATAGTCTAAGGTTGGCAGATATATTTTGACTGGTCTATAAAAAATAAGGGAGATAGAGCAGGAGTCATCCTTATCATGCCCGATGGTGAAAAACCCTTTTGGCGAAGAAACTGGGGGTTCAAGGTGACTAACAATAAAGTCGAATATAAAGCCTGCATATACGAGGATAGAAGCATTGATAGCACTGGGGGTAAAGGCTGTCAAGGTGTTCAGTGACTCACCAAGTGAAGGAAGAATGGTCCATATAGAAGGATAGGTTGATGCCCTACATGGAGCATTTAAGGGGCCTAAGTGGCCAGTTCAAGGTATGTTCCTTCAAGCATGTATCGTGAGATAAGAATTAGTTGGTAGATGCCCTGGCAACCTTAGTATCCATATGGGACAACCCCAAAGGAATAGTTATGAGGCTAGTAGTCCTCCCAAGTTCAACCAAGTCGTGCTTTGAGAATTAACAGCTTATGAACCTAGAGAAAGTCAATAATAGGCCATGATACTATGACATCCAAAATTATTTAGAGAGCTCTAAGTTTCCCTAAGAAGTAATAAAGAAAGACCAAAGGATAATTCAAAAGTTATCAAGTCAGTTTATTAGTGTAGGGGGGACTCTATACAAAAGACAAATCGATGGTTTAGTTGATCAAAAGGAAGCCAAGAAGGTAATGGAAGAAACTCACGTAGGAATATGTGGAGTCCATATGAATAGCTTAACATTGGCAAGAAAAATCATGCGACAAGGATTTTTTTGGTTAACCATGGATGTTAATTGCTCTAAATATGTAAAAATATGCCAGCAATATGCTGACTTAAGCCATATATCTATCTCAAAATTATGTAACCTGTCATCATCATGGCATTTTTCATCTTAGGTAATAGATATTATTGGAGAGATCTATCCAATAGCTCACAATGGATATAGTTACATCATGGTCACCATCAATTACTTCACAAAGTTGGTGGAGGTCGTATCCTTCAAGAGACTGGAGGCTGTAAAAGTTGCTAACAAAAAATTGAAAAAGATCTTATCCAAGACCAAACAAATGTATGAGGATGGGGCTAAAAAGTTACCATTCACACTTTAGGGCTACCGAATTACAGTCTAGACTACAACTGGAGCCACACATTTTTCCCTCATATATGGCTTAAAGGCAGTGCTACCAGTGAAGATCAAGCTACAGTCACTGAAGGTTGCTTTAAAAGTAAAGTTGTGAGAGAAAGAATGGACAAAGCACAGGATGTTATAGTTGAACCCACAAAAATTAGATGAGAGCTTATTACCATAATCAACCGTATAAGAAAAGATTAGCTCAATCTTTTGGCAAGATATTTAAGGGTCACAATTTCAACCAGTTATATTCATCACAATTTTAACCACTTATATTCTTTCTCTTATGAAATTAACCCCACTTAATCATTATTTTAACATTGGCCTCTAAATTTATATCCTCTTTTAATTTAGCCCTCAAACTATTTTTTAAAAATTTATACCCTTATAAATTTATATCATATAATTCACACATTTATCACATAATTAATTACAACTTAATAACATTTATGCCCCAATCAATATCTTAACTATATTTTATTCCAATTATGCACACTATATACTATAATATTAATTGACTATTATATACTCTATCATATAAGACCACAAATTCATTAGATCTTAACTACTCATAATTCATCCAATAATGCTTAATTAGACTTTAATAGCATGTAATTGCCCTTGAATTCTATTAAGGCCTATTTTGGATCCTTACAAGTAGTCTCCAAGGATGCCACAAGTAATATGCCAAACATATGAAGAGGGTGGCACCAATATCATAGGTATCACATCCTTTAAATTAGTATAGGTTGTAAAAAAGGACATTAAGAACAATAGGCTTTGAGGAGTTTGTCAGAACTCAAATGTTGAAAGTACAGATCCCCAAGGCATAGATCGCCTCTCAAGGATAATTGGGCACACAGTTTGGCACACAAGGAAGAGTGCCTGGTGAAAAAGGGACACTAAAGATGGCAACAAACTCCTCATGCAAAGGGTACATCTCCACATAGTTGAAACGAAAAACATGAAAATGAGGCTCCCAATAGCGAGTAAAACCCATGAGAAGATCTTTATCGAGCTCTACCCTGTGAAAGAAGTGCAGATTGGAATAAAGAGACAAAATGGGGTTGTCCTAAGTTTAGTAATCGTCAACTAACAAAGCCAACCTTTATGAAAATGGAGTCATGATGAGTAACGGGAAAGGGAAATCTAAGGAATGCAAGGTAGAAAGTGAAGTGTGAAATAAGATAAAGTGGATAAGGGCTGTAAGAAAGGAATAGCTAAAAATCCAAAAGATTATTTATATGTTAGTTTGCACAGCCATGTAAGCCTATTTACATGCCTATGCACGAGCCTCAATTACCACCTAGTAAAAGATGAATAGTAAAAGACACTTTATATGTTTTACAACTTTGCTGCATCACTTCATCATCACTGCGTGCATTTTTTCTATGTAAAATTTTGTAGGTTACATATTTGTTTTCAAACTTTGTTCACAACTATAGCAAGTGCATTGAATCGACAAGTAATAAAATAGAGTATATTTAAGACCCCAAAGATTATCGTACCCTAAGGACTAGTTTTATGCAATTTTATTCAATTGATTACAACTATGTGTTAATGAATTTCCCAGGTGTAATTTGTGTGAATTATATCTATCAATTTTTTAACAACAAAAATAAAAGCGATTTAAATTAAAAGTGTAAACAAACAAATGCAATAAAACAGAGTATAAAGTTTAGATAATAACAATAACTCAAAACGTTGTTTGGAAATCAAATTCGATCCATACCCATGTAAGATTCATTTTAACATAAAATGTATATATTTTTGATGTAGATGACCTAACTAAACCCAAGTTTTCCATTCTGGAGTCAACTATTCTAGCTACTTGATTTCCCATTCCGGAGCTAATTCGATAGCTAGCTTAAGTACGAGTTCAATAAATCCTAGATATCACTTAGTTTCCCATTCCAAAGCTAACCAATCCAATGCCCATTCATTTTCCTCCCTATTTTTAGATCTATAATGCATCAACTCTAGATCTAATAATCCTTATTTTGGAATCACCATAAAAAATACAGCAAATACATGTAAAAATAAAGCATTTATGATATCTACTTCAAACAAGCATAAATCCATTAACTTGAATAATATTAATAGCTAAATACTTGCATAAACATCAATATCAAAATTAGTCCAAGAGAAAAGAAACATCTATGAATATATTTAATCAAATAAGTTTCATTGTTTTACATGGGTATAGGGATTCAAAGATCCTTAAACAACTAGAAGACTACTCACTATACATAGTGTAAAATACAAAGACAAAAGAAGAAGAAACTCTTAAACTTATTTGTAAAGATAGATTTGAAGTTGGAGCAGCTCCTTCTCCTTAATCCAAGCAACACTTAATTGAAAAACAAAACTATATATGCAATAACTAAGCTAAATCTGTAGTATTTTTATATTTAAAGTATAAAATCCTAATAAAATGTAGCTTTTACAAGCAAGAATGAAGTATAAAACCCTAGAAATATGCAAAATAAGCTAAAATTATGTATTATAGCTAACAACTATTGAAAACTACTTAAAAATACCTCATTGAACCAAAACAAACTAAGCTTTTATAGTGTTTGCAAAGGCACACGGTAGAGACACTTTTGTCTCTACCATGTCCAACCAGTTAAAAGTGTACTATAGCAGTAGTACACAATAGAGACACTTCACTCTCAGCCATACACACCCTTCTGAACTGAAGCTTTCCAAATCTGCCTAGCATACATTGAAGGCACTTTGGCCTCTACCGTGTGCTTTAATGAAACAATGCATTTGGCAATTCTGCATGGCACATGACTAAAACACTTTGGTCTCTACCAGGTGCAAGGTCAAAATTCTACACAAAATTAAAAATTTCACCCTTTAACACACTAAAACTTTGTAAATCTCAATATTATCCTATTTGGCACAAAAAAAGGAATTTAACACACAAAACATGAAAACATGCAAAATGAGACATAAACCCCACACTTAGTTTTTGTTTGCCCTCGAGCAAATGAATAGATCACATTCCCACATAGTCAAACTTAAAGAGATGAATCACAATTTCAGAGAAGGTTAAACAACACTATAGCAGAAGTCACTAAATGAAATCCAAAACCAAAATGAATTCAAGGTAAACCATACTAGCTAGTCTCCTGATGTGTGTGTACTAGGCCTAAGTCCATCAAAACAACTTTTAAAACCTCAAAAACTCCAATGCAATCTAACAACCAAGAAAAGAATTCATATGTAAAAATTTACATACGCGATTTCACATTTGAAACTCAAGAGATGCTATGGGCCTTTTCTCACACCAAAACCCAAAGGTCATCTGCGCAAAAAGTTCTAAACAAAGCTAGATCCTCAACTCTTAATTAGGTTATAATGTGGCTAAGGTATGGCTAACAAGGAAAGGAAAAGGATATGCAATCTAAAATAGTCATTCTCTAATTCATCGTGCCACTTTCTTACTCCAAAAATAAGACCTCAACTTTACCCTTGCTCACGTCAACAATGTTGCCAAATGCTAAACTTTCCAAAATGTAGCAAAATTTTTCCATAGGAAGATTACTAAGGGGAAGACATTTTTAAAAAATTTTCTATAAGCACATTAACTCAAACAACACTTTAAAAGCTATTAACTCTTCTCCCTTAACCAATAGAGTGCCCCGGACTTAGACGAAACCATAGTTATAATTTTTTTTAGCGGACTCATTAAAATTCTCCTTGAAGATGAAATAAATTCTGAAAATTTTTCAACTTACTAGACATTTGCAATGTATCCCATTTCTAGAACTACACTCAAAAAACAACCCCTTTTTCAGATTAATCACCCCAAAAATTTTCTATCCTACTCAGTCCTATAATGGCTAGTTCTACCAGGGTAAGACAAAAGCTTATTTAGCATGCTTAAACAAGCTCAAAAGGGGTTACAATGCATAAAAGATTAACAAAAGGTAGGCCAAAAGTCTTTTAGAAATTCAATCAATAAAATTCTACCTAAGTAATTTCTAGCCTTACTTTTGAATTATTTTAATTGCTTTAAAGGGTGATGAAGAAGGTTCTAGTGCTCTAGAATTCCCACTCGATCAACTTTATGCAATAGTTTTTCTTATTTCTAAAATAGGCCAAAAGTGCACAGTTTATTAGAGACCTATTAGTATTGATCCAATTGAACCTAACTGATAAAACAAAAACATTTAACAACTAACTACTCTCTAGTTATTCAACTAATCTAAATAAGTTTTTCTAATTTTAAGTTCAAGCTATTCAAAATGGGAACAAAGTAAGGGCAAACTAAACTAAAGATATAAAAGTATTTAATAGCAACCAAAAGCAACAACATTTAAAAACAAGCACAATAATACCAAGATAAAAACAAAAGTTGAAAAATAAAGTTAACTAAAAAGAATAGAATAATAACAAACTAGAGGAAATAACATTAGAATCATAAAAAAGAACACAAAATAAAAACATAACATAACATAATATTACTAAAATTTAAATAAGTTAAAACAACACTTAAGCAACTACTAAAAGTAAAATAGACATAAAGGTAAAGGTACTGTGGTGTTCAAGTTTAAACATAACATCCATCCCTTTCATAACAAGTTCATCAATTTCAATCTCAATATACCCTCAACCCACACATAGAATTTTGCTGCCCTTAGCAAATAGCACAAAATAAATCACCAAATATTGGGGGTTGAGGAAATCCCTGAAAAGCATCAATCCTGTAGAGGTAAAGGAGGAGGGAAAAGATGGTCAAATCTGGACTGCATGATGGCAAAAGCTATTAAGGGCTGGTATATGCTATCCTTCAGTTGAGATTAATCCATCGTCAAGGAGTCCAAGTGAGTTGTGATCTTAGTGTACTACTACGATGATAAGGTGACAGCTCCAGCTTTTACACGTGGCAACAACATAGATGACTTGTTCACATTCTCCCGATACAATCTCTTATTGGACACCACTAGGTATCCTTGCTTTGGGAACTGTGGATAATCTCTCAGCACAAACATATTCTTCAGTATCTTCTTGTTAATGATGACTGGGCTTCTAGCTCTCTGCCCATGGGTGCATGGTTGACTGCCCTGGCCAATATGGTGACTATCCCACTGATGGCAATATTTGTCAAGTTCTTGGGATAAATTTTCATTTCATCAATTTTTTAGTAATAAATACAGCTCCATTGAGGGGGAATAATATTTTCCATTACATAAAGAATGATAGCATCATTGGCATTATCATTGGCATTCCTAGGGACCCCAAGGTGAGTGAATATGGCTAAGGCTAAGTAGCGGTACTTGATACTCAAAGGATGGTCCCTTAAGTGATGAGCTTTAGTGTTGCCAATTTGAAATTTAGTTGGTTCGATCTCATTACAAATGCCATTCTAGATTTCTTGCTTGTTTAAATTTTCAAAGCCCCTTAAAGCATGGGGATCAAACCCAAGATGAGGTGCAAAATCATTAAAGCTTATTTGATATGAGATTCCATTCAGCCAAAAGCTCACAAACCCCTCATCATCATGGCTATTCTTCCTAATTTTAATCCTCATTGTGGTAAAAAGTTCTCTAGTTAGTTGTGGGTGCATAGCCTCTTTTCGACTTATAAATTCAATCCATCCAACATTAGCTATCAAGCACTTTACTTCAGCTCTCAGATTGAACTCTTTAAGTACTTCCATATCAATGTACAAAGTTGCAGTGTATTCGACTTGTGCAAAGATAGCCTAGTCTTCCTTAAACTCATTTGGAACCCAAGACGAGACTCTTAGCTTGCTTGATTCTTACAGAGCTGGGGAAGAAGATCCAGCTTTTTGTCTTGTATGCTTGGGTGCCACAACAAAGATAGATAATTTCCATTAAGCATTAACATATATAAACATGGACAAAAATAATGCCATCACAGTGCAGTAATAAAAGGCATTGTATAATATATAAAACATAAAATAATGGTAAAAGAAAGTGCAAAATTGGAAAATGCAACATATAATTAAACATGCCTTGAGTAACAAAAATAAGGTATTTAAGAGCAATATAAACAAGTAACAACTATACCATGCATTAAAAAGAGACTACTTAATGCAACCGAAAATGAACAATCTTAAACAATCCTATTTAAAAGATGGAACTAACAACCTGAATTACCATGCTTTAGCTAATTGATGACCATTACACATGACAAAATTGGTGTAACAAAATAGAGGAGGCAAGCTCCCATAGACAAGGCTGATTCGCCAAGATAAAAGTATGGCAATAGCATTAAAAATAGGGCAATTAATTTGCTTAAACAACATTTTCAGTTTAAAAACTAAACCTTCATGTGCATTGATTGGACAAGTGAAAAATAGCTTCAAAAATTCATGTAAATGCACACACATTGCATTATAAGCATTTAAAAGAATATTACTTTTGACAATTAAAGCACAAAAACATGGGTAGGTTGGCTAAAAATAGAAATTTTACTTCTTTAAGGCATTTAATCAAGAACAAAGCATGCATGTTCAAAATTTGCAGTAAAAAGGCATTCTACAAGTTCTAGAAAATTCAAACCATTAATTTTAGTTCTTAAAATCACTAAATTCAAGCATACCTTCAAAAAAAAGCAAAAACATGTAAACCTATATTTGAACCAACCCTAGGCTTTTAAAACTTGTTCTAACCAACACAAAATATACATCTATGTATAAACAAAGAAATTTTAAAAAAAATAACTCCTATTCCACATAAATCATTTAAGAACATAATAAAATTAGAGATCAAAAATGAAAAGGAAAAGATGAAGTTACTTACTTGATGAATGTTGTTTAAAATATGAAGAAAATGCATAAAGAGTGAAGTAAAATGAGTGCTCTAGCTAGAAATGGGGAGAGGGAGAGAAGGGAAGAGAATGAAAGGTGAAAAGTTACAAAAAATGGGAGTATTTAAAAAGGGACATGACTAAAAGCCTTTAATACACAGTGGAGACCAAATGGTCTCTATCATACACATAACATATCAAAATGCACAATGTCAATTTTTAAAGGACATAGTGGACACAATATGATGTCTACCATGTACCCCATTTTGGTTCAAAGAATTCAAATTGCACACGGTGGAGAACAAATGGTCTCTATCGTGTACACCCCTCTATTATAAAGATTTGAATTTACACACAGTAGAGACCAAATGGTGTTTGCCATATACACCCTTCTGTATTAAAACCACGTAATTGTACACGATAAAGACAAAATGGTCTGTGTTGTGTAACACCTTTTGTACCCAAAATTACAAATTGCACATAGTGGAGAAAAATTTATCTCTACTGTGTAACCCTTGTTGCTTTTAGACTAATGATTTAAACATAATAGATACCAAATGGTCTCTACCATGTACCCTATTCTATAACTAAAAGTTCACGTGGCACACAGTGGAGATAAAATGGTCTCTACCATGTGCACCCTACTATAACAAAAAATGCATAAGTTACACGGTGGGGATAAATCTATCTCTACCGTGTGTAACCAAATTTTTACAGACTTTCAAAATTTAACATCCTTTTTCATGCGTAATCACTCAACTAATTTCATACCTATCTTAGCAAGCATGCAATAACAAATTAATCACTACTTATTTAACTATAACATACTAACAAAATAAAAAATTAAACACTAAAAACATCAAACACAATTAAATGAAACAAATAAAGAGATAGAGTTAGAACCAGTTACGGGTTTAACAAGTCGCCAGCTCAACTTTGAGTGAACTCACTAAACATCCTCTAATGTCACAACCACCGACGAAACTTCAAGCTTGGACTCAAAGTATAGTTTGAGGCGGTGATCATTAACTTTGAATTCCTTGCCATCATTTGGATGCCTAATAGTGACAACTCCATACAAAGTGACATCAACAACTTCATAAGGTCCTTCCCATCTTGATTTAAGTTTTTTGGGAAATAGTCTAAGGTGACTATCATACACAAGTACCTTTATTCTTTGCAAAAATTCCTTAGGCACTAGCATGTTGTTATGCCATCTCTTAGTTTTTTCCTTGTAATGTTCAGCATTATCATAAGCCAAAAATCTCAAATCTTCCAACTCATTTAATGCAATTCCTTGCATTTTCCTGCACAATAAAGATCAAAGTTTAAAAACTTAGTGGCCCCATAAGCTTTGTGTTCTAGTTTAACTGGTAGGTGACAGGACTTGCCAAAAACAAGCCTAAAAGGGGACATCTCGATAGGTGTCTTAAAGTAGTCTTATATGCCCACAATGCTTCATCAAGTTTAAGGGACCAATCTTTCCTAGAGGTATTCATTGTTTTCTTTAAAATTGATTTGAGTTCTCAATTTAATGCTTTAACTTAGCCGTTGGCTTGTGCATGGTATGGGTTGGTGACCTTGTGTCTAACACAAAACGTTTTTTAGCAAAGTTTTGAATTGATTATTGACAAAGTGCTTACCACCATCATTAATTATAGCCCTAGGTGCTCCATATCGAGTGAATATATACCTCCACAAAAATTCTAAGACTACTTTGGCATCACAAGTCCTAGTGGCAATAGCTTCTACCCATTTACTAACATAATATACTACCACTAGTATATATTCAAACCCCGTAAGACACTAGAAAAGGTCTCATAATGTTTATACCCTAAACATTAAACAACTCTACCTCAAACATGTTAGTCAATTCATTTCATCCATTCTATATATATTTCCTACTGATTGATGTGTATCACAAGACTGAATAAAAGCTTTAACATCATTAAACATAGTAGGCCAATAAAATCTATATTGGAGAATTTTTATGCCATCCTATTGGGTTGTCTATCGACTTCTTCACTATTACATGCCTTGATGATTTCTTTTTACTCCTTTCTAGGAGTTCATCTTCTGAGCACTTGATCAGCATATAATTTTAAAAGATAGAGGTCATCCTACACGTAATGCCTAGTATCAACTTTTAACTTCTTCCTTTGTTGCCATGTATAATCATTCAGCATAAAACCACCTGTAAGGTAGTTAGCTAAGTCAACAAACCATGGTATGGAAGCCTCAAAAACATATTTCACATAAATGTGTTCATGTGGAAAAGGTTAAGGATTTCCCCTTTCTCAATATGCTCATTCTCTAACCTAGATAAATGGTTCGCCAGAAAGTTCTTCACCCCCTTCTTATCCTTAATCTCTAAATTAAACTCTTGCAAAAGAAGCACACATCTAATCAACCTTGGCTTGGATTCTTTCTTAACAAAAAGATGTCTTAATGTTGCATGACCAGACTACATAACAATCTTAGCATCAAGGCGATAAGGTTTAAATTTCTCAAATGTAGAAACTATGGCAAGAAGTTTTTTTTTTATGGTGGTGTAGTTCACTTGGGCTCCTATCAAGGTGTGGCTTACATAAAAGATAGCACAAAAGACCTTCTCCTTCCTTTGTCCTAGCACTGCTCCCACAGCGAAGTCACTTGCATCACATATTAGCTCAAATGGAAGGCTTCAATCTAGAAAGATAATCATCGGGGCTAAAATTAGTCTTTGCTTTAGTGTGTTGAAAGCATGCAAACACTTGTTAGTGAAATCAAAAGGAGCATCTTTCATAAACAAATTTGATAAAGGCTTAGCAATTTTAAAGAAGTCTTTATGAATCTACGATAAAACCCTACATGTCCTAGAAATCTTGTAACTCTTTTGACAATGGTTGGGGGTAGATGTTTCTCAATCATTTCTACTTTGACCTTATCGCCCTCTATTCCCTTCTCAGATATTTTATGTCCCAAAATAATATGCTCCCTTATCATGAAATGGCATTTCTCCCAATTTAATACCAAGTTGGTTTCCTCATACCTACCTAATATTAAATTAAGATGATTTAAATAGCTTTTAAAGTCCCTTCCATAAATGGTGAATTCATCCATAAACATCTCCATAAATTTCTCTTTAAAGTCATGGAAAATTACCATCATACACCATTGAAATGTACTTGGTGCATTGTATAATTTGAAGAGAATTTTCTTATCAGCAAAAGCGCTTTATAGGTAGGTAAAATTAGTTTTCTCTTGATCCTTGAGGGCTATAAGGATTTGCAAATATCCTGAATACCCATCTACAAAGCAATAAAACCTATTTCCCACTAATCTCTCTAGCATTTGGTCAATGAATGGAAAGGGAAATGGCCTTTCCTAGTTGCATTGTTTAGCCTCCTATAATCGATAGTCTCCAACTTATAATTGTATAAGTTGCGATGAGTTCATTATGCTCATTCTCTATCTTTGTCATCCCTTCCTTCTTAGGAACACACTATACCAGACTTACCTAACTACTATTAGAGATAAAAAAATATTATACATGAATCTAACAATTTCAGAACTTCTTTCTTTACTACCTCTTGTATTCTCGAATTCAATCTTCTTTGAGGTTGTGCAACTGGCTTGTAATCCTCTTCTATAGGGATACAGTGAGTGCAATAGCTTGGGTTGATTCCTTTAAGATACGATGTCTCCTATCCAATGGCTTTTTTATGCTTTCTTAGCACTTTTATCAACAGCTCTTCCTCATCACCTATCAAAATAGAAGATTTTATCACTAGTTTTGTTCCATCTTCCAAATAATACATACTTTAAATGAGAGGGAAGGGGTTTGAGTTTGGTTTTTGAATCTCTTTTTGGTAGTTCAAATCCTTCTTTATTTTGATATCCTTCTTCACACTCTTTCTCCAGCTTCCTCACAATCTTGCTTTTATTATTAGTCAACCCATTTTCTTTAGTTGAATGCATCAAACAACTCTCCAATGGATAATCTAGTAGGATTTTCTTTTGCACTTTTTCTGTACAATCCTTAATAGCATCCACAAAGCATAGCAACTCCTTAAATTCACATGATGGATGTTTCATTACCTTGTTCACATAAAAACAATCTCTTTATCGTTAAATCTAAGGGTTCTGGTTTGTCCATATACATCTATAAATGCTCTTGTAGTGTTTAAGAATGGTCTTTTTACAATGAGTGGCACTTTCCTATCCTCATCCATGTCACATGATGGGTTTGCCAAATGAATTGCCAACTTTGTCATCTTAATGTCACCTAGCTTTAATTTCTTGCATAGTGAACATGGCATTAGATTTATACTTTCTCCTAAGTCACATAATGTATTTCCTATAAAATTTCCCCCTAGTTCATAAGGTAGTGTAAAACTCCCTGGGTCATCTAATTTGGCTAGGATTTTATTTGTGAGAATGGCACTATAATTTTAAAACAACAAAACAGTACATATTCCCTCTAGCTTCTTTTTGTTTGAGCACAAATCTTTTATGAATTTTACATACGTTGGCATGTGAAGTAAAGCTTCAACAAATGGCAAATTAGCATGCAATTTGTTGAACATATTTAAAAATTTCTATAACTGCTCATTATTTCTTTCTTTCCTAGCCACCAAAGGGAATGATAAATGTGATATGGCAAATGGTAAATTAAAGTTAATAATTGCTTTACCCTTCTCTTTCATTTTCAGAACCTCCTCTACATTTTTAGAGTTAAAGTTACATACCTCCATTGTCGGCTCCACCACTTTAGAAGAATATGAAGATCTACCTTATTCGGCTCCTTAAGCTTCTTTACCACTCCTTAGAGTGATAGCTTTGGCTTCTTCTTTGGTATTTTGATCAACATTAATGGAAATGTGCCCTGCTACCTTGTAGAGATTGAGTTGCCCAATTGCCCTATTTGCATTTCCAAGTTCTTCATGGTTACATCCTGGTTCCTATTCCATTATTCTTATGACTTCCACCATGTGTCTTGGCTAGACATGAAGCTAGCAAACATATCCTCAAGGTTTAGCTTTTTTTCATAAGGTAGAGGTTGTCTAGCTTGGAATCTAGAGGACTAAAAGTGTGTTTAGTAGGCTTAAGGTTTTTGGTATGGTGCTTGATTAGCTGCTCAACAAGTGTATTAAATCGACAAGTAATATAATAGAGTATATTTAAGACCCCAAAGAATATTATACCCAAGGGGTGGGCCTTATGTAAAGCTACTTAATTGATTATAATTATGTACTAAAGAATTCCCCAGGTGTATAATGGTGTGAGTTATGTCTACCAATTTTAAACATCTATAATGAAAGTGAATAAAATAAAAATGTAACATTAACAAGTTTAGTAAAAGCAGAGTATAAAAGATTTGGTAATAACAATGATTAAAAACACTGTTTAGAAATCAAATCCTCCCCATACCCAATGTAAGATTCATTTTAATATGAAATTATATATTTCAGATGTGGATGACCCAAACTAAACCCAATTTTCCCATTCTAAACCTAACTATTCTAGTTACCCAATTTCCCATTTCAAAGCCAATCTGATAGCTAGCTTAAGCACATGTTTATAAATCTTATATATGAGTTAGTTTTCCATTCTAGAGCTAACCAACCTAATACCCATTCAATTTCATCCCTACTTTTAGATCTACAACACATTGACTCTATATTTAATGGCCTCCATTTCAAAATTGCTACTAACTTGCTACCCATAATAGGATTTTAAGTTAATAATGAGCAATTTAAGTTAGTAAAAAGCTTGAACAACTTGCTTCCCATAATAGGATTTTAGAAACCCAAATTGCCTAATAAACCTTTTCAAGTTCTCAACCTATAGGAAAGCTACCTAGCCAACCTGAGTTCCCACACAAAGAGACTTGTCAAGCAATTACATTAAGAATTGGTAAAGAGGTTGAAAATAATGAGGTAGGATGTAAGAAAGTACTAACTCAAGATGATGAGTCTAAAAGTAAATCTAATGAGTCTAATGTGCATGATGTGATTAATAATAATGTTGTTAAGCTTAAAAAAGATAAAAAGAAAGACGACCAACCTAATAAAAAGGATGAACCCAGAGTAGATCTTAAAACTTTGCCTTTTCCAAAAGGTTTTTAAGGCTTAATTTGGATAAGCAATTTGGAAGGTTTTTAAATTATCTTAAAGATATAACTATCACTATTCTATTCATGGATGCAATAAGAGATATGCCTTAATGGGGAAAGTTTTTAAAAGACATTACTACATATAAGAGTAAGTTAAAAGATTATGGTTTAGTTTTATTAGTGGACAAATCAAAAGCAATGTACTCTAAGTCTCCACCTAAGAAAAAGGAGCCGAGTTGTTTTGCGGTTCCTTATGTTATTAGTGGTGTTCCTTTTGGAAAAGCTCTTTGTGATGTTGGTGCTACTATTAGTCTTATGCCCTATTCTATCTATAAGAGATTAGATTTAGGTGACCTTAAGCCTACTAACATGTGTTTGTCTATGGCTAATAAAACCATTACTCATCCCCTAGGAATTATTGAAAATGTGCCTACAAAGGTAGATAAGTTTGTCATACTAGCAAATTTTATTATTTTAGAGATGGAAGAGGACTTAGAAATTCCTATATTGTTTGGGATACCTTTTTTAGTTATAACTGGTGCTATCATTAATATGAAAAAAGGTAAGATTACCTTTAAAGTGAATAATAAAAGTGTGGAATTTGATTTTTTTTAATGATGAGATCTTCACCAATAGAAAGTGTTAGTCGGATTGATTTTTTTGATATTATTGATGAATGTGTTGAGGATGTCTTGCATGGTTGTTTGAGGTAAGAGCCTATTAAGCCTTATACTAGAGAGGAAGCTAGAGTGCATCAATTAGAGGCCCAATCATTTCCTTTTTGTAGGCCTTCAAGGTTTGACCCCTTGAGTAAGGATGATGACTAAAAAGGTACCTCTCCAAAGGAAGAAGAAAAGTTAGAACTCAAACCTCTACAATCAAATTTGAGATATGTATTTCTTAACTTAAACTCTTAATTAATTTCCTTTTATAGTTAATTTTTCATTGACTAATGATCAAGTAGATGCATTAAGAGACGTTTAACTTAAGCATAAAAATGCTATTAGCTATTTTATAAATGATTTAAAAGGGATTAGTCCTAAGATTCATATGCATAGAATTATTTTGGAAGATGATGCTAAACCTTTAATTAAAGGTTAAAGGCATTTTAATCTTACTCTTAAAGAGGTAGTTAGGAAAGATGTGATTAAGCTTTTAGGCAATGGCATCATATATTCCATTGGCGATAGCAAATGGGTAAGCCCTGTTCAAGTGGTTCCTAAAAAGAGAGGCTTGATGGTGGTTCATAATGAATATAATGATTTGATTCCTACTAGAACTGTCACGGGATGGCATATGTGTATTGATCATAGGAAGTTAAACAAGATTCTATAAATGATCATTTTCTTTGCCTTTTTTTATCAAGTCTCAAAGAGGCTAGCTAATTTTCCTTATCTTTGCTATCTTGATGGTTTAAGTAATTTTTATCAAATACCTATTCACCCCAACGATCAAGTAAAAGCTACATTCACATGTCCTTATGGAACTTTTGCATTTAGGCATATGCATTTTTGTTTATGTAATGCCCCTGCTACTTTTCAAAGATTCATGTTTTCTATTTTTAGTGATTTGATAGGTGAATGCATTAAAGTCTTTATGGATGACTTTAGTGTCTATAGAGGTAACTTTGACCATTATTAGAGAATCTTTTTAAAGTTCTTGATAGGTGTATGGAGTATGGATTGGTACTTAATTGGAAAAAATTTCAACTCATGGCTCAATTGGGTATTGTTCTTGGTCATTTTATCTCAAGTAAAGGGATTGGAGTAGATAGAGCAAAGATTGAGGCGATAGCCAATTTGCCCCCTCTAAAGAGTGTAAGAGACATTAGAAGTTTCCTTGGCCATATGGGATTCTATAGGAGGTTTATCAAGGATTTCTCAAATATAGCTAAGCCATTATGCAATCTTTTCACAAAGGATGCAAAATTTGTGTTTGATGAAGCTTGCCTTAATTCATTTGAGACATTAAAGAAGACCCTAGTTTCAGCACCTATTTTGCAACCACCTAATTAGGATGCACCATTTAAGATTATGTGTGATGCATGCAATTTTGTTGTTGAGGCAGTTTTGGGGCAAAGAAAGGAAGGTAAACCATATGTGATAAATTATACAAGTTGTTAGATTGAGCTCAAATCAACTATACCAAAACATAAAAAATGTTATTAGCTATTGTTTATGCATTCGATAAGTTTATAGCTTATTTAGTAAGGCAAAAGGTTATAGTTTACTCAGATCATGCTTCCCTTAAGTACCTTTTAAGTAAGAAGGATGCAAAGCTAAGGCTTTTAAGGTGGATTTTAATGCTTCAAGAATTTGATTGGGAAATTAGAAATAAGAAAGGAAGTGAGAACCTTATGGCAAATCATTTATCAAGGCTGGATCTAGATGGATTGAAGATGTATGATGTTAGTATGCATATAAATGAAAGTTTTCATGGTGAAAACCTTTTGAGTGTGGTCTCTAAAGAGGTTCCTTAGTTTGCTGATATTGCAAACTACTTAGTAAGTGGTATTCTCCTATATGGTTTAGATTATAATCAAAGGAAAATGTTTTTGAATGATTATAGGTTTTACTATTGGGAAGAGCCACTGCTTTTACAAAAGGTGTGCTAATGGATTGATTATAAAGTGTATTCCCTAAGATGAGGTTGAAGATATTTTGAAGCATTGCCATTCTATTGAGGTTAGTGGCCATTTTGGTACATTGAAGACAACTTCTAAGGTACTTTAATTTGGTTTTTGGTGGCCTTCTTTATTTAAGGATGTTAGAGCATATGTACTTAGATGTGATAAATGCCAAAGGATTGGTAGTATAACAAGAAAGAATGAGATGCCATTGAAAAGAGTATTAAAAGTAGAGATATTTGATGTTTGGGGCATGAATTTCATAGGTCCTTTCCCTTGTTCTTTAGGTCACAAGTATATTTTTGTTATGATGGATTATGTATTTAATTTGGTTGAGGAAATGCCTACTCTCACTAATAATGCCAAAGTAGTTAGGAAGATGTTTAAAAATGTTATTTTTCCTAGGTTTGGCACTCCTAGAGCAATCATTAGTGATGGAGTCTCCCATTTTTAAATAGTATCATTGATAGTTTATTGAAAAAGTGTGGAGTGACACACAAGGTGGCTACTCTATATCATCCTCAAACTAGTGGCCAAGTAGAAGTGAGTAATAGAGAATTAAATTGGATCTTGGAAAAAATAGTTTCTTTATCAAGAAAGGATTGGGCATTAAAGCTAGATGATGCTCGTAAGGCATAGAGGATAGCCTTCAAAATACCCATAGGTCTTACCCCCTATCAACTTATCTATGGCAAGTCTTGTCACTTATCAGTTGAGCTTGAACATAAGGCCTATTAGGCAACAAGGGTTTTGAACTTTGATATGAAGTAGGCTGGTAGGAAGAGATTACTTCAGTTAAATGAATAAAGGAGTTAAGAATGAATGCCTATGAGAATATTCAATTATATAAGGATCGTACCAAAATGTTGCATAACAAGCATATTCTTAAAAAGGAGTTTCATGAAAGTGATTTAGTGCTTCTTTATAACTCAAGATTGAGGTTATTTCCTAAAAAGCACAAATCTCAAAGGTCTGGTCCTTTCAAAGTTGTTAAAGTGTATGAGTTTGGAGTAATCGATATTGAGAATGACAAGGGAGAAGTTTTCAAAGTAAATGGTCACCCCCTTAAGCCATATTTTATTGTTGAGTCCATGGGTGAGATGAATTTTCTTACTCTCTCAACACCTAAAGAGGTCATTTCTAAAGTTTCTTAATGCTTTTGGGTTTTTACACAAGTTTGTTTTTCAGTTTCCTTTACACTAGTTTCTTTATATGTAGTTTTAGTATGTTTATAAATATGTTTGTTGTTTGTTTTTGTGTTGTTATTCAATATTTACACATTATTTTTGATGCCCTAATGTTTTTTCTTAAAATTTTTGGAAGTTTGTATTTTTAAGTTTTTGGGCAGGGTGTGATAAGTCATAATGCCTATGCTGACTCATTAAAGGGAGTCCACATGCGGACTTATGTACTAAGTCATTCTAGAGTCGTTATGTACCGAGTCACCAATCATCGTGCTGACTCATCAAGAGTCACATCTTTTCCAAGTCATAATGCCTCTGTTGACTTGTTACAAAAAACAATTATACCGACTAATGAAAATACCCAATTTGACCAAATTTTTCTCTACTTTGTCACTTAAATGCCCTATTTTAGTTTTTCTTTTTATTCTTTATTTCTTTTCATTTTTTTAGTTTCTTTTTCAAATTATTTTGAAACGGTATGAGAAACCCTAAAGGGTTATGTTTTTTCCCATAATGAGTCATACTTCTCCTACATTTTCTCATCCTTTTTCAAAAAATTTCCTTCCTTATATATAGTAGTCTTCATTTTTATTTATTGTGGCAACATTTTCCATTTCCTAATAGAGTAATTTCTTTATAAATATAACTCTTTTCCCTTCTTCTTCCCTACTCTATCTTCATTTTCTCTCCCTTGTTTCTCTCAAGCTTTCCATTTTTAAGTTCTTAGTTCTTTTTCTCTTTCTTTTTCACGTGTTCCTCACTAAGTGTTTCTCCATTTTTCTTTTTAGCATTTCTTCATTTTATCTACCAAAATGCCAAAAATAAGAGGTTTAACATCTTTAAGGCCTTAAAAGGAAACTTCTCAAGAAGAAGATTTCACTTTAATGTACAAGGCCCTATTTGCCATTTCTTCTCATGAGGAAGGTGTTAGATTTATTTCTCTTAAGCCAAGAGGAATTATGGCTTGTAAGTATCTTTCTACTAGCCTCTTGAGAGATTTAGGTATGCTTGATACTCTTAATAATCTTTTAAGCTCTATTGGTCTTGCTAGATTTCTTTCAATATATGAACCCACTTATGTTCATCTAGTATTGGAATTTTATTCTACATTAGAAGTGAATGAAAATGACTCTAGGGTGTTGGAATTTTGTTTGTTAGGAGAAAAGCATAATCTTACTTATTCATTTATGTATAGAGTTTTTGGTTTAAGAGAGATGATATGTGTGATCCTCCTAAGAACATTGATGTTCATGCATTTTGGACATTCTTTACTGATTTGAGAACCCGTTCCAGGCTAAATAGGTAAAGCTATGTTATCAAAGGCTTACAATTTTAGCTTTTGCCTAAGGTTCTTGCTTGTGTGATTTTTAATAAATATGAACTCAATAGGGTGACTTATCAAAAGTTATTCCTTATGTGGTGCATTTATAATAGTAAACAAGTATGTTGGACTTATTGTATTTTTAAAAAATTGCTTACATGCACCTCTAGAATGGATAGCCCTATCACTGATGGTTATGTAGTGACCATTATTGCTAAAGCCTTGAATATTGATTCGAATGAATTTACATATGTGCTTGAGTTTACGTTTTTCACAAAATAGACTTTGATTAGAGGTGAAGTGGTTGATGCCTCTATGAGGTTCATTCCTGCCTGTTATCGTTCATATTGAAGGGGATTAGAACCTCCACCACCTCAAAAGCATGAGGAAGAAAAGGAAGATAGTGAAGAGGAGGGAGGACATGATTTTTGTGTTCCTCAAGAAGAAGAAACTCATGATGCTTTGGCCATCATTCAAGCCCAATCTTATAAGGGTGTAAGTAAGCCAACTTATGGTCTTTCTCATTGTAAAACTCATGGTGCATTAAGTAGGTCTTTAAAGATTTGGGAATAAGTGGTGGACAATCACCAAGCCACGCAACACCAATTAAGATCAATAGAGACTATGACAAGAAACCTTGCAAGAAGGCATAGGACGATGGAGTACAAAGAGGATACCTTTATAGTTCAAGTAGGCTATGTTGTTGGTTCTCCTCCACCTTTTCCTTTCGATAACAAAGGGAAGCATTTTTTTCCTTTTTCTTTTTATTATTTTAGGTTCACATTAGGGACAATGTGAAGTTTAAGTGCAAGGGAGGGATCTTTGTTTATGTTTGTGTTTGTTTTATGTTTATGTTTTGATGCATGTGTTTAGTTTTTTTTCTGCATGCTATGCTAAGTTGATGCATGTATATGCATTTGGATTCTTCATTTTTATTTTCAAGTTTTTTCTAAGTTTATCTTGGCATGATTAAGTGCAATTTTAATGCCATGTCAATAGCTTATTTTTAAAGTTTAATTGGTACAATCTTAATTTTTATGTAGTATAGTTTTAAGTTTTTCATACTATCTTTTGTTGTTATTTTCAAAGTCTTAGGATGTTTAGTCAATTTTCTAGCTATACTTGACATTAGGATGTTATGATTCAAGTTAAATGTTTAAGAGCCTTTATAGTCTTAGGGAAACTATAGCTATAATATGCATAGTTCACTCTTCAATAATGGATGAGAATCTATAAAAAAAATTTTAAAAAAAAAGAAAAGAAAAGATAAAGAAAGAAAAATTAAAGTCATCTTATGGAATGGAGCATAAAATGCACCCACAAAATTGCTAGTTATTAGAAAATTTATAAGTTTATAAAAATGCCATGGGAATTGTGAGTTAATGTTTGATCTTTTCTTGTCGCAATGGCTATAGTTGTTCTTGAATTTTAAAGTTTGAAGATTGTCTATCCTAGTTGAATAGTTTGGTTAGATTATTGACCCTATGTTCTTGATATTGATTTTAATAACTTGAGATAGCAGGTTAAATTTATCACCTATGCTATGCAACTTGTCTACTCTACCATTGTTAAGTATTAGGAACTAGTTATTTGGCTATCTTATTATAAGAATTTTCTCATGCTAAAGATAATTCTTAGGAAAACTATTTTTCTGAAGAAGCATTAGGGTGTCTCTTACCATTCTTTCTTCTCTTTTTTCTTTAGAATTTACTTGACATTAGTTTCTTTTCCTTGTGTATTTTGTTTTCCCAACATATATCTAGGCTAACTTTATTTTGTTAAGATTGCAAGTATGAATTAATCTTCATTAATATAATTATCTTATTTTAAGTATGAATGATTTAAGTTTGATTAGGTACTTAATTTATTATGTATGCTTGATCACCCTATTAATATGTTAATAAATTTGTTCACCATGAAAATAAGGACATTTTGGTGGCAAGGTAATTAAACTTACTTAAAGTTAGAAATCACTTAGGAGGCAAGGGTTTCAATTTGAAGGGCTTAAGAATAGGCGTAGAACTTTATGTTTCTCACCTATCTCCATAATGACATAAGAGTGCTTTGGACTCTAGATAAGGATGCCCTTATTTGACAATGAGAGTTGCATTTAAGGATAATAGGCCTTATTCTCCATTCATTTCATGCATATGTGTTTGTTTGTAATTTTTATAAGATCAATTGTTGTCCTGTAATTCTAGTGCTTATATTGATTGTTTGAAGTTATAATTTAGATTAGATAATTAGTTTAGTAAGTAACAATTTAACTCAACCAACCCTATTTTATTTATCATTGCCTATCCATTTTAGTATCTAACCGGTTAATACAAGACAACACTTATTGATTCCCTATCTAAGTCCGTGAGACTAGGGTATTTAAAAATACACTACAACACAAGTTACTAAAGAAAAGTCAAGACCTCATGATACAAACATGGCAATAGTATTCAAAACAGAGTAACTAATCCACTTGAATACATTTCTAGTTCAAAAACTAAATTTACATAGGCATTATTTGGATAAATGACCAAATTAACATCAAGCATACATATAAGCACACACAATACATTTTAGCATCAAAAGAAGATTACTCTTAACAAACAAAACATGAGAACAAGGTTAGGTTTGCTACAAATAGAAACTTCACTTCTTAGAGGTATTTAATCGAGCATAAGGCATGCATGAACAAAATTGATAGTCAAAAGGCATTTTTTACAAGCTAAAAAAGATTCAAGAATTTCTCAAAAAAGAGAAGAAAAAAAAATAAACTCAAATTTGGCCTAAGTATTTAGAATGCCTTTTGACCAAAACAAAATGTATACCATGCATAGGCACATAGAATACCAACAAAAAGAAACATAAACAATTAAAAACAAACTCAAAGTAGAGATAAAATAAAGAGGAAAAGATGGAGCACTTACTTGTTGATGCTTACTCTAAAAGAAAGAGAGAATGCATTCAAAAGAAGGGAGAAGGAATGCTCTACCTAAAAATGGGCAAAGAATATGAGAGGGAATGAAGAGAAGGTGAAAATTTATAGAGAAATAGGGGTATTTAAAGAGGGACATGACTAAAAGCCCTCATTACATGGCGGAGACCAAATGGTCTCTGCCGTGTCACACACAACACCCTAAAACACACAACATAAATTTATAAAGGACATGATGGAGACAAAATGTTCTCTACTGTGTAACCCATTTTGTTTTGAAAAATTCAAATTTTATTTGTTCTCCACCATATACACCCTTTTGTTCTAAAATTTACAATATACATATGGCAGAGAGAAAATTGTCTCTATTGTGTACCACCTTCTATACTTAAATCATACAATTATACATGGTGAAGACAAAATGGTCTCTACCATATAACCCTTTCTATAACTAGAGTCACACATTGCACACGACAGAGAGCATTTAGTCTCAACCATGTAACCTCTACTATATTCAGACTAAAAACTTGCGCACGATAAAGACAAAATGGTATCTACTGTGTGACCCCTTTTGGAACTAAAACTACATAAGGTGCACTGCTAAGAAAAAATGGTTTTTACCATATGTAATCAAAATTTTGCACATTTTCAAAATCTAACATCCTCTTTCATGCACAGTTACACTACATAACTTAGCAAGCATTTAAACACAATTTATCACCACTTATTAAACTAAAACACATCAAGAAACCTAAAATTGAAAACATTAAACACAATTAAATAAAAACAGGTAGAGTGGTAGAGTTAGAATGAGTTCTAGGTTTAACAAGTCATTGGCTTGACTTTGAATGAACTCGCTAAACATCCTCCAGCATTATGACCACCGACAAAACTTTAAACCTAGATTTAAAGTATGGTTTGAGGTGATGACCATTGACTTTGAATTCCCTACCATCATTTGGGTGCCTAATAGGGACAACTCCATACTCAGTGACATCGACCACTTTATAAGGTCCTTTCTATCTCGGCTTGAGCTTTTCAAGAAATAGCCTAAATAATTATCATACACCAACACCATCATTCTCGAGATGAATTCCTAAGGTAACAGCTTGTTGTCATGCCATATCTTAGTCTTTTCCTTGTACTTTTCATCATGATCATAGGCCTAAAATCTCAGCTCTTCTAACTCTTTCAATCGCAATGCGCTGCATTTCCCTGCACTATGAAGATCAAAGTTTAAAAATTTAGTGGCCTAATAAGGTTTGTGTTCTAGTTCCACTTGTAGGTGATAGGATTTGCCAAAAACTAGACTAAAAGGGGACATCCTTATCGGTGTCTTAAAAGTAATTCTATATGCTCACAATGCTTCATTAAGTTTAAGGGACCAATCTTTTCTAGAAAAATCCACCATTTTCTCTAAAATAGATTTAAGTTATTGGTTTGACACTTCTACTTGGCTGTTAGCTTGTGCATGGTAAGGGGTAGTGACCTTGTGCCTAACACCAAACGTTTTTAGCAAGGTTTTGAATTGATGATTGATAAAGTGCTCGCCACAATCACTGATAATAGCCCTAGGTGCACTATATCAGGTGAATATATATTTTCTTAAGAATTTTAGCACTAATATAGCATCACAAGTCTTAGTGGCAGTGCCTTCTACCCATTTACTGATACAATTTACAGCCACTAGTATATATTCAAACCCATAAGACACTAGGAAAGGTCCAATAAAGTCTATTCCCAACACATCAAATAATTCTACCTCAAGCATGTTAGTTAATAGCATTTCATCCCTCCTAGATAATATTACCTACTCTTTAACATTTATCATAAGATTGAATAAAAGTATTGATATCACTAAACATAGTTAGCCAATATAATCCAGATTGGAGAATTTTTTATACCGTCCTATTTGGTCTATGATGTCTACCAGCTTCTCCACTTTGACATGCCTTGATAATTCCTTCTGCTCCTCTCTAAGAATACATCTTTTTAGCACTTGGTCAATACATAATTTAAAAAGGTAAGGATATCCCATACATCATGTCTCACATCAGCCTTCAGCTTATTCCTTTGTTGCCATGTATAATCATTCAACACAAAACCACCTGTAAGATAATTAGCTAAGTCAGCAAACCATGGGATGGAAATCTCACAAACATATAATGTACATATGCATTCATTAGGAAATAAGTCTAGGATTTCCCCCTTCTTGATGTGCACATGCTTGAACCTTGACAAATGGTCCACCACAAAATTCTCCGCCCCCTTCTTATCCTTGATTCCTAAATCGAACTCTTGGAAAATAAGCACCTATCTAATCAATCTTGGCTTGGATTCCTTCTTGGAAAAAAAGATGTTTCAATGCTGCATGATCAAATCACATAACAATTTTAGCACCAAAGAGATAGGTTCCAAATTTCTCAAAAAAAGCTCCTTTTCAGTTATGGTGTAGTTGACTTGGGCTCCCATCAAGGTTTGGCTTACATAATAAATAGCACAAAAGATCTTCTCCTTTCTTTGTCCTAGGACTACTCTCACTACAAAGTCACTTACATCACACATTAGCTCCAATGGAAGATTCCAATATAGAGAGATAATCACCTGTGTTGAAATTAATCTTTGCTCTAGTGTGTTGAAAGCTTGCAAGCACTCATTTGCGAAATCAAAAGAGCATCTTTCATAAGCAAATTTGATAAAGGCTTAGTAACTTTAAAAAATTCCTTTATAAATCTACGATAAAACCCTCCATACCCTAGAAAACTTCTAACACCTTTGACACTGGTTAGGGGTTGTAGTTTCTCAATCACTTCTACCTTAGTCCTATCGACCTCTATTCCTCTCTTAGATATCTTGTGTCCTAAAATAATACCTTCCTTTACCATAAAATGGCATTTCTTCCAATTCAATACCAAGTTAGTCTCCTTACACATACCTAGTACCAAATCAAGATGATTTAGATAGTTTTTGAAGTCCTTTCCATAAATGGTGAAGTCATCCCTAAATTTCCCTATGAAGTCATGGAATATTACCATCATACACTGCTGAAATGTAACCGGTGCATTGTACAATCCAAAGGAATTCTTCTATTTGCAAAAGTGCCCTAAGGGTAGGTGAAGGTTGTTTTTTCTCAATCGTTAGAGGCTATAAGGGTTTACCAAATACCTTAAATACCCATCTAGAAAGCAATAAAACTTATTCCCTGCTAACCTCTCTTGCATTTGGTCAATAAATGTCAAGGGGAAGTGATATTTCCTAGTTACACTATTTAACCTCCTATAATCAATGTACAATCTTTAACTTGTAACCGTATGAGTTAGAATGAGTTCACCATGCTCATTCTCTATCACTATCATCCCTCCCTTCTAGGGAACACACTATACCGAGCTTACCCAACTACTATTAGAGATAGGAAAGATTATACCTACATCTAGTAATTTCAAAACCTTTTTCTTAGCTACCTCTTGCATTGCTTGGTTTAATCTTCTTTAAGGCTACACAACGGGCTTACAATCTTCCTCTATCAATATGTAGTGAGTGTAATAACTTAGGCTGATTCCCTTAAAATTTGACATCTCCCATCTGATGGCTCTCTTGTGCTTCCTTAACACTTCTATTATTAGCTCCTCTTCAACACTTTTCAAAATAGAAGATATTATCACTAGTTTTATTCCATCCTCCAAAAATACATACTTTAAATAAGAAGGAAGAGGTTTTAGTTCAATTTTCAAATCTCCTTTTTGTAATTCAAACCCTTCTTCATTTGATTCCTCTTATTTACATGCTTTCTCTAACTCCTTCATAATTTCTTTGTCATTCTTGGTTAAGTCCTTTTCTTTAGCTGCATGCATCAAACAATTCTTCAATGGGTCATCTAGCAATATTTTCTCTTGCACTTCTTCCATACAGTCCTCAATAGCATCCACAAAGCATAGTGAATCCTCAAATTTTCATTTAAAAATAATATGGGGTATAGATGGGTATGTTGTTGTTAATGGTGTAAATAGGTTACTGCATCTTTTTATCTTTTTTTATTTTTCATTTATTTTATGTGTTAAGTGTAAATACATGTATGCAAAATGCCTATTATATTTAAAGATGAAAATTAACTTAAGAATGCATAAATACATAGGTAAGAGAAAACATTGTCTTTTACTTTTTACACATATCATGAAAAATTTTGAATAGACGAATATTAAGTTGTTAATTTTAAATGTGGTAAGTATAAAAAAATATAAAAAAGTAAAAATAAAATAATAAATAATAATAAAAATGTGTAAATAATTGTAATATGCTAATAATGGAGTATGTATGAGTATGTTCATAAAATTAAATCTACCATATGTGCGTTTGTGTAGGAATATGTACTTGAGAAAAATGCATGTAATAATAATGGTAATGGCATGCATGATAGTAATAAACATAATGATAAGCAATGGTGTGATGTAGTGTTTATATGCATTACCATGTAAGCCTTTGCATGATTGCTAGACGTTTGGTGGTAGGTTAGGATGAATTTTGTGCCATTTAAATGTTGGGCTCTTGCGTGTGATCTTTGTGCAGGTTTGGGCTTAAGTTTTGTAAGCCAAAATGCTGTCAAAATTTACACATAAGCATTGTTGACATTTAAATGATACTATCCCATGAGCATTATGATTGATTGCATAAATTTACCTTTTGTTGATAACGAAACTCGCCTTTCTGATATGGATGACACATTAACAAGTACCTCAATATCAAGCCCTAGCAAGAGTCTGTATGTTACCTAGTCGATTTATATATGGGGACTATTGCATCACTTGGAGCTTCTTGAGGAGACAGATGGACTTTTAGCTCAATTAGGTTGGATAACATTTTATACAGGAGCATACAAGACCTATTTGGAGATGATATAGAAATTTTTGGCCACGTTTTGTTATTTAGGCCAGTAGCAGCTAGACACTAAGAAAGGTGTCATTACATGCTGCATTTAAGGCCACCCTATATCCATGACCCATAGGCACTTTGCCCAAATCTTAGGTCTACCAACATGAAAGGATACAATCTAGTCAGACAAGTCTATTATGTCTTACATATTGGAGCCCATTGCACGCCTTAGTATTACCTACAGTTAGAGGAGAGCAAAGTCAACTATGTTGAGATCGTAGTTGCTCCGATACCTTTAGAAGATCCTTTCTTTCTCTTATTTCGGAAGGATAAGTAGTCTCAATGCCATTAATGTGGCAAAATTTTACAACTTATGGGGTATAATTGTAGGAAGGCAGGTGGATCTGAGCCATACAATATTAAAGCACTTGAGGAAAGTGCAGTGCCAGCCAGGTGAGGCAAAGGCTATAAGTTGTTTTATCACCAGATTATTGTTAGTAGACGAGATGCTAGAGCATATGATGAGCCCATCAGCTGGAGAGGGCATCAACTTAGAGAGGGAGGCAGCTTTCAACATATGCCTAACCAAAAAGGATGACATTGCACCCTATGGGATTAAGTTGATGACCTTGGAGGAGATGTCTAGGGCCCTACACCCAGGCCATAAGTAGGTGTATGAGCCTAAATAGACACACCTAAAGTAGGAGCCATTGACTAGCAAATGGAGGACGCTGTGGGACCAAGACTTAAGGTGGAAAAAGCCCCTTTTACTTGCTTTTTTATAGATAAGGACCACCAAGAGCAAGTCGATACATAAGGTACCCAGGCTTTCCCCACCTTTTGACATGAGCTACCTCTTTGAGACTATGGCTATCTAGTTGTGACATAGTCTTCAGCACCCCCTCCACCATAGCTAGATGAACCCTATAACACTATTGAATGCCATATTATAAAGTCTTCCACATATATAGGTGTCTCAGACTACTATGATTGCTAATATCCAGGTTATATGCTAGGAACAAGCTAAGTAACATGAGATATATCTAAAGAGGTTTGATGATATCCAAGCTCACAAGTGCCAGTTAATGGCCGGCATGGCCAAGGCAAAGAAAGGGATCAAGTAGATCAATGTTAGCGTGAAAAAGTCCACAGAGCATATTCATGAGCTAAAAATGGCATTCCATACAGTGATCGATAAGGTTATAAAGGCTAAAGATAAGGTTGAGAAGAGGATTGAGAAGCTTGATACAGACTTCAAAGGGTATATCACAGGTACAGATGGCCCAGTCGAGCATCGCCTCGCGGCACAGACCACTAATTTTATCGAGATCCGATAGGAGATGGGATGGCTAGCAAGTTTCCTTGATGATCTTCTTCAACCTATCATCGTTCACACTATAGGACCTATGCAGCTAGGGTCGTCAATTCATTCATCATCATAAGGATAGGCACTGAGCTACCAGTCTATAGGCATCGCTTCCATTCACCTTCAAAGGGTTTGACAAACTATAGCCTATATTGAGGCCTAGCAACCTATTACTTCAGGAAGATGATTTCATTTACATTTGTTTTTATCACATATACATTTTATATTAATACTTTTGGATGGATGTTTATGTTGGGATGATGTTTATTGGGGTTTGTTTTTTATTTCACATTACTTTTCATGTTTTACTTATTTATTGCATTATGTCATTTAGCAACATGCTTATCTCTAACAAGTTAATTATAGGTTTGAAATACTTTGATCATAATTTAAAGGATAAGACAAAATGTCTACATGGATGTGAAAAAAGAAAGAAAGAAAAGAGGGAGAGAGAAAGGAGGAAAGGCCAAGTTATAATCGCATAAAAATATACATAAAAATGCACAAAAAAGTGATAAACTTAAAACATTCACACACAACTTTGCAAGTAGTGAGTTATAACTAAGTTATCTCTTTCAAGCCACATAAAGGGCAACAACACCATTTAACCTTTTTAACACTGCAATTGTAGGGCAAAAAGGAAAAGATCAACTATACAGCATAAACCAATCCGGCCTCACAATTGTCACCTACAACAATGCTCTTTCTACTGGAGAGGGCAAGTAGTCATGCGATGTGATACGATTGACACCAGATCTAAATAACCCTATCACATATAAAAACTCTACAAATTTGGAGATAAAATCATATAAATTCAAAACCCCATCCTTAGCGATAAAAACTGACTTTTTGAAAACCTAGAAACATAGGAATTCTAGGTTTTAAGCCAGTGAGGGCCTCAAAACTAAACTAAAAATTTCTTAAAATACCCCTTTGGGCCTACAGACAGGCGTTCCTCAAGTGACAAATGGTCGTCTACCACTTCTAAAGGTCCAAAATTAGGTTTTTATGCTCATTTTGTTAAAACACTTGAAAATTTTTAAAATGCTTGGAAAATCATAAAGAATCTTTGAGAAAAAGTGAGAAATTCACAATTGGAGCTTCGAGATCTGAACCTATTGTCAGTAATATGCTATTTCCTCGCCATCGAGTAACCCTAATCTGGGCTACCTCAGGTCACAATATCTACAGTAGCTATACCTTGATTTTGAAGGTGATCCCACTCTTTTGTTGTACCTGGATATGAAGACAATCCCATTCTCTAGCTATACCTTGATTTAAAGGCACTTCTGCTTCTACAGCTATACATTTATTTTGAAGGTGATTATGCTTTTATGGATATACCTCGATTTAGACACCATGACCTAAGGCAGCCTAGATCAGGATTACTTAATGATGAGGAAATAGCATATTACTAACAAAAGGTTCAAATCTCAAAGCTCCGATAATGAATTTCTCATTTTTTCTCAAAGATTCTTCATGATTTTTCAAGCATTTTAAAATATTTTCAAGTGTTTTAACAAAATGAGCATAAAAACCTAATTTTAGACCTTCAGAAGTGACAAATAGCCTTTTTCACTTGAGGGACACCTATCTATGGGCCCAAATGGGTATTTTAAGAAATTTTAGGCTTAGTGCTGAGGGACGGCTACCTCTCAATAAGGAACGCCCGTCGCTAGCTTCAAACCAAGAATTCCTACATTTTTGGGTTTTAAAAAGGTAGTTTTGATCCCTAAGGATGAGGTTTCGGATTTATAGGATTATATCTCTAAATTTGGAGAGTTATGAGTTGGAATTCAACTTAAAATCTTCTTTAGGTATAAAATCAAAAATCTAAGGTTTGAAAAAAAAGATAATCACTTTTTTTTAGATAGCCACCTTAAAGGAGAAGAAGAATTGATTTATTTCTCTCTCTAACCTTTTACTCTAACAATTCTTGATTGAAACATACACATAAAAACAAATTTCTTACTTTCTTTTGAGAATAATAATCATAAATCTAAGTGGAGATTTGGACTACAATAATCACAGAGTTAGAATACCTCATGAGGATAACATTATTGGCTTCCTCTTACTTTTTATCTCTGTAATTCAATTTGCATAATCACATGACTCCTTGATGTATATTGGCTTGTTTTGATTATTGTAATTCAAATAATATGCATCTCTCTCTGTGATTTTTCTCTTATTTTTCTAATTTCGTAATTATCTAATTTTGTTCTAATTAATGTATGTTTGATTGTGATAAATTAGTTTTAACATGATTTAGGACCTTAGGGATGCATATTTAGGGCTAAAAATCCATTTTACGTGATTTCTAGCATTTTTCATGAAGCCTGCATTTCTAGTTCTATCCAGAGGTGATGGATGGGAAGACAACCCGACAAACGGCCGTTCGTCATTCGATAGATGGGAGATCTTAGGCCTATTTCTCCATCCCATCCCTCGCTTCCCTGAGGTCTTCCCTCACTCGTTTTAGCTGTTTGTGAGATTTTTTAGGCATTTTTGCAAATATTTTATGCTTTTATGTGTTTTATACCATTTATTTGTTTTTATCATATTTATACACCATTTGATGAAATTTTGCGCCTGTATGATCTGATTCTACACCTAAATCTATTATATTTGTGTAAATAAGCATGTAATTATTTTTATTATGTTATTTAAGGATACTAATTAATTTGTCCTTTTGATATGATTTTTCAAGTACTTGGTACCTTTGCTATAAAGGGTTTTTATGGTTTTTTTGCATAGGAAGCCATGCTTCTGAGTTGGTCACCATCTTCACTCTCTAGTTATTTCAGTTAATTACTATTTTATTTATTCATTATGGTTATTTATTTATTATTTAGTTTTTTTCCATTTATTTGTTTATTTGATATTCCATTTGGGACGTATTATTTTTGGGGTTATAATAGTTACTAAAATTGGATTTTTTTGCATGATAAAATAAAAAGACATTAAAATATTTTCTATTAAGTCAATTAGGTTTTTTTATTCCAAAACACGAACTAATGTATTATTTTTAGCCCAAATCCACACAGAATAAACTTTTAATTTTGTTAAAATATGTATAAGGGAACCAATGTTCCCAATCCAAATTAACTTCCCAATTTATGTATGCATATTTATTTATTTATGCTTGATGTTGTGGGACAATTTGCTTATGTAATAATTTTTAATTAGGATTTTATTTTAAGTATTTATTACTTGTTATTTGAATGGGATGTTTATTTAAATTCTATCGCTTACATCGTGTGAGAGAGGAGAGGGGATTAATTTTTAAACTCAATTATAAAAAAACACCTAACCAAGATGCCCAATAAGAGTGATGTCCTGAACACCAATCTCTATTTGGGCATCAAAAGGTCCAAATTCCTTTCCTAACATTTTGTTAGTTGGCAACTCTATGACACCTACCTCTTTTGGGCCCATTAGTAGACACCTTCGTGGGTTGACCACCAATAATAAATTGGGCTTAATCCTTTTTTATTGCGAAGTCACTAATTTATTAGTTAAAGTGAGCCTTTTTTGATCTCTAGCCCTAAAAATGGGCCTCTAAGAACCTAACCAAAAGTAAGTGGTGGCTTCGGCGTGTATCACAGTGGCAACTCCACTAGGGACCAAAGAGACCTTGCTCCAAAAAGCATCTTTGTTAAGTTCTTTATAATTGTGTTTTATTTGTTAATCATGTCTCTTTTCTAAATTGCATCTCTTGCATTCATCTTAGAGCTTTAGAATTAAGCCAGGCATCCCTTTTTAGGCCCGGTGTTATCTTAAAGAACACCCTACATTTGCTCAATGTAGGGAGGTATCAAGGAGACCTACCAGCCAAAGTTTAGTACCGAATGGTATATAAAATGGTGACCCATCGGTCGTTATACTTGTGATGAGCTAGACCTATTGGTAGATACCATGCTTAGGTAGCCCTAAAGTTTCATCATCCTTGACTCAAGCCATGTTATGACAATAGCAACTTATTCTGGGTTGTATAACCATAATAATGTCAGCTTGCTATATGGACCTCCCTATATTGACTAAACTCAAACATATTATGAAGGTACCGGTCAAAGGTTGTCGTGCCCAGGTGGGCCAAACCCAATCTATGTCAGTTGGTTAAAATACATAATGGTCAAAGCCCATACACCTGCACTTTTAATTTGAGAGGTTATGCTATCAATTTTTCATTGTGCACCACATACGTTCGTCGGGCACCCTATTGACCCATAGGCTAAGTGCACCTAGGAAAGAGACTGTATGACCTCCTGTGTGGGAGTAATAAGGTTGGAAGGCTATTGTTATGCTTGTGTGTGATTGTGATTTATTTCTAACAGAACCATGCATTGCATTCATGCATCATGTATACACCATACTCATGCATTATTCGCCATGCATCACTTCTCACATCTGACTCTTACAGATGGGTGGTCCAAAAGTTCATATGGGTGCCTAGTTTAAAGATCTATATCCAGTTTTCTGAGCTCATGTTTGAGTTCAAAGTTGAGTTCAGAAGTTAGTTTCGAGTTGGATTCAAGTCAATTGTCAAAAAGCAATTAAGAAACAAACTTAGAAATGGCAAATGATGAACTAAATGAGATAGAAAGGGGAAATGAGACTGGAGGAGTGGCTGATGACACCAATGTAAGGTTTCTATTCCTAAAGGAAAGGATAAAAGTTACTCTTATTATGCCTTCAACAGCGAGGGATAACTTAGATAGGAGACCAAATAGGTATCTATAGGAGTTTGAGGAAAGGATATTGGCCATGATTGGTGGGATGGTGGCTTTTGTAACACTTAATATCAGAAGTCAGCCTGTAGCACCTACTTACAAGATAGTGAAGCCAATGCACATTAGGAACACTGGTACAACTAATACTTTTATGCTTCCAGACCCACCTATGAGGGAAAAGAGGCATAATCCTGAGGATCACTTTATTAAAGAAGAGGACAAAGATTATGTTCCTCCAGTGATGAATATGAACATGGAAATGAGAGGTCCAAGTGCTGAGGATCGAGCTTTTAGGAAAATGGAAGAAAAGATTAAAGCCATGTCTAGGTTATTATTTGCTGGTAGAGGAATGAACCCTAAAGATAGGGATTCGGATGGAGATGAGCCATTATCCCCAAAGGTTTAAAATGCTTGATTTACCAAGGTTTGATGGCACTTCAGATCCTTTAGCGCACATTAAATAGTACACATTGATCATAAAGGGGACCAACTTGTCCAAAAAATAGAAGGTGGAATACTTTTGCTTGAGGTTGACTGGGCCTACAATAGACTTGTACCATAGGCTAGATAGGCATACTAAGAAGGATTAGGATCTATTGATTGAGGAGTTCTTTAAACAATATAATTACAGCACAAGGATAGAGGTCACCCTAAAGGATCTTGAGTTGCTCTAGTAAAAGTATGATGAGTCTTTCTATGATTTCCTCACTAGGTGAAGGAATAAGGTAACTGAAATGAAAAAGAAACCTGACACAACTTATTAGATCAGGTTATTTATCTAGAATGTGATTCCATACTTGAGAGATGGTTTGAAGATGAAAGGTCTGAAGGAATAGGAGTCATTAATGGTATAGCTATACAGCTAAATGAGAGTATTTGGCAAAAAGGGCGAGTAGTGAGAATGCGAGAAGGAATTTCTGTAATAATAAGGCTGTAAGGAATAGTAATGTGTAGAATAGAGCTAGAAAGACTACAGAAGTGTATGCTACCAAGGCTAGTTAGCATCACTATTCTGACTTGGATAAATTGTTGTCATGGGTTTTGAATAGGTTGGTTAAAGAAGGGAAGCTTTAGCCTTTGCTGTCGAGGCTTGCATAGAGTCAGGGGTTGCCCTATCTTAGGGAGGATCAGTATTGTGCATACCATCAGCACATTGGGCATCTGATTGATTATTGTTGCACTCTGAGGAATAAGATTCAAGACATGATAGATAACAAGCAAATTTCAAATCCTAAGAAAAGGGATAAGAAGAAGAAGGGAGGTTACAATGATGTGCCCCTTTTGATGTATATGATTGGGACTAGCTTACTCAAATGGTATGTGATGAAGGACCTATATAGGAATGAGTACATAGCCATTACTTGATCCACCCTAAAAGTAACAAAGCTAGTTGAAGAAAATCAGCCTGTTTTAATGATTTGTTTTTGGGGTACTCCTACAAAGAGTGAGGATGAAGGGAATTTGGTGCCTATTGATACCTGGAGTTCAGCTAGTAGATGTGAGGAAGAGGTAAAGGAAGAGAAAGAGAAGAAAGTTAAGGCGATCATAAAGAGCAAAAAAGTAACCCCAAAGATTAAAAGGCAACCAACTCTTATTACAATGCCTAAAGAAAAAGAAAATGAGGATGAATAGATAATCAAGAAACTAAAAAAGATGTAGGCTCAAATAGATATTTGGGACTTGTTGAGGCAGTCTCCTTCACATAGATAGAAGTTAGTAGAGACTTTGAGTGAGTTTACTGTTGTTACCACTATCTCATCCTCTGAGTTGCTGGACTTAATCAGGGGAGGAACTGGTGAGAATTTGTTGTACTCTAATGTTGACTTGCCTGCTGAGGGAAGGAATCATAATTTTCCCCTTTACATCAAGGCTTAAGTTAATGGTAAGTACATGACTTATGTGATGGTAGATGATGGTTCTTCAATTAATATGTGCCCTATAATGGTGATTCCATCTTTTGATTGAATAAGGGCATGCTAAGTAAGTATGATCTAACCATATTTGGCTATGATAACTCCAAGGGGTAAGTTGCTAGGACATTTAAGGCTTTGGTGAAGACAAGGCCTATTGAGACCGAAGCTGAGTTTGTAGTCTTGCTTATTTCGACCAATTTTTCTATACTTCTGGAAAGGTTGTGGTTTCATAAGCTGGGAGGAGTACCATCCACACTACATCAGATGATTAAAATTCCTTATAACAATTAGGTGGTCACTATCAAAGCCATAAGGGAGAACCAGGTTCTTAAAATAGCCAAACAGCCTTTTAGCAAGTTTCATGTATCAGCCATCAATGATGAAGAGAATGAGAGAAGTTTTCTTAATAGTTCTCAAGTGATTAATATGCTTAAAAAGATAAATTTTATGCCTAGTGCTAGTTTAGGCAAGAATTCCCAAGGCCCTCAAACCGCCATAACTGCTAAGGGTTAGAAGGATAAAAAAGGATTAGGCTAGGTTTCAAAAAAAAGGATAAAGAGAAGGAAGCAACAAAAGCGATTTCTCACATTTCCTGAAGTTTTTTGCTAGCTTCATGTGTTTTCCTCTATTATTGAGAGAATAATCCTCAGATGATAGGGGGTGAGTTGGTATAGGGATTCAAGCTATTCAATGATGTCTTCAATTGGGAACAGGGAATTATTGTCGATTGAGGGTTTATAGGATGAGGAGATTCTCTTACACCACTCTGCTTGGGATGAATAAGTGCTAAAGGAAGTTATGATAGAGAAGCTACTTGTAACCCAACTGAAAGGTAATGAGAAGATGGAAGTTGAAGAACCATCCAAAGCTAATCCAGAGGCTAGAGAGACATCTGATGTTGACAAGATTGGAGAAGACACTTTTATTGATATTGTTTATGTTCCTAAGCTTTTTGATGAGAACAATGTTTGCTCTTTTAATTATATTAATGAGATAAACAATTTTGCTTACTTGTGTCATGTTTCTTCTAATTTCAATATGCATGATTAAACATTTATTTTTGACATTAACTTAACAAACACATGTTCATTTAATCTCGAAACTAAAGAAAATCCAAAAGAAATTTTACTGGCATCAGACATAACTCTTAAAGAGAGAGAAAATTTTGTAAAAATATTAAAAAATATGAAAAGTCTTTTCCCTGGACCTATGAAGACATGCTAGGGATAGATCGAGAGGTTGTTGAACATGCCATTCCAACATATCTTGGGTATAAGTCGGTCAAGCAGAAACTTAGAAGGCTTAAGCTAGAATGGGCTGAGAAGGTTAAAGATGAGGTCAAGAAGTAAATAGAGGCTAAGTTATTAATAGAATTCCAATACCCCATGTTGTTGGAAAACATAGTTCCTGTAGTAAATAAAGATGGGGGAGTAAGAGTTTGTCTGGATTATAGAGATTTGAACAAAGCCTATCCCAAGGATGATTTACCCTTACCTCATATAGATGTTTTGGTTGATAGTACAACTGCTTGTGCCATGTACAGTTTTATGGATAGATATGCTGGGTATAATAAGATTCTAAACAAAATAGTGGATAAGATCAAAATGGCTTTCATAAACAAGTGGGGAACATATGCCTCTAGAGTCATGCCTTTTGGGCTCAAAAATGCAGGTGCTACCTACCAAAGGATGGCAACCAAGATTTTAGATGATTTGATCCACAAAGAGATGGAAGTGTGCGTGGATGTTATGATTATCCAGTCAATTATTAGGGAAGGTCATTTTGAGGCATTAGGAAAGTCTTTTCAAAGGATCAACAAGTATAATCTTCATGTCAATCCGAAGAAGTGTATCTTTGAGGTCACCTCGGGTAAACTTTTAAGCCATGTGGTGAGCCAAATAGGGATAGAAGTAAATCCCGACAAGGTAAGAACTATTAGGGAAATTCTGGTACCCCATAAAGAGAAGGAAGTTAGAAGGCTCCTAGGGAGAATTCAGTACATAAGTTGGTTCATAGCCAAGTTGACTTCGATCTGCAAACCAATCTTCAAGTTGCTTAGGAAGGACCAACTAGTGGTTTGGAATGAAGATTATCGAAAGGCCTTTGACACCATCAGGGACTACTTGTTGCATCCACTAGTGTTGAAACCACCTCAAACAAGTAAGCCTTTAATTTTGAACTTTCGCAATAGAAGACAGTTTAGTAGGGGCTATGATGGCACAAGAGGATGATTATGAGATTGAGTACGTAATGTACTACCCCAATAAGAAATTTCTCCCATACAAGGTAAAATATATAAAAGTTGAAAAGATTTGCCTTGCAATCATATAGGTGTCAAAAAAGTTGAGATGCTACTTCCATTCTTATAGAATCCAAGCAATGGCTAAACAAAACCCCCTTAGATACTTGCATGAAGCATCTTTGTTGTTAGGAAAGATAGGAAGTTGGTTGATCTTCCTGTAAGAGTTAAACATAGAATAAATCACTAAGAAGACCATCAAAGGAAGAGCAATGGTAGAATTCCTAGTTGATCAACCGTTAGAGAGTAAAGAGATGACTTACGAATTCCTCGATGAAAACATTATTGCCATAATAGTACAACGTTGGTAGATGTACTTTGAAAGAGCCATAAATAATAAAGGAGCAAGGATAAGAACAATCTTGATTACCCCAGAATGAGAAAGGATGCCATTAGTTAAAAAGTTAAGGTACAAAGCCACAACCAATGAATCGAAATATGAAGCTTGCATTTATATATTGGAAGTTTTGCTAGCTACAGGGGCAATATTTGCAGAAGTGTTTGGAGATTCATCTCTAGTGGTTTACCAAGTAAGAGGTTAATGGTTAATGAAGGAAAAACACTTGATACCCTATCTCAGGTGCCTGGAGGTCTTAAGCAATCAATTTAAAGTTTGTACTTTTGGAAATGTGCTTAGAGAAGAAAACCAGTTAGTAGATGCTTTGGCCACCTTAGTGTCAATATGGGATAATCCGAAGGGAGTAATTATGAAGCCTATATTGATCTTAAGTTTTAATAAGCCATGCATTGAAAATGAAAAAATTATGGATATCGAAGTGGATAATGGAAAACTTTGGTATTATAACATCCACAATTATCTAGAAAAGTCAATGTTTCTTGAGGAAACCATCGAAAAGGACTAAAGATTAATCCATAAACTATCAACCTAGTTCATTACTGTAGGAGGAGTGATTTACAAGAGATAGCCTGATAGAATCTAATTAGGTTGTTTGGATGAAAAGGAAGTAAGAAAAGTAATAGAGGAAGTACACACGAGAGTGTACGGAGCCCATATGAATGCCTTAGCCTTGGCAAAAAAGATTACAAGGAAACGATTCTTTTCGCTCACAATGGACACCAATTGTTCTAAGTATGTCAAAGAATGCTCGTTATGTCAACAATATATAGACCTGAGGCACTTGCCCATTTCTAAATTGTGTAACCTTACATCGCTTGGCCTTTCACTGTATGGGGAATAGAAAATATGGGAATGATCCATCCACCTACCTCCAATGGGCATAAATTCATCATAGTGGCCATTGATTATTTCTCCAAGTGGATAAAAGTAGAGTCCTTTAAAAAGGTAGATGCACGGGATATGGCTAAGTTCATTGAGAAGAATTTAATATGCAGATATGGCTTACCTCCTCATGTAGTGTCTGATAATGAGTTATAGTTTTCAGGTGAAACCAAACAAATGCTTATTAAGTATGCAGTTTAACATCATAAGTCTTCCCCCTATAGACCTCAAGCAAATGGAGCAGTTGAGGCAGCTAATAAGAATGTGAAGAGAATCCTAGCTAAGATGGTATGGACTTAAAAAGATTAGGTCGATAAGCTACCCTTCACATTATGGGGTTATAGGACCATAGCTAAAACTTCAACAAGGGCCATGCCATTCTTTTTGGTTTATGAAATAGAACCAGTACTATCGGTAGAGATTGAGCATAAGTCTTTGAAGGTCATTTTGGAAGCGGAGATACCCAAAGCAGAATGGGCTAGACAGAGACTATCACAGATTAACCTACTTAATGGGGATATAATGAGGGATTACTATCATAATCTAGTCTATCAGAAGAAGCTAGCCTGCTAATTCAAGAAGAAAGTTAGGAAGCACCCATTGAAAAGAAGAGACCTTGTGTTTAAACAGATTAGGCCAAAAATCCCAAATATCTGAGGCAAATTAAAGCCCACATGGGAAGGACCTTTTTTACATAAGAAACTATTGTCTAAAGGTACTACCATTTTATCAGACAATGATGGTAATAAGTTTAGAGAACCAGTGAACGTCGACAAATTGAAAAGGTTCCATGGCTAAACAACTAAAAAAGAGAGAAAGAAGAGAACAAAAGCCCTGTAGGTCGAAAATAAAAAAAATGGCAGTTTTGCTAAAATTAGGCACCTCACCAGGGTGAAAATCGAAAAAAGTCATCCTAGGCAAAAATTAAAGGCTAAGATAAAATAATCAATCAAGAAAATCTGAGAGGGCTGATTAGTGAAATGAGTTATCATACTCGTAAAATTTATTTCGAGATTGAATAATATGTGTCATTGGGATAATATCAAATAATGATTATGAGTTTTAAAATAAAAAAAAATGTCATGCATGCAATCATAAAATCATCCATGTAACAAAAGTAGTGAATTTTTTTCATGTTCCAATTAGAAAGTCCTACAGAAATAAAAGAAATAATTTGTAATAGTGTCTAATCTAATCTATCTGTATCACCTCTCTCTTATCCAGGTGCCTAATAGCCCAGAGTCTATTGTCAACAGCTAAACTAGTAACCCATCACTTGTAAGAGTCAGAAGTTGTGAAGTCACAAGTACCAATGTTAGGGATTTTAATCCTCATTGGGAGTTGAGTCCACACCCTCTGATAATACTCTGATATAAAGGAATAGTTAAGTGTACCACCATGAAATCCTAGTGCAAACTTAACAATATCCTATCAAAACTCGAACTGTCGAACACAGTGAGCAACAATGTAAAAAGTGGCACGATGCAATCCACATAAAGGAACACATCCAAATTCTCCATCCCTAACCATAGAAGTAATGGATAACTAAGTGCACCTAAATGCAATATCTTTCCATCCATCAAACTACCCAGTTAGTTGACACCCTTCTGGAATGTCAGAAACTCACACCACAGATGCCGAGCTATTATGTGTCTCATGGGGTAAGTGCCTATAGCTCTAGCCTAAAGTGAAGGCTCCAATGATAGGTTCAATTCCTCATAAAGCCACACCTAAAAAAAACCCACAGGGGTGAGTTGGGTTAATCTCAAGCAAAAATATGGCATATAAATGCATGAAAATTGATGTCATGTAAAATGTCTACCTTTTAGTGTATATTTTTCTCTTATTTATGTAGCTAAATATGTAATATTATATGCATTTTTATGTGTTTATGTCCAATTATGTGTTTATGTTTGTTTTTAGGATAAATTTGGTGAAGTGTGAAGAAAATGAAGAAGTTGGTGAAGTTTCGAAGCAAAAGATCATGATTCGTGAAGTGGATCACGACTAGGACAAGAATTCACGAGATGGATTAAAGCTCAAGAATGAGGTAGAGAAGAAGGTTCACGACTCGGCATCAAGTTCACGAGTCGTGAAGGGGATCATGACTCGGATGGAGGTTTACGAGTTCAGAAGATGTGAAGGGAATCACGACTCGTGAGGAGGCTCACGAGTCGGACAAGAAACCTGTGTTCCCAAACGTTGTATCTTTTGCACCCGATCTTTCAGCCATACATCATGTCTTTTCAGAACAACCATTCGTGACTTCTTAAGGGACACCACTCTTCACCAAATGTTGTGTACTTCTAGAGGGATACTTGAAGAGTTATGTTGCTATGGAAAGGTGCTTGAAGGGTCACAATGCTTGGCAAGGAAGTTATAAATATAAATGGTGGTTATGCAATTCAAATTTCAAAATCAAATTTTAAAAGGCATGACTTTTCACCAAGGGTTGCATACGTATGGAGAGGCACTTGAAGGGACTTAATGCTTGAAAATCTATAAATACCTTGGAAGTTATAATCAAAAGAAAGAGGGAATGAATGTTTAGTTTTTAGAAAGATAGTTATTATTTTTGGATAAACATTTTTACTTAGTTTTTAGTAGATGTTTACAAAGGGACAAAGCCAAAGGAACATGAGATAAGTTTCTTTCTCTTGTTTGTCTTTAATTCAATTATATACTTTGGCTAGTTTCCTTTGTACATTATAACTATGCACTAGTATTTGATTAAGACATGTTTATTATTATTATGAATGAAGTATGATTTACAACCATTTGTATGCTTTGATTTGCTATGTATGATTGGCCACCATATTTGGCATGTTAGTCAATTTATTCACAACGAGAGTTGGAATTCTTTGATGGAAAAACAAATGAATGTACTTGAAGCATTGAATTCACTTAGAGATAAGGAATTCACTTTGAGGGGTTAAAGAATTGGCATAGAGCTTCATAATTTTTATTTATCTCTATAATGACATGAGTGTGCTTATAGACTCTAAATAAAAACATCTTTACTGACAACGAGAGTTGCTTTAAAGAATTTTGGCTAAATTCTCCAGTCACTTTATTTATACAATTATCTATACTTGTTCGAATTACTATTTCATATTTGTAATGTATGTTCATACTATCATTTAAGTCATATTTAATCCAAATTAATTTAATATATCCAAAGTAGTTTAGATATTTAGTCAAATGCATAATCTTTATTTTATTCGTTACCTATCCATCAACTCTTTGTAGTTTCAATATAAAATTTACCCCGTTCCCTTTGGAACGATACCCTACTCATCCTATACGCAGTCTAGTGAGACTAAGGGTTCAATTAAATCCCCATCAGATTTTGGCGCCGTTGTCGGGGAACGGTTAAATAAATTTTTATTGATTGATACGAAGTAGTAGATGCTTTAGGATTATATGATATAAATTAGTTATTTTGATATATGAATTTTGTATTTTGCTTGTTGTATTCTTTGTAATTAGAGTTTTAGTAATAATCTTAGACTAAAAGTATTTGTGATTTTCACAGTTAATTTATTAAATTTATCTCTTGCATAATAATTTTTTTGTTTAGGATTAGCTTTCTTAGTTTAGATTTTATTTGTTCTTTGGATTATTCTTGGTTATATTTTAAGTATTTTATCATTTTCATTTTTCTTGTCTTATGTTTCCTCTGTCTTTCTAACATTTGGATCGAGATTGGTCAAATTTGCAAAAACGTTGCAGCAAAGGGAAGCTTTCACGTGTCCTATTCGACTCGTGAAGCTGTTCATGAGTGCTCTAGAAGCAAAAGCTTCACGAGTCGTGAACAACTTACCGAGTCGTGAGTTGTGCATCGAAGATCGAGTCGTAAAATGTGTCACGAGTAACACAAAAAGGAACAGTTCTCGAGTCGTGAAAGTCTGTCCGACTCGTGAACTTTTGTTCACATTCCCAAAATTCAATTTTTCACGAGTCGTGAGATATTGTCCGACTCGTGAACATTTTTATTTGTGCTAAATCCATTCATTCTCCACGAGTCGTGAAGTTATGTCCAACTCGTGATTCACTGTTTTCAAATTTTTCCATTCCATTCGTTCCATGTTCAACCAGTTGTTGCAAAATCAATCCACCATCTAGAATCAACTCACATCATTGGAGCAAGTTACAAGTCAAAAGGGTTCATCGTCAACGCCGCCTTGAACACAAGGTGGACACTTTTATTACCCAAGCGGGTTATGTCGTCTTGTCGCCTCCACCTTAACCATGATATTGAGGGGAGTTTTCTTTTCTCTATGCTTTTGTTTATTTTTGTTTGTCTTTTTGTTTTCATGTTTATTTTGTTTCTTCACATTGAGGACAATGTGTGTTCTAAGTGTGGGGGAGCATCATAAACCTTATTTGTGTTATTTGTTTATGTTTGTCTTTTTCTTTATTTAGACTAACCTTTTTAGTGAGTTTTATTATAAGTATTGTTCATATTGTATGTAATATAGGTTGTTATGAAGTGTCATTTGCCTTCTATACTCATTTGATTAGTTTTTCAAGATTTTTGGCATGTGTTTTATGTTTTCAAGTTATCTCTTTTTACTTCTTTCAACATTTTAGATTGTTTAGTCTCTTTATTAACTATGCTTGAAGGTTAGGAATTGCTCATTTAGCTTAAGTTTTTAGGATTTTTGTTGCCTCATGGAAACTATAGCCATAATTCTTACCTTTAGCTTTTCAATAATGGATGAGGACTAAAAAAATGCAAAAATAAATAAAATAAAATAAAGCAAGATGCATATTCAAAAGTTCAATAAAGTATGGGATGGAGCGTAAAACGCACCCAATACTACATTCTCATGCTATTTTAAAATTCATGGGATAAAGTCTAAAAGTATACCCATGCTTAAACAAAAAAGAAAAAAAGAAAAGAAAAAAAAGAGAAAAAAAGATGAAAAATATAGTCTGAAAATGCCATGAGATCGGTTTAAAGGTATGTGTGCTTCTTAATTGTCCTAAAAGGCAACTATAGTCTTAAATTCTTAATTTTTATGAACAATATTCTCTCTTGAGCATGGTTAGTTTTGAGACTTTATTATCTTGATGTTGGGTTTAGTAAACTTAGGTGACTTGGTAATTTAGAATACATGTTTTATGTTTTGATTTACTAATATTTTGAGTGTTTAAGGTATTTGATTTCATCTCAATCTTATTTTAAGTGAAAATTGAGCAATGCTTTATAATATAACTTACTTAGTTTAACTTGAGATTAAATTTTCTAATTTTTCTCTTGCTTGGGGACAAGCAAGGTTTAAGTGTGGGGGAATTTGATGTCATGTAAAATGTCTACCTTTTAGTGTGTATTTTTCTCTTATTTATGTAGCTAAATATGTAATATTATATGTATTTTTATGTGTTTATGTCCAATTATGTGTTTATGTTTGTTTTTAGGATAAATTTGGTGAAGTGTGAAGAAAATGAAGAAGTTGGTGAAGTTTCCAAGCAAAAGATCATGATTCGTGAAGTGGATCACGACTAGGACAAGAATTCACGAGATGGATTAAAGCTCAAGAATGAGGTAGAGAAGAAGGTTCACGACTCGGCATCAAGTTCACGAGTCGTGAAGGGGATCATGACTCGGATGGAGGTTTACGAGTTCAGAAGATGTGAAGGGAATCACGACTCGTGAGGAGGCTCACGAGTCGGACAAGAAACCTGTGTTCCCAAACGTTGTATCTTTTGCACCCGATCTTTCAGCCATACATCATGTCTTTTCAGAACAACCATTCGTGACTTCTTAAGGGACACCACTCTTCACCAAATGTTGTGTACTTCTAGAGGGATACTTGAAGAGTTATGTTGCTATGGAAAGGTGCTTGAAGGGTCACAATGCTTGGCAAGGAAGTTATAAATATAAACGGTGGTTATGCAATTCAAATTTCAAAATCAAATTTTAAGAGGCATGACTTTTCACCAAGGGTTGCATACGTATGGAGAGGCACTTGAAGGGACTTAATGCTTGAAAATCTATAAATACCTTGGAAGTTATAATCAAAAGAAAGAGGGAATGAATGTTTAGTTTTTAGAAAGATAGTTATTATTTTTGGATAAACATTTTTACTTAGTTTTTAGTAGATGTTTACAAAGGGACAAAGCCAAAGGAACATGAGATAAGTTTCTTTCTCTTGTTTGTCTTTAATTCAATTATATACTTTGGCTAGTTTCCTTTGTACATTATAACTATGCACTAGTATTTGATTAAGACATGTTTATTATTGTTATGAATGAAGTATGATTTACAACCATTTGTATGCTTTGATTTGCTATGTATGATTGGCCACCATATTTGGCATGTTAGTCAATTTATTCACAACGAGAGTTGGAATTCTTTGATGGAAAAACAAATGAATGTACTTGAAGCATTGAATTCACTTAGAGATAAGGAATTCACTTTGAGGGGTTAAAGAATTGGCATAGAGCTTCATAATTTTTATTTATCTCTATAATGACATGAGTGTGCTTATAGACTCTAAATAAAAACATCTTTACTGACAACGAGAGTTGCTTTAAAGAATTTTGGCTAAATTCTCCAGTCACTTTATTTATACAATTATCTATACTTGTTCTTAAATGAATTACTATTTCATATTTGTAATGTATGTTCATACTATCATTTAAGTCATATTTAATCCAAATTAATTTAATATATCCAAAGTAGTTTAGATATTTAGTCAAATGCATAATCTTTATTTTATTCGTTACCTATCCATCAACTCTTTGTAGTTTCAATATAAAATTTACCCCATTCCCTTTGGAACGATACCCTACTCATCCTATACGCAGTCTAGTGAGACTAAGGGTTCAATTAAATCCCCATCAGATTTTGGCGCCGTTGTCGGGGAACGGTTAAATAAATTTTTATTGATTGATACGAAGTAGTAGATGCTTTAGGATTATATGATATAAATTAGTTATTTTGATATATGAATTTTGTATTGTGCTTGTTGTATTCTTTGTAATTAGAGTTTTAGTAATAATCTTAGACTAAAAGTATTTGTGATTTTCACAGTTAATTTATTAAATTTATCTCTTGCATAATAATTTTTTTGTTTAGGATTAGCTTTCTTAGTTTAGATTTTATTTGTTCTTTGGATTATTCTTGGTTATATTTTAAGTATTTTATCATTTTCATTTTTCTTGTCTTATGTTTCCTCTGTCTTTCTAACATTTGGATCGAGATTGGTCAAATTTGCAAAAACGTTGTAGCAAAGGGAAGCTTTCACGTGTCCTATTCGACTCGTGAAGCTGTTCATGAGTGCTCTAGAAGCAAAAGCTTCACGAGTCGTGAACAACTTACCGAGTCGTGAGTTTTGCATCGAAGATCGAGTCGTAAAATGTGTCACGAGTAACACAAAGAGGAATAGTTCTCGAGTCGTGAAAGCCTGCCCGACTCGTGAACTTTTGTTCACATGCCCAAAATTCAATTTTTCACGAGTCGTGAGATATTGTCCGACTCGTGAACATTTTTATTTGTGCTAAATCCATTCATTCTTCACGAGTCGTGAAGTTATGTCCAACTCGTGATTCACTGTTTTCAAATTTTTCCATTCCATTCGTTCCATGTTCAACCAGTTGTTGCAAAATCAATCCACCATCCAGAATCAACTCACATCATTGGAGCAAGTTACAGGTCAAAAGGGTTCATCGTCAACTCCGTCTTGAACACAAGGTGGACACTTTTATTACCCAAGCGGGTTATGTCGTCTTGTCTCCTCCACCTTCACCATGATATTGAGGGGAGTTTTCTTTTCTCTATGCTTTTATTTATTTTTGTTTGTCTTTTTGTTTTCATGTTTATTTTTTTTCTTCAAATTGAGGACAATGTGTGTTCTAAGTTTGTGGGAGCATCATAAACCTTATTTGTGTTATTTGTTTATGTTTGTCTTTTTCTTTATTTAGACTAACCTTTTTAGTGAGTTTTATTATAAGTATTGTTCATATTGTATGTAATATAGGTTGTTATGAAGTGTCATTTGCCTTCTATACTCATTTGATTAGTTTTTCAAGATTTTTGGCATGTGTTTTATGTTTTCAAGTAATCTCTTTTTACTTCTTTCAACATTTTAGATTGTTTAGTCTCTTTATTAACTATGCTTGAAGGTTAGGAATTGTTCATTTAGCTTAAGTTTTTAGGATTTTTGTTGCCTCATGGAAACTATAGCCATAATTCTTACCTTTAGCTTTTCAATAATGGATGAGGACTAAAAAAATGCAAAAATAAATAAAATAAAATAAAGCAAGATGCATATTCAAAAGTTCAATAAAGTATGGGATGGAGCGTAAAACGCACCCAATACTACATTCTCATGCTATTTTAAAATTCATGGGATAAAGTCTAAAAGTATACCCATGCTTAAACAAAAAAGAAAAAAAGAAAAGAAAAAAAAGAGAAAAAAAGATGAAAAATATAGTCTGAAAATGCCATGAGATCGGTTTAAAGGTATGTGTGGTTCTTAATTGTCCTAAAAGGCAACTATAGTCTTAAATTCTTAATTTTTATGAACAATATTCTCTCTTGAGCATGGTTAGTTTTGAGACTTTATTATCTTGATGTTGGGTTTAGTAAACTTAGGTGACTTGGTAATTTAAAATACATGTTTTATGTTTTGATTTACTAATATTTTGAGTGTTTAAGGTATTTGATTTCATCTCAATCTTATTTTAAGTGAAAATTGAGCAATGCTTTATAATATAACTTACTTAGTTTAACTTGAGATTAAATTTTCTAATTTTTCTCTTGCTTGGGGACAAGCAAGGTTTAAGTGTGGGGGAATTTGATGTCATGTAAAATGTCTACCTTTTAGTGTGTATTTTTCTCTTATTTATGTAGCTAAATATATAATATTATATGTATTTTTATGTGTTTATGTCCAATTATGTGTTTATGTTTGTTTTTAGGATAAATTTGGTGAAGTGTGAAGAAAATGAAGAAGTTGGTGAAGTTTCCAAGCAAAAGATCATGATTCGTGAAGTGGATCACGACTAGGACAAGAATTCACGAGATGGATTAAAGCTCAAGAATGAGGTAGAGAAGAAGGTTCACGACTCGGCATCAAGTTCACGACTCGTGAAGGGGATCATGACTCGGATGGAGGTTTACGAGTTCAGAAGATGTGAAGGGAATCACGACTCGTGAGGAGGCTCACGAGTCGGACAAGAAACCTGTGTTCCCAAACGTTGTATCTTTTGCACCCGATCTTTCAGCCATACATCATGTCTTTTCAGAACAACCATTCGTGACTTCTTAAGGGACACCACTCTTCACCAAATGTTGTGTACTTCTAAAGGGATACTTGAAGAGTTATGTTGCTATGGAAAGGTGCTTGAAGGGTCACAATGCTTGGCAAGGAAGTTATAAATATAAATGGTGGTTATGCAATTCAAATTTCAAAATCAAATTTTAAGAGGCATGACTTTTCACCAAGGGTTGCATACGTATGGAGAGGCACTTGAAGGGACTTAATGCTTGAAAATCTATAAATACCTTGGAAGTTATAATCAAAAGAAAGAGGGAATGAATGTTTAGTTTTTAGAAAGATAGTTATTATTTTTGGATAAACATTTTTACTTAGTTTTTAGTAGATGTTTACAAAGGGACAAAGCCAAAGGAACATGAGATAAGTTTCTTTCTCTTGTTTGTCTTTAATTCAATTATATACTTTGGCTAGTTTCCTTTGTACATTATAACTATGCACTAGTATTTGATTAAGACATGTTTATTATTATTATGAATGAAGTATGATTTACAACCATTTGTATGCTTTGATTTGCTATGTATGATTGGCCACCATATTTGGCATGTTAGTCAATTTATTCACAACGAGAGTTGGAATTCTTTGATGGAAAAACAAATGAATGTACTTGAAGCATTGAATTCACTTAGAGATAAGGAATTCACTTTGAGGGGTTAAAGAATTGGCATAGAGCTTCATAATTTTTATTTATCTCTATAATGACATGAGTGTGCTTATAGACTCTAAATAAAAACATCTTTACTGACAACGAGAGTTGCTTTAAAGAATTTTGGCTAAATTCTCCAGTCACTTTATTTATACAATTATCTATACTTGTTCGAATTACTATTTCATATTTGTAATGTATGTTCATACTATCATTTAAGTCATATTTAATCCAAATTAATTTAATATATCCAAAGTAGTTTAGATATTTAGTCAAATGCATAATCTTTATTTTATTCGTTACCTATCCATCAACTCTTTGTAGTTTCAATATAAAATTTACCCCGTTCCCTTTGGAACGATACCCTACTCATCCTATACGCAGTCTAGTGAGACTAAGGGTTCAATTAAATCCCCATCAGATTTTGGCGCCGTTGTCGGGGAACGGTTAAATAAATTTTTATTGATTGATACGAAGTAGTAGATGCTTTAGGATTATATGATATAAATTAGTTATTTTGATATATGAATTTTGTATTGTGCTTGTTGTATTCTTTGTAATTAGAGTTTTAGTAATAATCTTAGACTAAAAGTATTTGTGATTTTCACAGTTAATTTATTAAATTTATCTCTTGCATAATAATTTTTTTGTTTAGGATTAGCTTTCTTAGTTTAGATTTTATTTGTTCTTTGGATTATTCTTGGTTATATTTTAAGTATTTTATCATTTTCATTTTTCTTGTCTTATGTTTCCTCTGTCTTTCTAACATTTGGATCGAGATTGGTCAAATTTGCAAAAACGTTGCAGCAAAGGGAAGCTTTCACGTGTCCTATTCGACTCGTGAAGCTGTTCATGAGTGCTCTAGAAGCAAAAGCTTCACGAGTCGTGAACAACTTACCGAGTCGTGAGTTTTGCATCGAAGATCGAGTCGTAAAATGTGTCACGAGTAACACAAAGAGGAACAGTTCTCGAGTCGTGAAAGCCTGCCCGACTCGTGAACTTTTGTTCACATGCCCAAAATTCAATTTTTCACGAGTCGTGAGATATTGTCCGACTCGTGAACATTTTTATTTGTGCTAAATCCATTCATTCTTCACGAGTCGTGAAGTTATGTCCAACTCGTGATTCACTGTTTTCAAATTTTTCCATTCCATTCGTTCCATGTTCAACCAGTTGTTGCAAAATCAATCCACCATCCAGAATCAACTCACATCATTGGAGCAAGTTACAGGTCAAAAGGGTTCATCGTCAACTCCATCTTGAACACAAGGTGGACACTTTTATTACCCAAGCGGGTTATGTCGTCTTGTCTCCTCCACCTTCACCATGATATTGAGGGGAGTTTTCTTTTCTCTATGCTTTTATTTATTTTTGTTTGTCTTTTTGTTTTCATGTTTATTTTTTTTCTTCAAATTGAGGACAATGTGTGTTCTAAGTGTGGGGGAGCATCATAAACCTTATTTGTGTTATTTGTTTATGTTTGTCTTTTTCTTTATTTAGACTAACCTTTTTAGTGAGTTTTATTATAAGTATTGTTCATATTGTATGTAATATAGGTTGTTATGAAGTGTCATTTGCCTTCTATACTCATTTGATTAGTTTTTCAAGATTTTTGGCATGTGTTTTATGTTTTCAAGTTATCTCTTTTTACTTCTTTCAACATTTTAGATTGTTTAGTCTCTTTATTAACTATGCTTGAAGGTTAGGAATTGCTCATTTAGCTTAAGTTTTTAGGATTTTTGTTGCCTCATGGAAACTATAGCCATAATTCTTACCTTTAGCTTTTCAATAATGGATGAGGACTAAAAAAATGCAAAAATAAATAAAATAAAATAAAGCAAGATGCATATTCAAAAGTTCAATAAAGTATGGGATGGAGCGTAAAATGCACCCAATACTACGTTCTCTTGCTATTTTAAAATTCCTGGGATAAAGTCTAAAAGTATACCCATGCTTAAACAAAAAAGAAAAAAAGCATAGAGCTTCATAATTTTTATTTATCTCTATAATGACATGAGAGTGCTTATAGACTCTAAATAAAAACATCTTTACTGACAACGAGAGTTGCTTTAAAGAATCTCGGCTAAATTCTCCAGTCACTTTATTTATACAATTATCTATACTTGTTCTTAAATGAATTACTATTTCATATTTGTAATGTATGTTCATACTATCATTTAAGTCATATTTAATACAAATTAATTTAATATATCCAAAGTAGTTTAGATATTTAGTCAAATGCATAATCTTTATTTTATTTGTTACCTATCCATCAACTCTTTGTAGTTTCAATACAAAATTTACCCCGCTCCCTTTGGTACGATACCCTACTCATCCTATACACAGTCTAGTGAGACTAAGGGTTCAATTAAATCCCCATCAAAAATCCAAAAGGACGCTTATTTCAATATGAAAAGCTAGTATGAAACCCACGAGGGGCATACTACCTTCAAAAATAAAGATGTACTTGAAGAAGTAAAGGGCTATCAGTAAAAAGAGAGCTAGGGTCATGATGAATATCATCCAAGCCGACAATGGTCTTTGCTAGAATTACGAGAAATGGGTTACATCCCTAGCATATGCCATATACTATGCTAAATAGCTCATAATCCTCAGTCATGGGATCTTCAATATAAACCAACAAACATTGAAAAAAAGCATAGAGCTTCATAATTTTTATTTATCTCTATAATGAGATGAGAGTGCTTATAGACTCTAAATAAAAACATCTTTACTGACAACGAGAGTTGCTTTAAAGAATCTCGGCTAAATTCTCCAGTCACTTTATTTATACAATTATCTATACTTGTTCTTAAATGAATTACTATTTCATATTTGTAATGTATGTTCATACTATCATTTAAGTCATATTTAATACAAATTAATTTAATATATCCAAAGTAGTTTAGATATTTAGTCAAATGCATAATCTTTATTTTATTTGTTACCTATCCATCAACTCTTTGTAGTTTCAATTCAAAATTTACCCCGTTCCCTTTGGAACGATACCCTACTCATCCTATACGTAGTCTAGTGAGACTAAGGGTTCAATTAAATTCCCATCAAAAATCCAAAAGGGCGTTTATTTCAATATGAAAAGCTAGTATGAAACCCACGAGGGGTATACTACCTTCAAAAATAAAGATGTACTTGAAGAAGTAAAGGGCTATCAGTAAAAAGAGAGCTAGGGTCATGATGAATTGCATCCAAGCCGACAATGGTCTTTGCTAGAATTACGAGAAATGGGTTACATCCCTAGCATATGCCATATACTATGCTAAATAGCTCATAATCCTCAGTCATGGGATCTTCAATATGAACCAACAAACATTGAAAGAAACAATAGACCAATACCACCCCAAAATTAAAAATGGGCACATCATCAAAATCGGCTAGCACATCAATCAATGGCTATAATAGGAATGTCCTTCCATAAGGAACTAGACACTTAGCTTTAGAAGGAAGAATATTGAACGTATGAACCACCTCCATAAGATATTGAGAAACAATTGATTGTAGACAAGATAGGATATTAGGCTCAAATCTAACACAGACCATAGTAACAAACTCCTCTGTCAGAGGGCACAGCTCCTGATGAGTAAACCTAAATACATGAATCCTCGGATCCCAAAATCGGGTGGCAACAAGTAGTAAATTCCTATCTAGACAAACACTTCTCAAGAACCTTAAGCTGGATTACAGGGCTTCTGGTGGTCCTCCTAATATTTTAAATCATCTAGTAACTGGTGCAATTTAGCAAGTCCAATGGTCATGGTAATTTCTAAGCAGTATAAGCATGAGAATGATAAAGAAGAAAATAAATGACTGAAAGGAAAATAGATAGAAAAAGAAAAGAAGAGAGAGGGAGAAGAATACTTGATGAAAGCTTGCGGGAAAGCAAAATGTCAAAGGTAAAAAACCAAGAAAACTGAATAATATTTATAAAAAGTGGTGAGCCATAGCCATCCCTCATAGGGTAGCCCATCTGTTAACCCTGAAAGGCCAAAAGTCACTCATTTGTATGTCCCATACATTACATGTACATATCATTGCATTCTCCTTTATTTTAATTTTAAAGGGAATCTAAAAGCTTGATGACCTAAATATTCAACCCCATAAGGTTTTGAATGAAAAAATCATTTATTTTAAAAGGCATGACAATATCAGGGGGTATTTCAGACTTTTAGAAACTCATGTGTGTTAAAATGCAATTAAAACTTGTAAATATTGTAAAATAATATTTTAACTCATAAAAAGGGTTGAAATAATGTTGTAAATTAATTTTAGATGGATAGAGGTCAAAAAATTGATGAAAACAATCAAAAAATCGAAGAAAACGGAGTTAAAATGAAAAAATTAGGCTTAATTAAAGAAGAGGGGCATTTTGGTCATTTTTTTAGGGATGGGAGATCTCCCAGTCCCTTCCATCTTTAGCAACAGATGAAAAGCCCGTCCCTCACTCAATTTTTAGATCAAAAAGGTCATCTCCTCCATTTTTTCGGCCAAAACTCCATAACTTTCGATTTCCAAAGCTTTCTTCCAGTTTTTCAAGCCTTTCTCTCTCGTCCAAAGTCCGTTTTTCAAGCCGTTCGTACCGGCAGACTCCTAGGAGTGAGATGTACTTCAAGGAGCATCATTTTTTTTGCTATTTCTTCCTTTTTCTTTTCATCTTCTACAAGTAATTATTATTTAATTATTTTCATTATTTTCTTTATATTTTATGTATTTATCTCTTAGTTAGTACTTAAGCTAGGCTGTAAAACTTTAGTTTTAGGCTTTAAACATCAAACCTTTTTGCATGACAATGTAAGTAATTAAAAGCCTTATGTATGAGCACGTAAATCGTAATTTTCTCCTTTTTAGCAATAATATGTATATAACCTTGGTGCCTTTGGAAGCATTTTATATCATAGTTGTGATTACACCAGGTATTGTTATCTTGGATTTGCATTAGTTGGTAGCCATTAATGGCCTATGTTATTTTTCTTACTCTTTATGTACAAGGGGACAATCTCATTCTTGGGCAAAATACTATCAAAATTTTTAATAACTTGTGTTGCTAGCGGTCGTGATGGCCTATGGTTGTTATTTAGCTTTAAATTCATTTCTTATGCAAAAGGCAATCTCATCCCTAGCCAGAATGCTGTTAAAATTTTATTTAAAATTGTTATAAAGCATGTAATACATCTTTTGTCTTATTATTTATACATAATTGTTAAAATGTGTCCAACACTCCTAGTGTAGATTAGCAATAGATATTTAACTCAACATGATATTAAAATTTTTATAAATTAAGACATTTTAACTTGTTTGTTATTCAAGTTAGCTCCAAAATTAAGCTATAATATTTCTCACAAGATGCCTCATAGAACTACACGTCCGTAGTTACCTCGACTAGTACCAAATTACATCACACTCATGCAGGCTAGGAGATATTAGGCCTTATTGCAGGTCTAGTATAAATCAAGAAAATTCATGTCGAGGTAGTTCCTTCAGGATTTTAGACTGCTACAGAAGGCTAACCGGCTCTTAGCCAAGGTAGGCTGGATAGAATTCTTTGCCCCAACCTATAGGATGTATATAGATGTCACCAGAAAGGTCCTCGCCACTATAGAGTATAGAGGCTACTAGTATTTAGATATATAGGAAGGGGTTGTATAGTTCTAGGACTTAAGCATACACTGCAGCATTACAAGGCACAGGTTTGTTGAGGCTATAGGCCTTTCGAGTGGGTTAGGCATAGTTACTCTACCTAGACAAATGGATAGGGACAGATAGACAATAGTTACATTGATAGGAGCCATCTACCACTCAAATACAGTGAAGAACACCATGTTAGCTCTTTAGAAATTTAGATACCTCTAGAGGGTTTTGTCTACTTCATACCTAAAATGCATGAAGAGTCTAGGTAACATTAATTCTATAGATTTTACTAGTCTGTAGGGCATGTAGGAGGGGCAGCACATGAAATTATCATGACATTAGTTAGGGTTAGCACTTTCCCAGGGACCTAGTTATGTGTTAGAGGTATTGTCATGAGATTACTAATTTCTCTAAGGTTAGATGAGGCTCGATTTAGCGACCCTATTCTAGAGAGCATTGACATCAACTTGTAAGTGACAGTCATGATGAGTATGGTAGAGCCCATAGAAGGGCGTGAGGGTCAATACAAATAGCTTGTTGTGCCAAAGACCCGATAAAGGTGTGGCCTCGATCCCATTGTGTTGGAGGCACCAGTAGAGGGGGATGAACAGGGTGTAGAGCCACTACAAGAGGCACCAGTAGAGCCACAGGCACCTATAGCCGCCTTAGTATGATGACCAGGCAAATGGGCTGTAAAAGCCATAAAGAGTAGGCACAGACTTTGATTACAAGTTTGATATGCAAATCAACATACAGGCTCTCTTGGAAGGCTCACCGCAGACCCCAGTACACCTCAAATCTCCTATCAAATATTAGAGGTCGCCAGCCATAAGGAGGTTCTCTCCTTACGAACACCTATGAGCATCATCTTCTTCAGCTCCTCCACCTTTTAGGCACCTAAAGGCCTCCCCTCTTCCTTCTATTCCACCATCATTAGCACAGGCACCTTCAGTCCCTCCATCTGATGATACTTCCAAGAGACTAGCAACACTAGAGGATGCCATTTGACGCTAAGAGTAGACATTATAAGCAATGCTCACGATAGTGCAGTCTCTACAGACATTACCAGCTACTATCTAGACATTACAGATAGAGCTGTGGGGTCTCAGAGTAGACGTGGAGGCTGTAGGCCATAGGTTTGAGTAGTCCTTAAAGATAATGGATGGATCTCTAACCCAAATCAAAGAGTAGGGGGACTGTATCGAAGGTGAGGTTCCTAGAGGTAGATAGGTTATGGTTGAGATGGACAAGCAACTGAGGGGTACATCGGGGATGTGACGGGTGACCTAATGAGATACCTAGAGTGCCACTTTAGAGCCATTCTCGAGGTAGGACAGGGGTCAGAGAGGTTAGTAGGGGTGATAACACAGATCCCGCAACCTTTGGCGATAGCATTACCTAGCTTTAAATTTGTGTTCAAGCAAGCAGGAGGGTAACTGCCAGTAGCACCTCAGGCTATGGCTTTAACTAGGCCACTAGCTCCTAGACCTCCATCAGGGCTGGCTTACCACATAGCACCATGGTCTCCTTAGTAAGCTATATGATATTCAAGGAGTTGTTATTTTGTTTAGAAAATGTTGATGTATATAAAGATTAAACATATATTTATTTAATTTGATCATATATTTTATATCTATTATTGCTTTTATTTATACTTAACACTCAGAGTTAAAAGAAAAAGAAAAGAAAAGAAAAAAAAATAAAGGAGATGAAAATGATAATAAAACATACGAGTAAAATGGAAAGATATAACAAGTAATGATAAAGAAGAAAGAAAAAGCACAAAAGACCACATTCAACAAACATGCACTAACATTTAATACTTTTCACATTAGGTACTCAACACCGCATCGAGGGTATATATTTACTCCAACAACAAAGAATAAAGGCACCCATCTTCATCACAAATAGTTACCTAAACAAGGGTCCATTCACTATAAACTAGAGCAACCTTCAACCTTCACCGAAGCATAAGATGTTTCGATCTGAACATAGGGTGTCACAAGGCTAATGTTGACAACAAAGAACTATTGGACAAGAGGCATTAGGGAGTTTTCCTGAATGGTCTCCAGCACCTTAGTGACTCTTCACAAATGCATATTTACCAGAGTGCTCTCCATCACCTTAGTGACTCCTCACAAACACTTATTCGCCAGAAATCTCCACAGTTGATCATTGCTTCAAGAAAGAAGCACCCATACCTCGCAAAGGTAATTATCCAACGGGTTAGTTAAAAGTCAACACCAATCAAATATTACTCTAATCACCTCACGTAATGTTGCAGGTCGACTCTAATTTTAGTCAAGTACAACAAATGGCTATGATTATGCATGCCCTAGGCAATAATTAAACGTATCTAAACTACATGATCCTGTATGCCCCAGGTGTTAGTTAGGGAAAAACCTTCTTTCTTGTCTCAATTTTGCATGCCTCAAGCCCTAATTGGACAAGTGGAGACTCACCGCCATCAATGGAGTTAGTCTCAAGTCATCTCGATTCTACATGCCTTGGGCATTAATTAGATGCATTTATATAACCTAATTCTATATACCCCAAGCGCTAATTAGAATTAATCAATTTATCCCAGTTTTGTATGCCTCAAGCACTAATCAGACAGTCAATCTAGGGTTAACACATCGATAAGTTGATGTTAACTACCCAAATTAGGGTTAATCGGTCGATAAACTAATGATAACTACCCAACTAGGTGAATTGCTACCTTAGAAGGTATGTATTTTAACCAATCAAGAGGTTTGCTGCCTCAAGTATGCATCTTTTTCATTTCACTCTGAATTTTGTCTCACTTTAGCACCAGTGCTCTAGCTCCCTAAATTTGGGAGCAACTGTAGACACCGTGACCTGAGGCAGCCTAGATTAGGGTTACTCGATGATGAGGAAATAGCATATTACTGATAATAAGTTCAGATTTAGAAACTCCAATCGTGAATTTCTCACTTTTTCTCAAAGATTCTTCATGATTTTCCAAGCATTTTCAAATGCTTTCGAGTGTTTTAACAAAATGAGCATAAAAACCTAATTTTAAACATTTAAAAGTGAAAGACAACCATCTGTCACTTGAGGGATGCCTGTCTGTAGGCCCAAAGGGGTATTTTAGGAAATTTTGGATTTAGTGCTAAGGGAAAACCTTCCCTAGCTTAAAACCTAAAATTCCTACATTTTTTTATTTTTAAAAAGGCATTTTCATCCCTACAGATGGGGTTCCATATTTGCAAGATTTTATCTCCAAATTTAGAGAGTTTTGAGTCTAAATTCAACTCAAACTCTTCATTAGGTATAAAATAAAAAAAAAAGCTAGGGTTTGCAAAAGGGGGAATCACTTTTCTTTGAGAGAGCCACCAGAAGAAGAATTGATTTCTTTCCCTCTCTAACCTTTTGCTCTAGCAATTCTTGATTGAAACACATACACAAAAACAAATATCTTACTTTCTTTTGAGAATAATAATTAGAAATCGGAGTGGAGATCTGGACTATAATAATCACAGAGTCAGAATATCTCCTGAGGGTAACATTCTTGGCTCCCTCTTACTTTTTTCTCTATAATTCTATTTGCATAATCACATAACTCCTTGATGCATATTGGCATGTTTTGATTACTGCAATTCAAATAATATGTATGTTTAATTGAGATTTGATGTGTGTTTGAACTATAAAATGTGCTAGACGCATGATAGGTTCTTGGATTCCTCCATTATTGTACATGTGAACCTTTTTGTCTTATTTTTCTAATTCTATAATTATCCGATTTTGATCTAATTAACGTATATTTGATTGTGATAAATTAGTTTTAGCATAATTTAGGACCTTAGGGATGCATATTTAGTGCTAGAAATCCATTTTACTTTATTTCAACATTTTTCCAATAAGCCTGCATTTTTTGTTCTATCCAGAGGTGATAAAAGGGAAGACAAACCAACTGACGGATAGGAAGACAACTTAATGAATGATTATCTGTCATTCAATAGATAGGACATCATAGGCCTATCTCTCCATCCCATCCCTTGCTTCCCTAAGGGCATCCCTCACTTGCTTTGGCCATCTGTGAGAGTTCTTTTAGGCTTTTTTGCATATATTTTATTCTTTTATGTGTTTTCTACTATTTATTTGTTTCTTATCATATTTATGCACTATTTGATGCAATTTCGTGCCTATACGATTTGATTTTGTTCCTAAATCTATTATGTTTGTGTAAATAAGCATGTAATTATTTTTATTATGTTTTTTTAGGATACTAATTAATTTGTCCTTTTGATGTGATTTTTTTGATTATTTGGTACTTTTTCTATAGAGGGTTTTTATGATTTTTTTCACATGGGAAGTCGTGCTCCGAGTTGGTCATCATTTTCACTCTCTAATTATTTTGGTTAATTGCTATTTTATTTATTCATTCTGGTTGTTTATTTATTATTTAATTTTCACCATTTATTTGTTTATTTGATATTCATTTTGGATGTATTATTTTTGGGGTTGTCATAATTAGTAAAAAAGGATTTTTGTGCATGATAAAATAAAAAGACATTAAAATATTTTCTATTAGGTTTTATTCCAAAACATTGACCAATGTCCGATTTTTAGCCAAAATCCACACAAAATAAACTTATAATTTTGTTAAAATATGTTGAGGGAGACAATGTTCCCAATCCAAATTAACTTCTCAAGTTATGTATGCATATTTATTTGTTTGTGCTTGATGCTGTGGGATAATTTGCTTATGTAATAATTTTTAAGTAGGATTTTATTTTAAGTATTTATTGTTTTTTGTTGAATTGGGTGTTTATTTAAATTATATTGCTTGCATCGTGTGAGAGGGGAATAGGGATTAATTTTAAAACTCAATTATAAAACAACACCTAACCAAGAGCCCTAATAAGAGTGATGTCCTGAACACCAATCTCTTTTTGGGCATCAAAATGTTGAGATTTCCTTCCCAACATTTTATTGGGTGGCGACTCCATGACACCTACCTCTTTTGGACCCATTAGTAGATGCCTTCATGGGTTGACCACCTTTAATAAATTGGGCTTGATCCCTTTTTATTGTAAAGTGGCCAATTTATCAATTTAAGTAAGCCTCCTCCAGTCTCGGGCCCTAAAAGTGAGCCTCTGAGAACCCAACTGGAAGTGATTGGTAGCTCCAACGTGTGTCACAGTCGTAAAAGTAAAATTGCCTTCAAAACAAGGTATAGTCACAAAAGTGGAATCACCTTCAAATCAAGGTATAACTGCAGAAGTGAAATCGCTTTCAAATTAAGGTATAGCTACAAAAGTGAAATTTCCTTCAAATCAAGGTATAGCCACAGAATGGAATCATCTTCAAATTAAGGTATAGCCACAGAGTGGGATTGCCTCCAAGTCTAGGTATAGTTGTAAAAGCAAAATTGCCTTCGAACTGAAGAACACGACACAAGCTAGTGTCGGTCACTTATCAAGCCTCATTAAAGAGTAACTGAGAGATTGCCTCCTCAGGTAAGTGTCTCTCTCTCTTACTCTAAACTTTGGCTCACTTATACACTTTGTGTACTAGCCTCCCTAAAGTTAGGGGCAATTTTAGACACTAGTTCCTAAGGAGGTTTTTATCAAGGTTACCTAATGCGGAAAACTGCTCCTTAAAAGATAGCGATTTGAGGATCTTAAGGTCTTTTTGGCACCATAAAACCTTTTTGAAAATGTTTTGAAGTGTTTTATGCTTAATTTGGGCACTTAAGGGAAGCAAATGGTTGAGTTGTCAGAAATATTCTCAATCATAAGCTCAAAGGGCATTTCCAATAAGCTTTTATCCTTACACACCCATGCAAGAAAGGAATATCATCATTATTTACCCAAATTGCCAACTTGATTGCCATTTTTAGGTTGCAAACCCATGCAAAGCCCTTATACGGTTATGTATATCAGAGAATCTTGCATTTTTAGGCAATTTGACTGTAGCACTTGAGTTGCACACCCGTGTAAGCTATTTATATGGCCATGTAGGCAAAAAAAAAAGTTTAACTTTTTAGAAGCAATTTGACAAGTTGGCTGACTTTTTGGGATTGCACATCCATACAAAGTGTTTTCACACCCATGCAACCCTTCCTATATAAAGTTTTGGCCGAATTACTTTTAAAAGGTGGGAAAAACTTTTAGAAAGTAGAATTTTGTTGTTGAAAGCTTTTAAAACTTAAAAGTTGTTTTTTGGAATTTAGTCCATTGTTTTTAAATCGATTTTTTTACTATTTTAACACAAAAAAGATCAAAGAATTAGACATCCGATAGTATAATTGAGTAAGTACACTAAAGATAATATAAAAAGTCTTCTCCCTTCAATTCAATCTTTTGACAGTGTAAAATTTATACATTTATCATTTTAAATCTTATAAATTTTACTCATCAATTCATTTATTGAATTTTTGTTGCATATTTATCTCCACTTAGATTTAAGTTGTGAAACCCTCTTTAAGGGTATTTTGTCGTGTGGTAGAGATTATTAGATTGTTAGTTTAAAGATACCCTTTTATTTGTTTTAAAGTAAATTTTTTTCAGAAAATTTTATTTAAGAATTATTTTGCATGTTTAGCAATCCTTTTTTCTCCCTTTTGGATCTTTTTGTTAATAAAGACTTTACTTTATAAGGAAGGGAAAACTAATATTTTATCTGGCATGTATGACCATTCATCACTTAATGCACACCCATGCGTCATGCGATGTATGGCCAAAAATATGTTTTTCCACTCTTTTAAAATAAATAAGTCATCCGTATGTGACCAATGTGCGCTAGCATATTTCTCGACATATGTTAAAGATTTTGTTTTCTATTTTTATTCATTTCATTTTCCTTTTAATATTTATCATTATTATCACTATTATTGTTTTTGTTTTTGCAAATAACCCCTTTGTGAGTATAGCTGGGTGAGCATTATAGGTAAGTTCATCTCTCCCTTTCTTTATTATGAACAAACTCTTTGACCGCCAATGGAAAATACCATAAAAATATTTGTATAATAGAATAGAACCTTTTGCTAATAAAATTGGACCAAAAGTCCTATCGTATGCCCAGGAAATTCACACGTAAAGATTAGCTTTCAATAGTGCAAAAGATTTTGTATATAATTAAAAAATACGAGACATTTCTTAATAAAACTTACACTGGTAAGTCCCTATCTTCAACTCTCACAATGAAACACTTTTTCATAATTCACATAAGAGGGCCAATGTCCTTATAAAAAGAATCACAATGAATTACCCAATTTGTGGATGCTTCTTTTATTGCTTTATTCTAAGCCATAACTTATCTCTTTCCTATATGCTTTGGTATGCCTTTAATTTATTTATTTGCTCTAATCTTGCATGTAAGAAAAGAGATAACATCATTAATCTGAAAGCCATTATGTGATATTTATTTATCAAAAGTAATAATAAGAGTGAAGTTCCAAACTCTCTTTGGGTTTTGGCCTCATGAGGTTAGAACACCTTTTCCCAATGTTTTATTGGGTGCCAACTCCTTATATCAACCTTATGGTGGCCAACAGATGCCTTCCATTGGTCAATTTCTAAAGATGGGTTTGAGACACCCCAAAATGTTGTCTCACACCTTTTAAGGTTCGAGGCTTAGCGGGTCAGGTCGGGTCCCTTTGCCATTATAAAGTGATCGATTAACTCAGGAAAGGAAACATTAACCTATTCGAACCCTAAAAGTGGGACCAAGTTACCAAGGTAAAAGGTTTCCTCTATCTTTCTCGAAGATATATCCCTTAGTTTTAAGGAATGGTCCTCGATCGATACTGGCGTGCGTCACAACAAAACTAAGTATATTATAAAAAATAATAATCTCTATGGTTTACACTGCATCTTCGGAAAATTCTTCGTGGCTACCATGATCCTAGCCTTTAGAATGTCTTAAACTTCAAACGGAATTAAGCAACACACAACTGAGTCATTTATAATATTAGTTCACTGAGTATAACTAAAAACATGCCTATTTCATTCATAGCTTTAGAATTTCATTCTACTAACCCTTGAAAACTCTTCTACAAGGCACATTTCTGTCTTGCCATTAACCGCTAAAATACCTAACAATACATCAATATTTGGTTCAAACTTGAAATTAGTATCCTAAGCTTCTTACGTATCATAAAGTCAAGAATCAAAACCATATAGTTATAACCATAAAACTTATACTTTGTATTTAACTAACATGTAACACATTAGTTATACACATCGCATCTCATCCATCACACATACTTATGGCATTACCATCATTACACACTCAATTTCACATATATCTTAACTATGTTACATGTATACTAACTTTATAAAGTCATTCATTTTTAACAATAATATACATTAATAAATCAATAATCTTCTAAATCATGCACATCTATAACATCTTTTATTAAATTAAAATCACTTTTGTAGCTTGAACTCAGTATAGGCATGGATAATTGGGAGCACTAAACACCTAAAGGTATAAAATCACTAGTCACTACAAAGGTGTAATCACTGGATACCCGAAGATATTAAATCACTAGTCACCGCAAAGGTACAATCATTAGATACCTGAAGGTATCAAATCACTAGGCATCGCAAAGGTCAAATCACTAGATACCCAAAGGTATCAAATCACTATCCCATAAATGTCCACGTCTATGTCTAATTCAAGCCCTAAATGGAGGTTTCTCTCACTAAATTACTTTATTACACTAATCACTCATGTATGCACTATACACTAGAATACACTATACAGTTTATTCATATGTTTAATTATGCTAATTAAACTTTATTATAACTACTTATCAATAAACACACTCATGGTCATTTATTAACTTAATATACAATACACTTATATTAGAATAATCATTATTCTAACATATATCATGTATAACATATAACGATACCAATATATCACTATTCATATAATATTTATATTTAATTACACCTAAACATTCAAGATACAATTCAATAATATACGCATTAAGGTAAAATGTGATAAAAACCATGTAAACACTTATTATTCAACTTACATGCTTTTATAATTTATAATTTAATATTAAATCATTCATTTCATATTCATTACATCATATACTAACCCTAAACATGTGTTTGTAAAGTTCCATAAGCATCCGGGAAAATTCAGATAAGATTTAGTAATATTTTGGGGCTTACAAATCAAGTTTAGGTTAGAACAAAGGAGGATCATGGTTCAGAAAAGATGGTTAGAACTGTGAAAATTACTTTTGGTTCGATCCATAATTTTTTTTCATGACTAAGATGAAAGTGTCTCAGTCGAGACAATGTAATCTGCCCTGAACTCAGCAGGCAGACTCCCAAGTTTAATTTGTACACTAATTTTGACCTAGAAAACGTAAATTTCTAGCAAAAACATGCCCCTAGAAATTTGTTCCACTATGTCTCTAGTTTCTATATAATGAAGAATCATGCAATTTAGACCAATACCTAAGCAGATATGCACAAAGCATTATAGACCACTCCTATTGACAAGGCAACAGCCATAACACACTTTCAAGCTACAATACGAGGACTTTAAAGTCAAAATTAAATTTTAGTTCATCCTACAAAATTTTAGATTTATGTATTAGCTTTCATTCCTAAATGATATCACTCTAATTGGTGCTCTAGAATTCATGTTATGCTTAAAATTGTCTTGGCAGGTTGTATGAGTTTTATGATAGAATTTTAGCCTAACACTACACTTGAACTCTTCTAACTTATTTGCATGTCTAGAACTCTCAATCACATTCTCACATATTTCAAATACATCACACAACACTAATATTTCATTATCTTTCATCAAACACACATACATAAGAGAATTGAGTGCTCATACCTTGCTCAAAACTCATTTCACTCTCTTATCTTGGTCCATATCTCTTTTTGACCTTAATCTTGGAATTTCCCCAATTAATCTCACCAAAAACAGAATTTCTTAGTTATTTGGGTGTTAATTACTAACATCAAAATATACACTCAAAGGAATTAGAAAGGAAGGATTAATTCCTACCTCTTGAATGCTCATAGGCTTTAAATCATTCCCATAATTCTTCAATCTCCTTCACTAACCAAGAACCACATTTTTTTGAAGGATTAAATAAGAAGTAAGAGGGAGCGAAGGATAAAGGTAGAAACTTTGATGTCCCTCTTTTCCCAAGTGACCGGCCATTCTAATATCCTCTTTCAATTGCTCTTATCTCCAAAGCTTAAAGAAACACTAATGTCACTTCCCTATTGGTGACACCTTTTTAACTTTATACAAGTATAAATTGGCCCTAAGTATTCCTCTAATCACTTAATTACATACAATTTCCACCAACATAACATTTAAGCCCATAATTTCTTATATTTTATTTACATAATCTACTTATAACAAATTACAATAATACCCTTACTCAATTTCGTTAATGCCAATTAAATCCCAATCGGTCACTAGCCCATATAATCATGTCACATTCTTACTAGGGTTTTAATTGGGGTGTTACACTCTATTTCTTTATTGACCTATTTGTAGTCCTTCATTTCATACCCCTTATCCCTATGAAAGGCATAGTGCAAACTCTAATTTAGGTTAGGATTTTCTCTTAAAGGCCTGGTGATGGAATATTACATGGTATGAATGTGATGATAACGCAGCGAAAAAAACAAAAAAGGTTTCATCATACATACCATACAAATCCAAAGCAAGAATCGAAACATGCAATTTTAGGGTTTAAAAACTTAAAACTTTGGATGCCTTTTAAAACTTGAGTTTGGTGATGACCAACAACCGAGATGACTTTATCCACCTTAGATCTTGATCACCAATGCCAAGGAACAGCCTTTTATGCCACTCCCTCTATTCTCACACACACAATTGCACCGTTGGCTTAAAATCGAGATTGCTAGCTCTCTTTTAAGGTATTGTGTAATGGCTATAGTTTGAAGCTACAAAATTTGATTTTGTACTTCTCTTAGGTTGCTTTTACTACCCAAGAACACAAGATAATAAGGAACAATCCTTTCTCCTTATGAAAATTGGACCAAAAGAATTAAGAGAGAGAGATGAAGTTCACGCCACACTTAGAGAGAATTAGGGTTTCACGCAAAAACCAACTCTCTTTCTCCTAGGGTTTTATTTCTTTTTATATTATTATCTTTTTGGCAAGTGTTTGATCTGAATTTACTACCTCAAGATAATTAATTCAACCTCAATCACTTCCTAAAAATAAGTAATATATTTTGAATTAAACTCCTTTGAATTTAAAATTCAAATTTGAAATAAAACATAAGACATTTAATTAAATGAAATCACTTAATATAAATAAATAGCATGTGCCGAAATTCCTTGATTTCCATCTTGGAATTTCGGCCACTACATCTATTATTTAAATGATTTAATTTAATTTAAATTCTTTTAGGCTTTAATACTCAATTAACTTAATTAATACAAGATAATTAATTAATTGAAATTAAACCTTGTGGGCTGAATTTCTCTCTCTCATGGACCAAGGTCCAATAGCAATTATAAAACCCATTACACACATTAATTTGACTTTAATTAAAAGCTCATAATATTAATTTCAAGTGTTTTGTTACAATGCATTGGGGCTAGGGCTTACACTAACACCTGGGCCAATTAACTTGCCCATTTTTCTTTATCCAAGTTAGGATATTTGATTCGGCGATGTTCAGGGACATGAATCTATTTTCCTTTTGATCTCCTAAGTATGGTGTGGTAATAGTTTAAGCTCAATTAGATTTGCTAGCTCTTCTTTGTACTCTAAAATCATTTCGCCCTGTATTCCCTTAATCATAAGCTACTCTTATTGTATCCTTCCTTTCCCTATCCACGTGTTTATAGGTATTATGCTGGAGTTAGTAAGCCTTGTCAACCCTAATGTATTTATAAGCACAAGACATGAGCTCTGTGAATTCATTTGAGGGTTTCTTGTTCAGTGAGTCGGTGAAGTCTTGGCATTTTGTGTTCTGTATTAAGGCATTAATGGCTACCTCAAGGTTAAGGTTCTAAATTTTCATCACTACCACATTGAATCTTTTCACATAAGCTTACAAAGGTTCACCCTTCTCTTACTGCACTTGGTTCAGGTCAGTTAAGAATTTTATGGGTCAAATGGTAGCCACAAATTTCCTGATGAGCATATCACTAAATTGTTCAAAATTTTTAACTAAATATTAAATAAGGTTCCTGAACCATATTTGGGTAGAGTTTGTTAGTAGCTGGGGGAATATCTTACATAGTGCAACATCATTTATGGTTAGTACTAGCCTAGTGTGATGAAATTGGTCTAAATGGGCTTGAGGGTTGGCATTTCCATTGTATTTTAGCATGTTGGGGAGTCAAATTTTTGGTAAAGTAGTGGCTAAAATTTCCATACATAAGAGGGATCTGAAACTTCCCTAATATTGTAGTGTGTTTTTATTATGATATTTTTGCATTCTTTCTTTAAAAAGTCATTCAAATTGTTCAACTGTTAATGTGATAGTGGACCCAATAGATGGAGAGATCACTGAGGATAGTGGGTCTCTAATAAAAGATGGTTGGTAAGTTTTTTAGGGTGGCTTAGGTTCTATGGAAAATAGTGTCGTAAAAAAGGCTAGGGCATTTTTTGGGGTAAGTTTGGGTATATTTAGGATGGCCATTATAGTGGGGTTGAGTTTGATGGGGTATTTTCTAGGAGGAAGAATTGTTGTATGGGAGGGGCATTGGTTGGCTTGGTTGTGTAGGTTGGTTCTTTGATAAGGAAGAACAACACTCAAATCAAGGAAAAGGTCTGCCATTAGGGAGTTTTTAGTCCATGCTTACTACACCAAATGATGACTTAACTAGAAAATTCCAAGTTGATGTCACAAACCAGTCACCTGAAAAGTTCACACAAAAATTGATTGGGGTTTTCTAACTAGGGAGACTCCGATAGTCAAGTTATTGATTCTGAATATAGGACAGAGACTAGAAAAAGCTAGACTTGCATACTTGACTCTTCTCTATTTATAAGGATAAGTCAAAGAGTTTATACCTGTTTAGGAGTTTTAAAGTAGAGTCCTCATTGGAAAAGGATCTTTATCTTCTTTAAAAAAGATAAGCATATCTCTTCATATTTTGGGGGAAAAGATAAGGCCTTCTGATATGTCTGGTGATGCATGTCTAGCAAGTGTACTGAATCATCAAGTAATAAAGTGGGGTATAGTTAGGACCCTTAAATATTGTATCCAAGGGATTGAGGATGCAAGAAGTGAAAATCAATTATATGTTAAAGAATTCCCAAGGTTTTATATGTGTGTAAGCTATCAACTAAATGGTATGCAAAAAATGTAAATATAATGGTTAAATGTAAATTTGGAATAAATTCTAAATATAAACTAACAGTAATTTTTTCATGGTCAACGCAATTAACAAATAAATAATAATGAAAATTTATAATTAAAAACATTGTTCAAGTTCACTCATCCTCCCCTTACCCAATGTAAATTAAATTAATCCTAAAATTATATATATATGAATTCGGGATAAGTTTCTTAACCTAAGCATCCCATTCTAGAGCAAGCTATTTCTAAACATAAGATGTCCTATCCCGAAGCTAGTCCTATACTTAGACTAAGCATGGGTCTAACATCTTAGGTTCTGTTGCTTTCCCATTCTGGAACCAAAAACATTCATTTCACTTCCTACTCTAGCTCAAAAACCACAAGATCTTGTAACTTAAAGAGTCCCATTTTGGAGAAGTCTAAAAATCACAGCATTTATGATAAAAGAACAGAGAATTAAACATTTAAGGCATTCAACCATCCAAGCATAACATCCCAATAAAGATATATGATAAATACATTCATCCAAAGCTATAAGTTTACTAAAAATAATGAAAACCCATGAAATATCCATGAAGCAACAATAAAATAAACCATTCATATATATATATTCAAAATATGCTCTATATTCACATTTGGATAAGGGATTCAAAGATCCCCTAAACAACTAGAGACTACTCACTATCCATTACAAAATAAAAAGAGAAAAAGAGAGAATAAATCCAGAAATTCATGGAGGAAGAAAACCTAGCTGAATCCCAAGCTCTTTCAACCTTCTTCTCTAAAGCTTCAATGTAAATAGCTCCAAGATGTGAAAACTAAGAATCTAAGCTAAGTATTGTGTTTAATTTATGTATTTTAATGTAAATCTATCTATTTTTAAGTATAAACTGTGTATCTATGTATAAAAATGAAGTAAAGATGAAAGAAAGAAGAAAGAAAAACCTTAGATCTGAAAAAGGAGAACTCCCAATTGAACAGAAAAATATGCTATATATAGGCCAAAAGGGGTCACGGTCAATAGGAAATTCATACTAACCGTGACCTATTAAAAATCTCCTTTTTAACTGCCCAAAGTACTTTACCTAAACATACCTATCCATAGAAGTATAATCATATTAAAACAAAAGATTCTTAATTCTATGTTAATAAATGTATCCAAGAGACTCACAATTAACTACACAAAAATCACCTACATATGCCACCAAGTAAGTACCTCAAAAAGAAAAACTCCATAACAAAACATAACATAACATAAAAACTTAAAACTAATCATACATTCAAACTAACAACTAGCTTCCCCACACTTAAAGGACACAATGTCCTCATTGTGTAAGGAAAACGCCAGAAAACACATTATAAAAGAAAAAAATAAATAAAAGACACATGCAAATACAAACACAAAATAAAACTAAAAAAAGTAGGTGTTAAAGAAAACGTTACATAGCCGGTCCACTAGGTGTCACTTCCTTTGCATCGCACTCATGATATATGTCGCATTCGCAATAATGAAGGAAAAATCATTAGTTTTTTAGTTTAGTTTTTTTCATGAAATTTATAGTGAAATACTAAGTAATATAACCTGTAGAACCAAATAAACTATGTTAGTATACTAAATCAACTAAAAACAGCACAAAACAAAACTAATTAAATTTTGTAATCCAAAATCATAAATCAAGATTCATAATGATAATACATTTAATCAAGCATTCCTCGACAACAGCACCGAAAACTTGATATGCTTTTTTTCTAAAAGCGTAAATACCGTAAGTATACGATGTACCAATTATAGTACTTCATATAACGATCCCACGAGGAATATTGATTAACATTGTACACTATTACTACTCAATTTTAATCTTGCTTACAATGCTTATTACTTTGCAAATTAAAAATATTATTAACACTACACTACACTAAATTAAATATTATTCTACTTTAATGATAATTCGAGAAAACTTATGAATATGATGAAGGTAACATATACATAAATATCGAATTTGATATTTTTCTCTTATTTATAATTCAATCTTTATCATGTAAGCCAAGTTGGAATAATGTTCTATATCGCAGCTCTCGCATTTAGACTAGATTATGCCTTAAACATGCATTTATGGTTCTAAATCACAGCTTTCACATTTAGACTATAATTACATAAACACACATTTAAAGAATAAAAACTAACCAATAACAACTATCTCTACATGCAATCTCTCAAACTATGTTTTGATAATGAATTTTCTATTAATTTTCAGAAAGATGTTGCTCTCACTAACTCTCTTACTTATAACCACTATGATGATTTTCAGAGAAGGAATTGCCATCTAAGGTCATCTTCCTTAACTTATAATGATACTAATAAAGTTTTAATAGGAAATTCTACATATCAAGATAAATGAAAGAAAAATGATTAAATATGAATAACGACATTCAAGTTCCTAAAATGAATTCATAATAATAACAAAGAAGAAGTAAAGATTAGAAATAAAAGAAGGGGATCTCTCAACCCTTCTTCCTTTCACCAAGTGTAGTCGTCTTCCTAGAATTTTCCTTCTCTTCAATCCATAAAACTAAAACTAAAACCTACAATATTTCTCTCTAATTATACTTTCAAATAAGAAAAATAAAATAATAGATCTCCTCCCCTATTGATTATAACTTCTAGGGTATTTATAAATTTTCAAGCATCAAGTCCCTTCAAGCTCCCCTCCATAAGTATGCAAACCTTGGTGAACCTTGGTGTCCTTTTAGGTAACTTTTCAAGATTAACTGCCTTTAATCGTCCTCTGTCACGATTGCGGCACCTGTCCCACTCGCAATAGGACATGCTTCCTTCTTCCACCTTTCTCTTCCTCATCTCTTGCCCTAGACATGCATCCCTTGTCGCGCTCGCGGCATCTGTCGTGCTCGCGACATGGCTTCTTCTTCACACCTTCATTAGTGCTTCCAAATTTGCCCATTTAAGCTCTAAATTGATTCCTTAACTCCTATAAAACAAATAAAACAACCAAGAACACACAAATTACATAAAAGTAACAGAACACACATAAAATACCAAAATATTAAATACTATACTTAATAAAACTAAACACACATACACACTATTTATGAGCTTTTCAAGCTCATATCAAGAACAAATAAGATTAATTGAACTTTTTGTTATTTTTTGAATAATCCAATACTAAAGCATAAAAGTTCACAAACTCCTATGATATATGCACCTTGTTACTAAGATACTAATAATAAGAGCCGGAGTGGGAAGTGCAAATTCATCAATATTTTTTAAGAAGTTCCTCAGATGATAACTTTTCTTGATGATTAACACTAATAAAATAAAACCACAAAAATGATGGCTTAAAATAGAAAGTAAGAAAAAAAAACTATATATTAATAATTATTGATATCCATATTTAAATTGCTTGGCTATTTTACTAAACAAAAGTTCATTACAATAAATGCATCCTAGCAGGTATAATTCATGGTAACCATTAATTGTAATACTTTTCACTTGGATGTAAAATGCAAAAAGAGAATATGTCAAGAATGCTTTCAAGATAGCAATTTTTCGGTTTTGAACTTATGAAGTTCAATCTCAAATATGGTGAGTGTTGCTAGTTACTACAAGGCAGTATAAAGATTTGAAGATTTACAAAATTAAAGCAACTCAAACTAGAAGGGAAGATCCTGGGCTGTGAATTGTGAAAAAAATAAAACTAGATAATACTAATAATAAAATAAGAAAATATGGTTCAACTCAAATTTCTTAGTTGACTTATATAATATCCAACCCAATGATGTCTAATTGAATTATCTATCACTGGAAAGACATGTACTACAACTTATGTCCAACAAGCATCAACTTGCCATCTATAGCACTAGTGAGAAAAAGGCTAAGCACCTCCAATTCAACATCAGTGGCAACTAAATGTTTTACAAATAGTTACATTGCCACAATAACCCATAGGTGTAACCATTGATAACTCAAATTACCACTAATAAGTGAAAAGAAGCCAAAAAATTAAAATGCATTCACTGTAAAAGAAACAAAAACCAAATTACCTTAAATTTATCCTTTAATCACTAGACATTAAAGGCCAAAGCCTATTTTGAGAACTCGTAATTACCTTGCGAAGAAAACCAAAGCCGCCGAGATCGAGTACCTAGTTTATGTGTGCTTAGAATTTAGTTATGTTTTGCTCTAAGAAATTAGGACTTTTTTAGGGTTAAAAATTTTTAATTGCAGATAAACCTTCAGACATAGGCTTAATGTATTTCTAACGAAACAAAGATTTTAACTTAAATGCATGAAATATAAACCCTGAAATAAAAAAAATAATTAAAAGAATCTACCTCTTGGAAGCAGAAGAATTAGGCAAATAAGCCACTGGCACTTATCCTCTTTGGGCTTCGCTATCGATCTTAGCAAATACCTCAGCTTTGATTTTCCTAAATTCCCAAAAAACCACAATTTATTAAATCAAAATCCCTAAAATAAAAAGCACCAAAATAGAGATCTTGATAAAGAACAAGAATGAGACAGAGAAAGCGAGATTGGGATAGTGAGAGATTAAGGTCGAGTTGGACAGAGAAAGAGAAAGATTGAGATAGAGAGAAAGTGAGATTGAGCAAAGGACATCGAGAAAAGAATATGCAAATTGAGTAAGATTGAGTGATAAAAAAAGAAAAAGGCATGTAGTGGCACCGGCGGTGGGTGTCGGTAACAGGCCGATGGAAATAGGTGGGAGGTGAGGAGGGAGAGGTGGTTGTCCAAAGGGAGGGAAAATCTTATAGCGAAAGAGGCGGAGGAAAACAAATTTTGGGTTTTTTATTTTCGTTAACGAAATATTACTATAATATATTTTTTACTATAAAAATTCCTTACGGATTTATAAAATACTTTGATAATTTACCTATAGAAGCATCATTCCTTAGGAAAATTTATACTCTAAATGATTAATTTTTATAATATTTTATTTTAAAATAATACAATTTATTTTAAATTATTAATTAATTAACTTTCATATATAATTTTGTTATTTTTGTTAAAAACTAGATGATAAAATATTTTTGACCATGATAAAATTATTTTAAAATAAAATATCATAAAAATTAATTATCAATAATATAAATTTACCGACGGAAAGATGTTTTCGTAGGGAATTTACCTACAGAATTGTTTTTCCATCGGCAATTTTCATACAAAAACATGTTTCCCTATGAAAAATTATTTTTGTAGGAAAATTACCTACAAAAAATTAATTTCATATAGAAATTTCCTATGGAAACTTTTTTTGTCGAGAAATTTTCCTACGGTAACTTTGTTCTGTCAGCAAATTTTGTATGAAATTTTTATTGAGAACCATTAGCACCTAGTTTTACAATGACATTCACTATTCTGTTGTAAAATTTTGTCACTAAAATTTACCTCCATTTTTAATGAAAAAAATAATGGATTCTTTTTTCATTGCTAAAATTATTACTTACTTATGAGATTCCATATGAAAAGGAAATTCCGTTGGTAAATAACTATGGATTTATTTTCATCGGGAATTTGACATTTTCTTATAGTGGTAAGGCATATTGGCTTATATACTATATAACTGCTCGTTGTAATCGAACATTAGTTGAAGATGATTTCATGTTCCAAACTAATGGAATGTACTGGTCTTGTTGCTCGGTGTGTCCCAACTACTAGCTATGATATTGTTATCACTACTAAAATCACAAGAAGTTAAAAAAATATTTGACATTTATTAGATAAATAAAAAATTCACACAACTTTAAATCATACCGACCCAAAAAAAACCACCAAAATAAATTTTTAATTTTTGCCATAAAATTTCATATTGTTAGGTGAAAAAACATCTATGAGAGTAAAATGACACACATGATTCTCATTAATGAATATGTATATATACAGAATAGTGTTAACAGGAAGTAAAAATAGAATGGGAAATAGATAATTACACAATGAAATAGTTACAGCTAGAATTCTAAATCGAACAGAACTCGATCCCTTTCACTCCTCTGCAAGCTGAAGAGGGAGGGAAGGAACTCATAGCTTGTCTCAGAAAAGTTAAAACCGGCCTTTTGCCAAAGGCTTAGTGAAAATGTCAGTAGTCTGGTCCATAGTTGAAATGTAACGTACAAAGAGGGCCTTAGACTTCACCTTATCACAAAACAAAGTAAAAATCAATATCCAAATACTTGTTATGATGATGAAAGATAGATTAACAGTAAGATAAATTGCACTGAGGTTATCACACCAGAGCATAGAAGGCTTAGACAAATGAAATCTAAATTCGAAAAGAAGCATAAGTAACCAGCTGAGTTCAGAAGTGGTAGAAGCAATGGACCTATATTTAGCCTCTATGGAACATCGAGGTACCGTCCGCTATTTTTGAGAAGACCAGGAAATTAGACATGATCCAAAAAACTTGGTAAATCCTATAGTTAACTTACGGTCATCTAGACAGCCACCCCAATCCATATCAGAAAAACAATTCAACTAAGATAGATTAGTTTTAAAGATGAACAAGCCATAATTAAGAGTACCCTTTAGGTACCGCAAAATTTTTTTAACAGCACTCTAATGATAAACAATGGTAGCATGTATAAATTGAGATACCGTATTAACTACAAATGAGATGTTAGGTCTAGTAAATATGAGGTATTGAAGACTGCTAACAATGCTACAATAATGACTATGATCTGAGAAGACATCACCATTTGCTAAAGCCAATTTATCTGGTGGATCAACTGGAGAAAAGATCGATTTGCTAACAAACATCTTGAAATTTTTGAGAATTACTTTGGTGTACTTAGACTAAGTGAGAAGCAAGCATTGATTTGACCAAACAACTTCAATTCCTAAAAAATAAGAGAGTGTTCCCAAGTTACGGATGGCAAACTATTGTTCAAGAAAGGTAAGTAATTTATTTATAAGTATAGAATCATTCTTAGTCAGAAGAAGGTCATCAACATAAATAAGACAAAATAGTCTCACATCACCAAAAATAAAATAATATAGAGAGCAATACATTTTAGAACCAATGAAACCAAATGAAAACAAAGCAATAGTGAGCTTCTCATGCCTTATGCGTGGAGTTTGCTTCAGGCCATATAAGGATTTCTTCAACTTGTAAACAAAGTAAGGGCAAGAAGGATCCTCAAACCCTTTTGGTTGTTCTATGTATACCACCTGATTAAGATCACCATATAGAAAGGCATTGGAGACATCCAATTATATAACACACCAGCCAAAGGAAATTGCTAAGGTAAGAATCAACCAAATTGTAGTGGGTTTAACAATCGAACTAAAGGTGTTTGTGAAATTAAGGCTCGATCATTAATGAAAGCTTTTAGCCACTAGCCTAGCTTTGCAACATTCAACTGACCCATCAAGAAAAGTCTAAATCTTAAATACCCACTTATAGCCTATAATATTAGCACTAGGAGGAGCTAAAACCAAATTCTATGTGCCATTAGAAAGTAAGGCATGATACTCAACCTCTATAGCTTACTGCAAATAGGCTTGCTTTGAAGCTTGTAAATATGTAGTTGAAATAGCCTCTAGAGTGGAAGAGACAAAAGATTTTGATTTTAAAGACCCACTTTAAGATCAAGCGGTCATACGAGAAGTCAAAGGTGCAACAAATAAGGTTAGATCAGCAATGTGAACTAGTATAAGACTTGACACACCAGTAGCAAAATCAGTAAAGCAAAAGGGCCATAAGGTCATAAATCAATAGCTAGAGGTGGAGCAGGATGCTCAGTTTTACTAGGCAAAGTGATTGGTTGTGAAGAAAACAGTGTGGAAAGATCCAAGGTAGGTTATGTAGGTGGGACAACAGGTGGCACAGAACTATTTGGACATACAGGGTTGTTTTGTAAAGGATTTTCAGGCTGATGGGAAGTAGAAAAAGAACTCAATGGTAGAGAAAGAGATTGTCGGGCAAGAAGTGGAAAGGTAACAAAGCGCAATTTGAATAGAGGTGGGGCAGAGTTTTGGATACCAAGTACTTGTTGATGGAGCGCCTCAAATGGAAAATCATGTTGAGAAAAGAGCACATGATGTGAGATAAATAATTTGTGAGTAAGAGGATCATAGTGTGACATGCATCGAACCTCGAAGACATTCGATTTACTCTTGATAACTTGCTTTTAGGGTTCAAGATTAAATGAGGTTCGTTTAACTCGTGAAAGCTAGTCACTTCACAATGAATAAGGATTCACCAACAAGCAATGCACTCGGGCCTCCAAAAGGCATAAGACAGTGCATTGGATTGACCTTGCCCATTTACTAATGACCAACTTACAAGGGCATTTGTTGGGCACCATAAGGCAAGTATCATGGAGTCACCACCTAATAAAACATTGGGAAAGTGATTTCTAACCTTATAAGGCGAAAACCAAAGAGAGTTTGGGACTTCACTCCTATTTATACCTTCAAATAATGTTATAAAAATGAATTTTAATTATTAATTTATTTTTTCTCTTTTTTCACACAAGTTATTATACTAGAAAATAAAGGGCACTCGATTATGCTGGGAAGCTGTAAAGCATTTAAGAATAAATTTGAACGTAAATTCATAAATAAATTGAGGAATTAATTAAGTTCATATGGATGAGGACATCAGTCCTGGCATGTATATTTGCAAAAAGGCAGCATTTTAAGTGTATTTTTGGATAAATAGGGAACATTAATTCCCTCACGGCTTTGAAAAGAATTGTGTTCAGTGTTTAATTTTATGGTAGAAAATAGTTTGATGTATTTTTATATTATCATTTAAAAGAATCAATATTTCACAGTAAATAAAGACATGAAAAATAATAATACAAGTAAAACATGCATAAACCGAGATATTGATTAAATTGGAAACATCGGTTCCCTCATGCATATTTATAAAATTCTTTTATGTGATTTTTGGAATAAAATAGGAAATTGATCCATTTTATGAGAAAAATCCAATTAATTAGCTAAAAATATTTTAGGTGTTATTTTTAGTTAAAGTATGCAAAAAACTATTTTTTACTAACTATTACAACCCCATAAAAGTTATTAAATAATATAGATCCAAAAATCAATAAGGTGAAAATAAATCCTAAACTACCCTGCTTTGCCATCTTCTCCGACCTATCCTAGAAAGGAATTATACATATAAAAAAATGACAAGAGAAAAAATAATTAGTGCATAATAATGAAAAAAAAATGATAATAAAAGTAAATAATAATATTAAAGATAATATTTATAAATTATAAATATTATTATTAAAATAATAAAAACATCAATAATAATATCCACAATAATAAATTAACATAGATTAATAATATCAAAAATCATAATAATAAAATAATTAAGAACATTAAAATTAATAATAAAAAAGCTAATATTGATAAAGCATCAAATATAGTCACAATCCTATTAGTGCAATAATAATAATAATAATAATAATAATAATAATAATAATAATAATAATAATAATAATAATAATAATAATAATAATAATAATAATAATAATAATAATAATAATAATAATAATAATAATAATAATAATATCCAAATTACTAGCATCAAAAATAAATAATAATATTAAACATAATATTAATAACAACAAAAATGATAATAATGAGATTAACGATTATACTAACAATAATAATTCAAAAAAAAAAAAAAAACAACAACAACAACAATAATAATAATAATAATAATAATAATAATAATAATAATAATAATGATAATAATAATAATAATAATAATAATAATAATAATAATAATAATAATAATAATAATAAAGGCTAAAATTAATAATACAAAATATCAATATTTTGTATTATATCAATTAAAATAATAAAATTGGAAAAAAAGATTATTAAATATTAAATAAACTAATAAATTAGTCTAATATATTAAACTAGGAATTTACAAATTAATAATTAACAGGATTTATATAATAAATAATAGAATTACATAAGCAATTACTTAACAAATTAACATAATAAAATAATTAATTTACTAACCAATATAATAAATTAATTGAAAAAATTGATTTAACAACTTACAATTAATTAGCAAATATGTGAAATTAACTACATATTACAATAGACCTACAAAAATAAAATAAAATATGTTATTTACATAATTAATTAAAAATTAGTTATTTTATTTTGCGAGTTTTAGGGGTCAAGAATATTACCTTCAATATCAGTTTGTCAAAAGACGAGGATTAAGTGCTTTTGGCCTTTTCCTGATTTTATAAGATTTTTTTAAATTTTTTAAAGTTAAAAATATGTAATTTTCATAAAAGAGGAAAGAAGAAAAGAAAGAAAAGAAGAAGAAAAAGATGAAGTGGATTAAGTGTTAAGTGTGTGTCAAGAGAGAGAGAGAGAGAGTAAATCATGCTTAATGGCTAAGTAAAGCCATCAAAAATCCAAAAAGGGGATAAGTTTCATTAAAGATTTTTTTCCCCAATTTTTTTCCATATTTTCAAGCTCATTTTGCATTTTTGGGTGAGGCACGGACCTGATCCATGCGTCAACTCACGGGTCCGGTATATGAGTTAACTTTGACTTTACCCTTTTTCCTTAGTTGACTGACCTCTAACTTGAAATGTTTTGTCATTTTAGGCTCGAATATGACCTTTTTTTGACCAAATGTCTTTATAAATTTGTTCCCCATGTCTTAGCTTTATAATAAATCAAAAATTACTCAATTTGGATTTATATTTTGGGATTTATGGCTAAAATAATGACAACTGCTCCTAGGAAATTTTAAAGACATAATTGGTATTTTGACTTTGAAAAATCACCGAGAACAATGGGTTCAAAATTAGGTCATTCTCTCTTCATGAAATTTTCTAAAAATTGAGTTTAGTTTCTATTAAAATTATATTCATCTCAATAGGATCTCTACAGAGGGATTTATGCCAAAATTACTAGAAACTAGTCCAGGTATAGGGACAGATTCAGGTTGTCTATGTTCGAGTCTAATTTCGATAATTTTAAGGTATGAAATGGGTTTGGGTGTCTTCATCAAAGTTTTATATCTATGTCTTAATATTCAAATGGAATTTGAATCACCTAATTATGAGATCTATAGGATAAGATAAGCTAAAATATCCAAGCTGCTCTAACTTTTCAAATTTGATTTTCTTATTTTGCACTATTTAAAAGGGATAGAAAGGAAAAAATCCCAAAAAGGATTTTTAAACATTTAAAACCCATAAAAGAGATAAAAAAAAGCATTTTAAAAACATAAAATCTAAGAATAAATCCTAGAACCTCTACTCCTTGTCCATTTATGAGAAACCCTTTCCTCATCAAGTAACTCTGATTAGGAGCCGCCTTAGAACCTAGTGTCTACAGCTGCCCCCAATATTGGGAAACTTAGTGCACTAGTACCTAAGTGAGCTAAAATTTAAAGTAAGAGAGCTAGGGACACATACCTGAGGTGGTTGTCTCCTTGACTGCCATGGCTATTTTTGAATGCATCAAGGGGGGTGACGATCTTCGAACCTATAAATTAAAAGAAAGCTATGTCAAAACCTTAGGAATAGCTTGGCAAGATAAATTGAGCTAGAAATACTCCCTAAAATTAGGAAAGGGATGATTCTGAAATTGTCATGAATACATCAAGGAGGTAATGATCCTGAGACCTACAAAATAAAATTTTGTCAAAATCTTAGCAAGACAAACTAAGTAAGGAATACCCCTTGAAGTTGGCAAAATGATATTGTTGCAGCGGTCTGACCGGTGTCTAGCAAGTGTACTAGATCGGCTAGTAATGTAGGGAAATATAGATTAAGACCCCCAATATCAAACCCAAGGGAAATTGTGAAAGTGCAAAAAGATTTTAGATTTTTAGAATGAAATCTTATGTATGAATAAGGAAAGAAATCCCAAGTTTGCAATGATGAAAAGAGAATTAAACTAAAAATAAAAACTCAAATAACTAAAATGATAAAACCAATACAATTAAACTGAAACTGAAAAAATAAAACTAGACTTAACCAAAGCAATTAATAAAAGTTAATAAAAATCAATAATAACGACAACTTTTGCTAAAGGACTATTCACCTTAACTCATATTGTAATGACTTAATTTCAAGAGAACACAAATGATTATGGAAAAACTAGATAAAGAAAGCCAGATATCTTAGTCAAGAATATCATTCTAACCATTAATCCTTCTTGTTAGGAATAATTTAATACTTAGCATAAAAATTCAGTTTCATACTCCTAGATATTCATTAAATTCTTTTTCAAGTAAACTTAAATCCAACCTTTTCTTAGTTCAAATTTTCTAAGTATTAATCCACTCTTACTAATATATAATTACATCTAAATTAGAAAATAATCATACATCAACAGTAATGGACTAATCTAAGAACATGCATATCATAGATCATACTTTAATCAATCATTAACTATTAATCAAATAAATTAATAATCAATCTTAATATAATCAAAGATAAGAATTTGCTCAAAACTAAGAAATAATCAAACTTGCATTGAATTAATCACAAACTAAGTCATTATAATAAAAGTTTAGGGATTCAAGTATCCTTTAGCAAAAGTAAAGAAAACTACTCACACTTCATCTTAAAAACTGAACAAAATAAATAAAGACGATACAAAATCATAAAACCAAAAAGCTCTGTTGATAATTCTGCAAAACCCCAAGCACAATTTCAAAACTCTAAGATTTTGTCTCTTAAAACAAAACTAATGTGAAACTAAAAAAAATAAAAATTCTTAATTAAAAATTGGCTCTCAAGTCTTAGTACCTTCAGCCCTCTTTATAGCCTCTAAAAAAAGAATTTTATGTGCCTTGTGACTTTTTAGATTGAGTTGCAGAAGATTTTCTATTAAACAAGAAGTCTTTTGTCGATAAACACAACACACACTTAGAAGAGTGGCCTTGATCACTCAGCTGAGTGATTGGATGCTCAAGAGAGTGACTTCTTCACTCGACAGAGTGCTTCCTTCTTAGAGAGAGTGTGTGATTGCCTTGGGTGAGTGACTAAAACACTCAGGAGAGTGTCAAGGCACTTGGGCGAGTGATAAAATCACTCAGCCAAGCGACTCCTTGTTGCTCCTCATGATTCAAATGCCAACTTTCTCCAAAATTATAGCTTTTCCCCTTAACTTCTCCTTTCTTCAATTTAACCCCTTTTCTCTTCAATTTAGCCCTGAAAAACACCAAAACTAATAATTAAATCTAAAAACACATAAATTAACTAATTAAACATAAAATCAACTAAATTAATACTAAATTAACTAAATAAAACACATATAACACACTAAAAATATAGGATAATTCACACCTATCATGGTCGTTGCATTAATGTGAGAAATCCCCGAGCCTTCCAAACTATCATATGTGAAGGCCCAGGATAATCATTGAGGCTTGAATAATAGAGCTAGCTTTTATGTTACTTACAAGGTTATGTATATGGTAACATATATAAAAGTTATATGAAATGTGTACAAGAATGCATGCAGGCATGCAATAATGTATGCATGAAATACATGGCCTACACCATAGGTAGTTAAAGGACTCCATTTCAAATGCAATTTGGTAAATGATTCTCACGCATCCTTCTTAGTGCTTCTAGTCTTCAAGCAAGGTTTCTCGGTTTATCTGCTTTAGTTTTTTATGCTTTGTCCTTTTTATTAGCTCTCTTTTATGGTCTTGAGGAAATAGTCCATCTTGTTTTGGCCAAAGATAATCTATCCTTTTTATAGACTCTGCATACCATTTGATGCCCCCAAGGACTTGGAAATGGTGAAAGAAATATTTACCATGCAAAGTATTGGCATCACTGCTTTAGAATAAAACCCATTTTAGCATGTGTCTCTATACATGCCATAGGTTTTTCTTGATGGGTTAACCATATGCTTATGCCCAACTTATGTATACATTCCTATTTACAAACATCATATGGCAATAACAATAGTCATGACTAGACATGTAATATAAGAACACAAATCTTGATTTAATTTCAGGGTGTGACATCTTTTGTGGATTTGACTCCTATTGTTAGTTAGCCCTTATAGGTTTTCTTGGAATTTTTGGATGAATTAGTTTAAAAAAGTTAGGCTTGACATTTAGGCTTGCTTTTTGGGTGGGTTAAGCTTTCTATTTAGGTGTGCTATTTGGATATATAAGAATAGAATTCTACAATGTTCTTGCCCATCTTATGGAGTGCCTTTGTAGGTTTAGGTGAAAATTTAATTGCTTTTATTTTGTCCTTTCAGGACTCACCCCAGGAACCATAGATGCACTAAAAGTGTCTCTATGCTCGAGATTGAGTAGAACGGTGTTTACTGAATCAATGTCCTAGAGACAAACCATAATTATAGCTATATATGATGCAATAAAGTAAAACATTACATACCTAAGAAAAGCTCATATAATTAACATGACTGAAGAAATGTATACATTATTTAGAGACACATTTACATTATCAAAAAGATGGACTATATTACATCTTTTTCTACTGTAGGTATAGAAAGCAAAAAGTCCTTTAACGCCTCAGAATTTTCCTTCCCCGGATGATACCCCCAAGGTCGATGCTGATGTAAAACTTATAAAGGAAGCTTTGATTCTCTCCCTTCAAGATTGATGCTTGCTGGGTGTTAACCAAACTCTAAACAATATCTCTTAGAGGATGGCAGTAATCCATTTTGTTCCCTGTGTGCTGGTGGTAAGCACAATACCAATCAGTTTTATATCCAAGTTTCCCTTAGCTCATGGCTGGCTTTGTTAGTAATGATTGTAACTTCCCTTACCTATTGAGATGAGTGAGGTACCAAGATAGCGGCTTACCCATGATGGTTTAATGATTCCTTTTTATTCTTATGGTTGAAGCTTCTGCAATCCCATTATTGCCCTCGTCTAAGTCTCTATTATCCTACTTATTTCTAGGATTACCTCTTTCGGTACTCGCAGCATGAGCCTTTTCTTCCAAATATTCTCTCTCAGATTCAATATCAATATCCTTAAGAGATTCCCAGTCTTTAATCCCATTCATTTTGAGCCTGTCTCTCATATAAGGACTGGCATTTCAGACGAACAACCTTATTTGATCAGTAGTTTTTGGTTTTTTCTTCATCTCCATCATCCTATTCCTTTATCGAGTAAGGTACTCATGGAAGGCTTCCTCTAGTTTCGTATGTAGCAACTCTAAATCCTTCAGGGTCACCTATAGTCTTGTGCTACAATTATACTAATTCAAGAATTTCTCTATTAATAGATCCCAATCCTCCTTGGTTTTATAATCTAATATGTGGTACCAATTGATGGCAAAGCCTGTCAGACTGAGGCAAAATTACTCAATATTTTATTTCTTAATTAAGGTCATCTCCTTCATAACTAATGTGTATTGCTTGATATATGCAAAAAGGTCAAAAGTACCATTAAATTTGGGCAAGTTTGGCATATTAAACCACTGAAGGAGTATATCTTCTCTATCAAAATCCCTATCTTTTGGGCTAATTCCTTTACCAGCTAACAAAACATGGGCCGTTGCTTCTATTTTCTCTTCCATCTTTTTTAGAATGGGATCCTTCATTCTAGGCAATCTTCCTTTCGAAACTTGTGTTATTGCCAGTTCCTCCTCCTTTTCAAGGATAAAATCTTCCTCAGAAGTAATTCCTTTATCTTTTTGCTACTCAACAAGCAAAGCTCTCAACCTTGTTCCTCTTAATTCTACCACCAAAAAAGGTCTTACGAAAGAGGTAATGGAAGTGCCTTCAGTAGTTATAGGCTCTCCGTGTGCAGCAGCTGCCAAAGTCTATTAGCCAGTAGGCTGTGCTAAAGAATTCATCATGGTTCTCATCCTTTTTTCAAATTCATCCAATCTCCTAACTAACTGTTGACCACTAATAGCTCTTGTCTATGATGGATTTGCTATAGCTATAGCTCCTAAAGCTAACTTGAGGATATCAAGCAAATTTGGACCTACCTTTGATTCTAATTCTGCTTTTGACTATCCTGAATGAAGTTCTCTAACAAGGCGATCACTGGGACCCCTAAACCACCTAGGTATGTGATCTAGACTGGCTAAAAAAGGTCAAAGTGTTAGAGTGATGCATGATACACTGACATGTTAAACATATGATACACAACATACATGTGATGCATGAATATAAACACGTTATGATGTATGACACGCAAACAAGATATACACATTTTCATGACAAAGAGGGTTAATATGCGTATTTTACATTATTACATTAATTTTCATCATTGGTTTGCATGCAAAATGCAATGCATGCTCATGCAAACAAGATTCACATGTTCTAGTTTATATTTACATTTTAGGTTGCAATTTACGCAAGTATAAATTATACACAAGATGCGATGTACATACATAAAAAAACTATACTCAAAACATGCAAATTTTATTAGTTATTATTATTATTAATTTACAATTAATTAAAAATGCATGTATATGTACGCAGCATAAACAACAACATACAAAAGAAAGAAAATAAATGCTTCCAACCTTATTGCTCCCACACAGAAGGTCATACGGTCTCTTTCTTAGGTGGGATTAGCTCATGCATTAACAGGAAACCCAATGAACATGTATGATGCACGGTGGAAAATCAGTAGCATAACCTCTCTTTATTTAAAGCACATGCAGATGGATTTTGGCAATTGTGTATTTAAACAATCCCAATAAACTGAAATGTGCCCACTGGGGAATGAAAGCCTTTGATGAGTATTCATATAAATTTATTAGGACTTATTCAATACATAAAAACCCACATCACAAGCGAGGTATTATGGCACATGCCCCCCAGTAGAAGTGTCTATGTCATTACATGGGCTTTAGTCCGATAGTATAGCTTTAGGGTTATCAAAGCATGGTCTCTGCTAATTGGTCTAGCTTATCACGAGTATAACAACCAATTTGATCACCATTTAATATACCAAAAAGTATGAGGCTTGAGCTAGTGGTCCTCCCTAACACTTTCTTATATTGAGTGAATGTAGGTTAGTGCTTTGGGAAAGCACCAGGGCTAAAAGAGGGATGCCTAACTTAATTCTAAGGCTCTAGCATGAATGCAATGCAATTTTTCAAAAAGAGATAAAATATTTTAATCTGTGAACTCATTTATAATAAATCAACCAAAGGTACTTTTAGAGCAAAATCTTGTGGTCCCTAGTAGAGGCCGTTGTGACTCGCATCGAACCCCAAAAAAATCCGGTGTGCTCTTAATAACTCGCTTTTAAGGCTAAAGACTGAATAAGGTTCGTTTAACTTGTGAAAGTTGGTCACTTTACAAAGAATAAGGTTTTGCCAACATGCAATGTACTCGGGCCTTAAAAAGGCATGAGACAGTACATTAGAGTGACCTCGCCCATTTACTAATGACCAACTTATGAGGACATCTGTTGGGCACCACAAGGCAGGTATCACGGAGTCATCACCCAATAAAATATTAGAAAAATAATTTCTAACCTTATAAGGCCGAAAATAGAGGGAGTTCGAAACCTCACTCCTATTTATACCTTCAATTAATGTTATATAAATGAGTTTTAATGACTAATTTATTTTATATCTTTTTTCACTGAAGTTATTATACTAGAAAATAAAGCGTACTTGATCACGTTGGAAACTTGTAAAGCATTTACGAATAAATGTGAAAGTAAATTCATATATAAATCGAGGAATTAATTAAGTTCATTTGGATGAGAACATCGATCCTCGCATGCATATTTGCAAAAGGCAACATTTTGAGTGTATTTTTGGATGAAAAAGGAACTTTGATTCCCTCACGGCTTTGAAAATAATTGTGTTCAGTGTTTAATTTTAAGATAGAAAATAGTTTGATGTATTTTTATATTATTGTTCAAAAGAATCAATATTTCACAATAAATAAAGACATAAAAAATAATAATACAAATAAAACATGCATAAACTGGGATATTGATTAAATTGGAAACATCGATTTCCTTATGCATATTTATAAAATTCTTTTATGTGATGTTTGGAATAAAATAGGACATTGGTCTATTTTATGAGAAAAAGCCAATAAATTAGGTAAACATATTTTAGGTATTATTTTTTATTAAAGTGTGCAAAAAATATTTTTTACTAACTATTACAACCCGATAAAATTTATTGAATAATATAGATCCAAAATAAATAGGGCGAAAATAAATCCTAAACTACTCTGATTCACCATATTCTCCGACCCGACCCGAAAGAAAATTATACATATTAAAAAATATGACAAGAGAAAAAAAATTAGTGCATAATAATGATAAAATGATAATAAAAGTAAATAATAATATTAAAGATAATATTTATAAATTATAAATATTATTTTTAAAACAATAAAAACATTAATAATAGTATCAACAATAATAAAATTAACACAAATTAATAATATCAAAAATCATAATAATAAAATAATTACCAACATTAAAATTAATAATAAAATAGCTAATATTGATAAAACATCAAATATAGTCACAATCCTATTAGTGCAACAACAACAACAACAACAACAACAACAACAACAACAACAACAACAACAACAATAATAATAATAATAATAATAATAATAATAATAATAATAATAATAATAATATCCAAACTACTAGCATCAACAATAAACAATAATATTAAACATAATATTCATAACAACAAAAATGATAATAATGAGATTAACAATTATACTAACAATAATAATTCAAAAAAACAACAATAAAATGATGACGATAACAACAACAACAACACCACCACTAACAAAATTAAAAATAAAGACTAAAATTAACAATAATATTAATAATGCAAAATAGCTAAAATAATAGCAATATTAACACTAATACCAATTAAAATAATAAAATTGGCCAAAAAGATAATTAAATATTAAATAAACTAATAAATTAGTCTGATATATTAAACTAGGAATTCACAAGTTAATAATTAACAAGATTTATATAATAAATAATAGAATTATACAAGCAAATATTTTACAAATTAACATAATAACAAAATTAATTTATTAACCAATATAATAAATTAATTGACAAAATTGATTAATAAATTACAATCAATTAATAATTAATTAGCAAATATGTGAAATTAACAACATATTACAATAGATCTACAAAATTAAAAAAAATAAAGTAAAAAATATTATTTACACAATTAATTAAAAATTAGTTATTTTATTTTACGGATTTAAGAGCTTGAGAATATTACCTTCAGTGTCGGTTTGTCAAAAAACGAGGATTTGGTGCTATTGGCTTTTTTCTCGATTTTATATAATTTTTTTAAATTTTTTGAAGTTAAAAATATGTAATTGTCATGAGAGAGGAAAGAAAAAAAGAAAGAGAAGAAGAAAAAGAAGATGATGATGATGATGAAGATGAAGTGGATTAAGTGTCACGTGTGTGTCAAGAGAGAGAGAGAGTAAATCATGTTTAATGGCTAAGTAAAACCATCAAAAAATCCAAAAAGGGGATAAATTTCATTAAAGATTTTTCCCTGATTTTTTTCTATGTTTTCTTGCTCATTTTGCATTTTTGGGTGAGTCATCGACCTGGATCATGAGTCAACTCACAGGTCCAGTCTATGAGTTGACTTTGACTCTTCCATTTTTCCTCAGCCAACTAAGCTCCAACTTGAAATATTTTGCCATTTTTAGGCTTGAAGATGACCTTTTTTTCTACTAAGTGTCGCTAGACATTTATTTCCCTATGTCTTATCTTTCCAATTAATCAAAAATCACCCAATTTGGATTTATATTTTGGGATTTATGGCCAAAATACTGACAACTACTCCTAGGAAATTTTTAGGGACAGAATTGGTGTTCTAAATTTGAAAAATCACTAGGAATAATGGGTTTAGAATTAGGTCATTCTTTTTATGAAAGTTGCTACAAATTGATTTTAGTTTCTATTAAAATTAGATTTACCTCAATAGGAGTTTTACAGAGGGAGTTATGCCAAAATTACTACAAACTGGTCCAGGTACAAGGATAGATTCAGGTCATTTATGTTTGAGTCTAATTTTGAGAATTTTAAAAGCTGAACTAGGTTTGGGTGTCTTCATAAAAGTTTTATATCTATGTCTCAATATTTAAATGTCTTTATAATCACCTAATTAGAAGATCTATAGGTTGAGATAAAGCCGAAATAATCAGACTACTCTAAGTTTTCAAAGTTGATTTTCTTATTTTGCACTATTTGAAAGAGAGAAAGAAAAAAGACCTTAAAAGGGATTAAAGACCCCAAAAAAATTTTTTAAACATTTAAAACCCGTAAGAGAGATAAAAATACATTTTAAAAATATAAAATCTGGGAATAAAGCTAGCACCTTTGCTCCTTGTCAATTTATGAGAAACCCTTTCTTCAGCAGGTAACTCTGATCAGGAGCTACCTCAGGATCTAGTGTCTACATATAGCATTTATATCCCTTATGCAATTTGCTATAACCCAAAAAAACACATCTAGTGAAACGAGAATCAAGTTTATGAGAAGAATAAGGGCAAAGCCAAGCATAGCAAAGGCAACCTAAAATACCCATGTGACTATAATCAGGCATATGACCAAATAGCTTATTGTATGGAACATCAAAAGAAATGGTAGAAGCTGGTGTTCTATTTATGACATAAACAGCAGTGTCAAATGCATATGACTAAAAAATAGCAGGTAGTTTAGCATGATTTAACATAGCAAGTCCTGATTCAATAATATGTCAGTGTTTGCGTTTAGCACAACCATTTTGCTCAGGAGTATAGGGACAAGATGAATGTTGAGTAATCCCATGTTGAATCAAGTAATTAGTGAGAGCATGAAACTCCCCACCCCAATCAGCCTGGAATGACTTAATGGAAAGTCCAAAAAAATTTTCAACCACATAACGAAATTTAATAAATGTGGAGAGCACCTCAGATTTATGTTTAAGAAAATAAATCCAAGTATATATGCTATAGTGACAAAAAAAAGATAACATAATAAGAGAAACCATTATGAGATTTAATTTTGGCATGTCCCTATACATCAGAACAAATCAGTTTAAGTAGCTGTGTAGCTAAAAAACTAGAACGAGAAAATGGCAATTTATGAATTTTGCTTACATAACAAGCATGACATAAAGAATTATTTTTATGTTTATCAAAAGAAGCAATAATTAAATTGGAATCTAATAATTTTCCAACAATAGGAATAGCGGCATGTCTAAGACGAGCATGCCAAGTGGAAACCGATGCTAAATGAGCTTGAACAGGTAGAGATGAAGATATTGAAAGATAGTAAAGTCCATCTTTACTCTGGCCTTGCACCAGTGCTTCTTTTGTTGCCAAATCCTTGACCAAAAAATAGTCAACAAAGAATTCAATAGAGATATTGTTAGAAGCAGTTAAAGAACGAACAAAAACTAAACTTTTTGAGATGCTGAAGGAAAAAATAAAACATCATGAAATTTAAGAAAGGTACCATTAATGTGACAATTAAAGGAACCAGTTTAATGAATAGGAATTGTAAATCCATTACCTAAGGTGACTTCTTTAGGCCTTTGATACTTAGAATGAAAAGCAAAATTTTCCAAATTTGAGGTGAGTAGATGAGTAGCACCAGTATCCATAACCCACGATCAAGCAAAAGAGGATGATGTGGTGGCTAAGTAAAAGGTAGGTTTGGGTTGATTTCATTGGTCTTTATTAAGTTTGGGAAAAGGAAAAACACGAGAAAAATGACATTAGCCTCTGCAATTGTGACAAATCACAAAATCGGTATCCAATAGAGTAGAGAAAGAATGAGATGAATGGGAATTTTGGTTAGATAAATTACCAGAATAAGAGGAAGATCTACCACCCCGATTACGTCTCCCTCGACCTCAACCCCTTGTATTGTGAACGTTTCGATTAACATAGTGAGCACTAAGAGGAAAATCATCAACAGGATTTTCCCGAGCCAATTGAGCCTCTTCAATGAGCAGCAATCCAAATAAATTATCAAAACTAATAGATTCCAGATGTGTCTCCAAAGCACAAACAAAAGGTTTGTAAGCAGACCCCAAACCTGCCATAATACAATCAATAAAATGATCATCAGCCATAGTATTTTGTAAAGTTGCTAATTGATAGAACAAACTCTTAGCTCGCTGCATATAAGTCGTGATACTATCATTCTCACGCTTAAGTGTCAACAGCTGCTGTTGAAAATTGTGAACTTGTGGTCTATAACCAACAGAGTATGCAGGATAAAGCTTGTTCGAAACTTGTTTAGCTGTTGTAGCTCCAATGAATTGTGGCAGCATATTTTCTGAGATTGAAGAGAAAATCCAAGATAAAATCTAGTGATCTTGCTGCTCCCATTGATGAAATTCATCACTACTAGGAGAATGAGCAACGCCATAGTCAACATGAGAAAATAAACGAAAGCCTTTAAGAACAAGAGTATGTTGTGTTTTCCATAATAAAAAAATTAGTAGAACTCAATTTGATGGAGAGATGATGAGAGAGATTTGAAGAAAATGAGGGTATGGGCATAGACGCAATTGAAGTTGAAGAGGTTGACATATCAGCAGTAGTGGTAGGCATATTGAAGGATGGTGTTTAAACCTATTGGGGCCCTGATACCATATGAGAGTAAAATGACACACGTGATTCTCATTAATGAATATGTATATATATACAACAGTGTTAACGGGAAGTAGAAACAGAGTGGGAAATAGTTACACCTAGAATTCTAAACCGAGAAGGACTCTATCCCTTTCAACATCAAGGCCATAACAATAATATTCTTTGTACCAAACTAGATCAACTAAAACAAAGCTAATCTTGGCATCTTATCTTTACACGTGTGATAATTTTTTTAGGTATAACGCATGGAAAGGATGATGATGATGATGATGATGATGATGATGATGATGATGATGATGATAATAATAATAATAATAATAATTATTATTATTATTATTATTATTATTATTATTATATTGTCAAATTTTAATCCAAAACTCGATGGAAACCTAATAAAAAAAATTACATGATCCAATTTAAATCAGATTTAAAAAATTAAAGATCAAATTTGACTCGACTTGTAATCCAAATGTATCAGTTCAAAATTGATTTTTCTTTGTAAAATTTTATTTTTATTATTTTTCAATTCTGATAATTAAGCAATTTTAAAAAAAATCCAAATTTTTCCTAATGCTATGTCATTTTCTTAAAATATATATATATATATACACACACACATATGCGCACGCATATGCGCATACACATATGTATATACATGTATGAACATAAACATATATATATATATAAAATCAAAAGTTGTTTTGATAATTTAAAAATTCAACTATCAATTTGATATTGAAAAGTGAATTTGATCCGAAATTTTATTTAACCTAATTCGAAATTCAAATAATTAGATCTAAAACTAATTTAAAATTGATTTGACCTGAAACTAACTTGGCTAAACTCATTTAACAGGTCTAATATATATAATAATATAGGGGTGTGCAAAAATCGAACCGATCCGATCAATTCGAACCAAACCAATCAATTCGGGTAGGGTTAATCGGGTTAATAGGGTCGGTTCGGTTTTGATATTTGGTATACTTCGGGTTTGTGGTCGGGTGAAAATCTGACCGAACAACCCAATTTTTTAAAATATATGAATAAAAAAACTAATTTCTCTACAATATTAATTAATATATAATATATATTTAATGTAATTTTGAAATTGTTAGTTTGTTCTATTTTTAAAATATTTTTATGGCATTTAATATTATTTATTTGTATTAATTTAGGATTTCAATTTAAATATGTAAATTAAAAAAAATAAAATTCAGGTTAATCGGGTCGGGGCCCCCCCAAAAAAAATGGAGGTTAATCGGGTAGGGGCCCAATATTTATATAGGATAGGGTCGGGTGAAGAAAATATAAGAATTTCGGGTTAGTCGGGTTCGAATCGGATTTATCCGAACCCGATCGATACGCACCCCTAATTAACTCTGTGCACAATGTGTGTTTGTGTACATACCGTCTGATTAAATAAGAGCGTTTGATCTCATCCAATTCGATGATACAAATGCATTTTATCTCATCCAACTCGATGATACAAACGCGTATGCACACCCAATATGTTGATATTATAATAACAAAATTTTATAGAAAAAAATGTTTAACTATTTGAAAGTTCTCTAAAATTGGAAAAAAACGCATTCCAAAATTGAAAAGTTAATTATTTAAAATAAATAAAGGTTACTCATTTAATTTTTCGACCTCATCTATAACCTCATCTGTAAGTAAAGCTCCGCATTGCCGATGTCAAGGATAGAAAAATATGAAATTTTTGGTTATTTGAAAAATTAAATTGATTTTAAATTAATTAAACTGATAATTAAAATTATTATTTTTGTTTTTAAAAATCGATAGTTAATAGTTATTTCACTGTTAATCGATTTATATAGATTTTATAATTTATACATTAATTTTATAGTTATGGTTTAGCTTTTGATTTAATTGTGTGTTAGTCATCTGAGTACTAATAAGTAGATATATATAAATGGTTTAAAGACAACATATAAAATATGTTATGTTATACCTATTTTAATTAGGAGTACATGGGATCAGGTTTTGCAAATCCCTAATTTAAAAAAAAAATACTAATTAAGTTGATTATGTGAAATAACATAAACATAATTGATGTTTCTTTTATTTTTAAGTTACAAGATAGGTATAATGTTTTTAATCGAGCGTTGACCATTACGTCAAATATTTGTAATTATAATTGATGTTTATTACTTGTTTTCATAAGATTATAAATATTATTATCTATTTAGCTGCTCAAAGGTTTCTCAGCTTCTTACAGTTTGTATTTTGCTATTTATTTATTATTTTTTTTAGGACCGGAAGAAGTCGAAAAGCTCCATTCTGCAGCTTCGTCTTATGCTTCTACAAGTTCTTGAAAGAAGCTGTCTGCCAGCTGGTTAAAATGAAACATCGATGCAGCGATTTTTTAACGAGGAAAATGCTTCGAGTTTTGGAGCTGTTATTTTCAATGATTTAGGTGAATTTGTGTTGGTTTTTATAGGCCACTGTAATAGTGTTTTGAATCTTGTGGAAACATTTTCTTTTGGTGAAGTTCTCTCTTGGTCAAAATGTAGAAGTTTTGATGAAGTTAAAGTTGAATTAGATTGTCTTGAGGTTGTTAATTGCATTAATAATCCTCTTTCCAATCTTTCGGAGTTTGGGTTACTTATTGGAGATTGTATCTCTTTCAAGAAACATATTCGATTCTTGTCCTTTTGTTGGACATGCATGTAGGTTTATTATATATGTAAACCATTTTATTTGGATTCTTTTTCTTCTTGTTTAGCTTCCATTATTTCTTCTACTTTTTTCCACTAGAAGTGAGAGCATTAAGTCCGGATGTATGGGAGAAACCTATTGGCTCAGATTTATTTGCCTTTCCACTTCCTTTGGTTGTTTTTCTATTATTTTGGCTGTGCGTTAGCTTAACGACGTTTGGGTGTGTGTATATATATATATATATTTATTTATTTATTTTAAGGGTATGTCACAAAATAAAGACAATTTTTTTTTTAATTCCAAATATATTTCAGATACGGTTATGTGAGATGTAGCATAATAAACATAAAAATTATTACATGAAATTTATTTATATATGAAGTTTACATTTTCAAATTCATTTGTTTGAATATGCATTGGAATGAATTTTAATCTAGCAGCACTGAAATGGATTTACATTCAAGAAATTCTAATAAAATTATTTTTGTTTTTTCTTTTCCAGAGAAATTATTTCCGATTCTTGACCTCTAGAAAGTATTGTCTTATAACCTTCTACTGATTTCAACTGGGATGGTCAAGAGGCAACCCGCCGCCTCTTCTTACTGGACCCTTCCTCAATCTCCTTATGTCTTGATTTCTCATAAAGTTATTTTTTAGGAATTGAGATTTACTGAAAAATCATTTTGTTATTGAAAAAATAAAAGAAAGAAAGCATGATATAGAGAGAATTTAAAGGCTTCGAACTAAACAAAAGCATGAAGAAATTAACTACACTAGAAAAGTAGCTTAATACGCTGGCAGTCTTCTCAACCTGTAATCAGTGGTCATTTCCCTTTTCGAAAAACTATTTAGCCTCATAAAATTTTAATTTTTTTACACAATAGTTCCTTAAATTAATCTTGATGTGAAATTTTCCTTATAATTAGAAAAAGGTGAATGTAATTTTTTTAAGTAAACTTAAAAAATAAGTCTCTTTTCCATTAGGATAAAATTTCACATTAGTATTTAGAATCACTATATTATATTAGTCTATATAATATTAGCTTGTATAGTATTTATTTATCTAATATTAGTTTGTATTATTATATATAGTATTTTATATAAAACTGTATTAACTTATAATATTTTATGTTGTATTTGATGCATAATATCATATTGTATTAAAAAATAAAAAATATTAGTTATTTGTGTTGTTATTAATTTAGAGTTTAAAAAAAGAATAATTTCTATTAAAAATAAAATTCAAATAAGTTTTATTGTGAAAATAAGAAATGGAAAGATGAAAATGTGATATGACAATGAAATAAATATAAATATAAATATAATTTTTGAAACTTGATCAAACTGAAATAACAATTATCAAATGAAATATAATATAATTGTCCAGTAAAATACACCATGTATTTATTTTATTTTATTTTTTTTGAATTAAAAATAAAAAAAATTCAGGAAAAAATTGATCTAAAAAATGAAAGAGATGAAGGCGACGCCAGATATAATAAGAGGTTACAGAAGATTTGCCTTTCAAACACAGAGATAAATTGTGTATAATAATATATTATATATGAAATAATAAAACTTATAATATATTATATCATCTGTGCATTAATTTTTTAAAAAATCTTGATATAATTGCTATGCCTAATGTAACCAAAAAAGGATTGACTCACAGCATGAATTAATAAAAATAAATAGGCAATTAGGCAATGCCTGAATTATTTTTGATAGAAATTAGGCTTCCCCACCTCTTCCTTCTGGAACCCATTCTATTCCTTCCGTTCTTGTATTTTCTTTTCCCCTCATCCTAATACAATAACATGATGTTTTTTCTTTATTTATTTATTTATTTTTGACAAGACTAAAGCCCTTCTAAGATGGCAGAGGATGAGGGAAGATGGAAGAGGGAATATTTCTTCTGCATTTACATGTTATTACTGTTATTTGGTGGATTGTTAGTTTTAATGTGGTTCCAATCCCAGCAAAAATTACATAGAAAATAAATCAAATTATCAAATGTGGTAACCTCTTACACATGCCCATGACCAGGAAGGAGAAGGGATACTCGTGCTTGTGCAAGTAAAATTAAACAGCCTACTACTAAGAAAAAGAAACTGACATAAGAACCCCTTCTTTCTTCAATGGATTCTGTGTGTAAGTAACCCTAACAACATAAAAAGCACTAAAACATGAAAAAGCTTAAACTTCAATTGGGCATTCAAGCAAAAACTGCAACCTTAGATGGTAATTGTCCTATCTTTAGTGTACATCATTAGCAACTTTTCCTTGTTATTGTTTCTAATGCTACATACAGGCTTGTTAAAATTACAGATAGCCTAAGTTATTCAACATTTTAGTCCTACTTCACAATAATGAGTTTACTGCCCTTCCATTTCTTTACCTATTACCTTCTAGGAAGGGCTTATCTGATCATGGTAACAAAATATTATGCAAGAAGAAAAAAAAAAAGAAAAAGAAAATCAGAAATCCAAGTACGTATGATGACATATACTAAAAGGTTAGCAGTTTAACAGTCACTATCATAAGGGTCAGTTGCAAGCAAAACAAGATATAATCACTGTACAATTCCGAATTCATCAACTAACCATAAGAGAAAACAAGGTTTCAATAAGAACCCACATGCCCAAATTCCATAAAGGATAGAAATTGAAGAATTTAACTAGATGTGGGTTTAAATGTATAAGGCTGTGGAAGCGACAACGGACCTCTCCTAGCATCTTTATCGTCCAATAACCTCTCAACCCTCTTGTTCTTACAATACAACCGATCAAAATGCTTCACCTATCATTCCAAAGTCAAAACTGAAATGTAAAGAAATGGAATCTGGATAAACTCAATTTATTTTTTTGGTTCAATTTATTACCCAAGAAGCGCGACAAGTCTTCTCAAATTCTGCCCTTGAGCTTTTGCACTCGACTGGGTATAGAAGTCCAACCGACCCAATTTCTGTAGGTTTCTTGGCTGATTCTTTCTCCAAACAGGCGTAAAAAGCATCACGGTCCTGAATGAAACACATAATTTTAGAAAGATTATACAATAACCATCATTAGGAACCAGTTAAAACAAAAGGAAAAAGAAAAACAAGAAACAGATAGAACATATTTCCAAGGTAATCGATTGATTACCTTGTAGCAAGCTTCTCTGGACTTGAGAAGGACGTCGGTATGGATTTGTTCAGCATTTCTTGAAGCGTAGGCTTCCATTGCCATGGCTTAAGTGGTGTTGCTACCGGCTTCTTGACCTTCTGGCTTCGCTGGTACGTGCTAACCATTTAGAATAGGCACAATTCGGCTAATACGAGGCCCATTTTATTCTTATTAAAAACTAGGACTTGGGTATCATTTTACTCTAAGTGGGCTTTGTCATGGAAACCCAATACATTTTGTGAGGCCTCAATTCTTTATGGATCCAAAAAAGCCTTTTGCTTTATTTTATGAAAATCTAGAACATCATTCCTAATTTATTGTGAGATTTTTGCAAAAGATAGTATTCATTTAAGGAAAAACACAATTAAATTCTTAACTATTCGACTTTTCTTAGTTAAATTTCTGAAATTTGAATACTACACATTAGATTTTTGTATTTTAATTTTATTTCTTATTGAATCCCTACACACTTTTAAATATTTTCAAATATATATTTTTGCCCCAAATTATTTTCTTTTCTTTGCAGAACTTGTTCTTCCTCTCTAAACATGTCCAAAAATTATAAAACTACTTTTAAATTTTTTACCTAAGACTTTGATATCATTTAAAATGAGCTTGCTCTACACTGAAAATTTTAACTCACCTAAATGGGATTATACAGTTACTCTAATCTTTAAAACAACTTTGGATGTTGAATTCTAAAGTTTTGGACTTTTTGCAATTTTTCATATTTATTAAAAGTACCGAAAACTTGCAACAAAATTCGAAAACTCTTTGATTTTGAGAAATAATTCTCAAACTAGCTCTTAGTACCAATTCCTTTAAGCATTTTGAAAACTTTCCACACAGTTTTTAAATTTTTCAAAATTTTCGTTTAGAGAACTAATGCAATCCATAATAGGATTTAACAATCTTATTAGTAGATCCTTATCTACTCCGCAATCTATATGGAAACAATCAAAGAATTGACAGTTAAAAAAATAAAAAATTATTTTGTACTAATAGTTCATCCAAGAATCGAATAATAATATGAAACAAAGATAGGGTTTTCCATATGCTCCTTGCAATTGCAACACTCATTATTATTAGCTACGTGTATTCAATAATTTTTCTACCACTTGATATTCATTTTTTTAAAAAAATACAATACTTGATTTCCATTAGTAAAATCTATCCAACATAATCTTTCCACAACATTTTAATATTAGAAGACATATAATTATAGATAGTTGAATATATACCTTGCTTGTGAACCAAGGTCCACCAAGCTTCTATAATGATTCAGCTTTTTCTCCCCTCTCATAACTGGAGACACCTCAAAGGTTGGAAGGTTTTTCTATGCAATGACTACTTGTTTTCCCTTCTTTACGAGTCTTGCTATAACACTCATTCCTCTCAAATCGTTTTGGAGATTATTAAGGTGTGTGGTAGCATAATGTTTTAAAAAGGTTAAGCTCATATATGGAGATTTAGATTTTGTTATAGATACAAAGTTGGTGCCTTTAGTATTGTTTGCTAGCTCAAAAGTAAAGCAATAATTAAAAAAAAACTCTAATAGTTAGTATCTCTAGTCCAGTTATCTAGTTGTATGTAATAATTTATAAGATTCCTTATCCTATAGATAAGATAAGACAAGATGAGATGAGATGAGATGAAAGCCAATCCTATCGATCTATAATATTTCACCATATGGTAAAGTCTTGAAGGTTTCAACACATGAGATTCAAATTTAATTCATCATTTTCTTTTATAACTATCCTCATCTATTCTTTAAGGTGCCTTTCATAATTATCAACCACCTTATTCCAAGTTTTACAGGTTTCAAACTTGAAATTTAGGCTATAACTCCTCTCCTTTAGCCTCATAAGTAATTCCTCTGCTTTTTACTTTCCTTAAAGTTTCTCAAGACAAGTAAGATCTTTGTACTGGATGATAACAAAAACTCTACCATCTCCAAGGATACATTATTCCTGAAAGGGAATAACTCCTTCTAGCACAGACTTACAAAACTCAATCTAACGCACTTGGTTAACAATCTTGGTTTCTTAATTTTTTTTTCCAATATAATCTTAGTTTCTTCATTTTTTTCCAATCTAACTTTAAAGACTGATTATTAACTTTTTAATGACCATGTAAAGATATCATCTAGTTACATTTCAATTATTTTTGCCAGTCCTGATTCAATATAATGGATACTTCTCATAACTCTCTCTGCACTTAATCTCAATGTTGGTTTTTCATATGAATGCCAATGTAGATAATGGTGCAACATAGAACACTCTTGCATTGAGCGATTTATAACATTAACTATCTTATTTTTTATAGTATCCATAGCATCTTCACAAAAGTAGTTGAGTTGATTTATCAAGAAGCCTCCTCATTTTTGAAACTTGTTGAAGGAATTCCACTTTTTGTGTTGTGCAGAAACCAAGCTGCTCTTCTAGCTTCATAATGTAGGATAGAGGTTCATTTACAAAATGTTCAACTTGTTAGAGATCTCTTTTTGTGAGTCTTCCTAGCAACATGCACATAAAATATATCTGTCTATTGAAAGACTAAGACCTTTGATATTTTGTAAAGAGTACCAAGTCTTCTTTTAAACAATTTGATCAATTGGTTTGTCAAATTCTTGTTCATAACTTTCGTTACTAGAGTCCTTTTGGGAATTTGCAAATTACTCCCAAGATGATGGAACTTTTGTTAAGCCCATTCCAGTGCCAAATATTCTATTTTAAATTCATATTTACCTTATGGTTCTCCCAATACATCCTAATATGGACCATCTTCATGAATATCATATATTGAATAATTATCAAGAAAATGTACTCCAGAGTTATTATCAAACTATTCCCTTTCATGGGTTTGGTATTTCTTTAAAATTTCAGAGTTACTATGCCATTTTTCTATGAATAAGTTGGGCTTTTAAGACTTCCCAAAACATCTTTTTCATTTTCATTTTTGGCATGAAGCTCAGACCTCCATTCCAAGACTTTTCTTATGTTACTCCATGCTTAGAAGCAACTTTGTCAAAAAGGTCTTGTACCAAGCATGTATATAACTTAATTTTATAAAATATGTCACATGCTTATTGGGCCTAAATAACCCCAACTTAAACCTTTATTGATCTTGCACATCTTTTATGCATATAGAGAAAATCTTTATACTCACCTTTACTTGATCTTTTTAGCTCAATTTCTTTTCTTCTTTATTTTAAACTCTAATTATGATGTCCTGTATCATAATATACTACATATTTTACCTTTTTACCCTATACTGTAAGTGTGTGACCCCTTGGATTTTTGTGCAGCATGGTAGTATCAAATATAACTAGAAATCCTAGTTAAATTAACATCACTTGATTTAAACTCTTTTAAATCATTATGTCAATTCCTAATTAACATTTATACATATCTAAGTACAAATAATCAGAGGCTTTTAGTCAAGCATGATGACTTGTTAAGTGAGAGAAAGTCAGTTGCTTGACCTTACCCTTCCATATTAAGAAACCATATAGTTACTCCTTTCATTAATACTTTATCTCATTATGGTTTGAGCATGAATTTATGTTAGCTTAAAGGTTAATCAAGTTTTTATAGTTAAATCTAGAATATGTTTCATTTATTAATTTTTTCCTTATTCCCAAAATGCCTTTAATGAATCATATTCAATTCACTAATACTTTAGATGAATGAGATAAACTCTCCATTCTAAATTAAGAGTGGTAAATTCTATATTGATCACTCAACTATCTTTAAGTAGGTCATGTTATGCCCAATCTCCAAGCTATGTACCCCTTAATAAGGATAAAAGTAATAGAGTCATAACAGAGCATTTGCCACTTAAGTCCAAGGGTACTTATGCTACTAATATGATGAGATACTTTATTGACAAATTATTTGTCTATATAAAGTTTCCCATGATAGGTTTCCAATGTATTTTTTTTTTCTCACAAACATCCACATGTTAACTCTAAACATCTCAGTGATTAAAGTTTTTGAGAACTATTGCTTGACCTAACCAAGCATTATAATATATGCTAGTCTATTAATATTAATAATCTCCCTTCTTGTTAACATTGACTGAGGATCATTTATGTATTAACATAATTGCATACAATAGATATTTCATTATCATGAACTTATTCATAGTTATCTTTGTATTTTGTTTATATAGCTAGGACTTCATTAAAATGGTTTAAGACATAAGCAAACAAATGTAAAAAACATAAGTACTATATGATGAAGAAAGCCTTTATTATCCATACATGAATTTATATATATGAAAGATAATCCCTATTAAATATGGGCTCTAAGGTAAATTACTAATAACTATCCTTATTTTAGCCTTGTTGTCTTCCCCTTTTAGGTTGAGTAATTCTTTCAAAATTGCTATTAGCTTTCCAAGGCATTTTGAAGCAAAACGTCAAAGCTGCTTACACAACCATAAAATATCATCTCTTGGTGCATTTATTTCTTTTTCATCCCTATAAGACTTGGGTCTTTGACTTTTTTCTCTTTCTTATTTGTTTTAAAAGGACATTCCATCTTGAGGTGCCCTTTCCTCTAGCATATCCAGCATATCTTGTTTATGGCAATAGGATCCATATGCAATATTAGAAAGTTCGTGTGAAAGAGAGTTAGTTATCACATTTTTATTAGAAGGAAAGTATGAAATATCAAACCTATAATAGATAAACCATTCTTGCAACCTTAAAAGTCTAGTTTGTCCAGTCTCTCAAAAGTTTAGATTCATGAAACTTTTTATGGAGCTTGAATCTATCCTAAGAGTGACTTCTTTGATGCTATAAAAATGTAAAAAGCTTGAACACCATTTTTTATAGCTAAGATTTCTTTTTCATGGATCACATAATTCAGTTCTATGCCTTTGAAACTTCTAGACCAATACGTATGGATAGATTCTGGCTTCCTTTTTTTTTTAAATTTTTAATACTACACCTCAACTACTATTTGAAGCACCTATCTCCAAGATTAACTCATTTGCATTAGAAAGCAAATTTAAATAAGGCAATATTTTTTTATTCTTTCTTTTACTTGAATTACAACTTAAGTGTCTTCATCACCCTAATACCAACAATTTTTATTAGATGTTTTCTTAGCTACTCTTCCTATGTATTTGGATAAATCTTTCACAAATTGTCTAGTATAGTTAGTAAGGCCATAAAATCTTCATACTTGCTTTCTATCTTCTATTTCATCTGGAAATTTAGTATTTGTTTTAAAAATATGGCCATAAAATCTTTTACACTTGCTTGATTTACTTGACGATAGTCTATAATCATCAATGCTTTTCCTCACACCTAAATTTTTCATGGTAAGTTATTGTAAAAACTAGACTAGAATTAAGACCAACACTATCCCTTGTCAAACATTTTTCAAGCAATTTAGGAATCGATTTGTCAATTTCCTTAAGAATTACTGTTTTGTAGGTTATGTTTCTAGTCTTAGTGATTTTATTGGGATTTTTAAGTTCTAGTTTGGCAATTATACCATTTAAAACCCATAATTTTAGTGGATCATCACTAAAATTGTTACCCAATTTGATAAAAAAACTGATCCCATTTTGTTTCTATAACCTGGGTGCTTTGTGCTTTAGGCTTTTCATTTACCTTTTGTTTTAAAGCATAACTCATCATAACAATATTTATTTAAATTCTCAAACTCAAACAATTGATTGCTAGCACTGTAAAAGCTAGTTCACAAGGTATATATTCACACAAATCAGAAATTTTTATAGGGTAAAAACCAAACTTTAGTTTAAATTTTTGATTGTTAAAGATCTAGCTTTGCGTTCTTGTAAGAGAAACATAATTTTCATCTTAAACAAAAAGAAAAATTTTCTCATTCCCCTTGTAACATCTTCTCTATAGGAGAGTCATTGATCTAATCATCACATCCAATACAAGCATTCATACATTAATATCTACACATAACATGCTCATACACATACCAGTACAACTCTACTATACATGTGATTTAACAACATAATACAATATTTATGCATATATCAATGATTAATATTTATATACACATCAAAGTAATATTACATTAACAAAATGAAGTTATTTGCCATCATTTCATTACAAACTTCTTCACACACACACTCTTTAGGGCCCTCTAACTCTTGTTCTTGTGTTGATCTTCTTCTAACAAGCTTTGTCCCTGAGTGCCCCTAGCTAAGGCACCTACAGGAATAAAATATTCATGCTATGCTATAAAGCTTAGTAGAGAGAAATATCAAATTAAGCAACCATTCACAGTGGTCACTATGCAAATAAGCAAACAACAAGTATATCGATGCCTAACTCATATATTTATAAAAAAAACATGTTATAGTAATTAAAAATAATAAAAAATAATATATGTAGGCACTAAATTGTAAAAAGTGTTCTCGTTGTTTCATGATTTAAAATCACATGTAAGAATGCATATATTTAAAACAAATCATGGTTAAATTTCTTTGTTATGATTAGACATTTAGTTATATCAATTGTTCTTTACTTGTCTATTAGAATTTCTGTAAATTCCTGCCTAATCTCAATGGGCGTAGATAATGGGTGCAATGGATACCTGAAGGTATTTATCATGTAGATACTCGAAGGTATCAAATCTATAGACCCAAACCGGACTAAGACTATGCTTTCAAACAAGGCTAGAACATTAGCAACTGTGATTTCCCTTATAGACATGTCTATCTATCCTATACCATGTACTATACGCAAGCATAATTTCACCTTTCATATCTTTAATTCATTTTAATTATGAAATGTATGTAAACATGGGTGAGTATATAAATTTATGAACTTAAAACTCATAATAAAATGCATACTTGTGCTCATACTAAGGTGGCAACAAGGTATATTTACATGGCAAGCGCATTTAAATATTCATATGTATACATTTTCCCTGTTCAAGTCAACTTTCTAATAAGAATTATAAGTAAATATTATATTCACATGCTTACACATAAATGTATATACATAATTTACCATACAATTCTCTTGGTATTTATCTATTAGTGATAGGAGTGTTATGAATAATTAACTTGAGTTTTGATATCATTTATTATTTATTAAACATACATAGTGTATGTGTGTGTGTGTGTGTATATATATAATGTAATAGCAGAAGGGACTTGATTGAGACACCCTTCAACCCAGCCTGGTTAGTTCCATAATTAGTTAAGAATGCTTGGGTCAAGCTGAGATGGAAATCAACTCAGTCGAGTCGGTTATTCTACATGATTATAGAATGCTATGACCTAGCTGAGATAAAAACCATCTCAATCGGGTTGATTATAAAGTTTCTAATTTTACAGGTTCTGTAACACCCTTATTATACCTAACACTGTTCCGATACACTGCAGGCCGAAAATTTTTTTTCCAACTTATTCTTTTTTAACTAAATAACCTATACTTAGTTATCTTAATCCCAAATTGACGATAACCTATAACTATCCAATTTACTATGCATTTAATAAAATTTTGGCAATATAACGGCTGTACATAGTACTAGCCCCCTGAAACGCAAATAATTTCACACAGTCTCTCAGAGGCACAACATTCATATATCGTCATCTCAAGCATTTTAATCTCTTAACCATTTATCCAGATATATCACATACATACAAATATACCAAAAAGTCTCACTATACATCACCAAGTATAACATTTTACAGTCCCAAAATATCAACTCCAATGTATTTAATTACAACATACAAACCCATAAGTATAATACTTGTATATACATGCCACAAAATTTAAAACTTTACAAATCAAAAGAAGTCCTTCAGTGACAACTTTTGCTCCCGTTCCTGCGAACCTTCACGTAGTCATAACTACGTGCTGAGCACTTGACATTGCCCAGTGGTGACTGACAATCTAAATATTTCTTAATCTAACTTAAATGGTTCTATTATAAAAAAATCCTTCATTTAACTACTTAAGATATTTAATTAAATCTTTTCTTTTTAAATAACATTTTAATTCATTAATTTTTTCTTTTATACACTTATAGTCAACAAATACTTATTATCAATTTATACATTTAATTCAAACTTTCACCTTTTTATCAATTTAGTCCCTTTTTCTCTTTAAATTACAAATTTAGCCTTTTGATGCTTCTTTTAACATTTAAGCTATTAATTAAGGTACTTAACCTTAATTTTACACTTAGTTAAGCATTTTTATGAAAAAATTACATTTTAGTCCTTGTTAACCATAAAACTTCATTTTAATACATTTTAACCATTACTTGACTGTTTTATTCTTAATTGAGCAATTCTTAATTAATTTGCTTAATTTTCACTCTTTTGGAAAAAAATTACGATTTTGCCTCTAAACTTTATTTTTCTTTCAAATTAGTCCTTTTTTACTTTTAACTAACATTTTTCATTTTCTATCACATTTTCTCATATCATTTTCATTATGCCCCTAGTTCTAACCTGGCAAAAAATTTCAAATCGGATACACAGGACGTGGACCCCACAAGGCCACAACAGAGATAGAGAAATGACCCTTAGAGGGCCAATTCTCACAAAGCAGAGAACAGAGACAAAGTAGCTATGGTGATCAGAGATCCAATCCATAGCATAGCAAGTCGTCATGACTTGCATCGCGATGCATATATATCTCTATGTCCAGCCAATTATATCCTGAGCTAGTTTTACTACTTGATTATTTCTAAGGGCATTGTGGTACATACTTTTAAGTCTGTTCATAATTCTTATGAACTTTTTCATTTTCCAAAAATTCTCATTTCACTGTTTTTTTCGATATAGTAAATTAATTCATTACAATTTAATACTTTTACCCTTTATTGAATTATTTCTTCATAATTCAATAATTTTTCTTTTATACAATTTCATAATTAATTTCAAAAATGCCTTATTATTACATATAAATTTCTTAAAAATTCATATGCACACTTTTCACATTTCGTATCACTTTTTCTTCATTTTATTGAATTATTTTCCCATAATTCAATATTTTTCATTATACATAATTACTATTTTATTTTTCATTTATTCATGTAATGTATATAAATTTCCTAAATATTTATATACACATTATTTCATATTTACTACCCACATGTACTTAATTTATGATTTATTTCTTTATAAATCACCAATTTCACTACTTACATACATTAATCCAAAACTTTAAAAATTTTCATAAAATTTCATAGATCATATAAAAATTCATGGAAGTTAAATATGACATTTACAATTAATTTAGACTACTAATTATCATTTTCATGCAAAAATCATCCTTTTTCCCTTAAGAACAAATTCGGCCATCATGTTAACACAAGCTTAAAAATTATTTCTCTTCACTCTAATACACATATAATCAATTATGCTCCAATTTCATTTACCCTATCTCAATTTCAATAATTAAGCCATTTAGCAATTTTTTTCCACATACATAAAGGAAATTAATTTAAATAAATAGGAAATAATTAGATTTATTAGTCACATACCGCTATATCTTGATCAAGAGTGCCTATCCTTCCTTCTCTTTGCCTTTATCCTTTGAAATCCTTCATTCACTCTCCACACCTAATATAACCAGCCCATAAATCCTTAGTTTTCTTCATCTTATTGATCTTAAATACAAAATCCAAGCTCAAAATCATAAACTACACCTTCAAATCCATGGAAAAACACTAAAGAATTAATTTAAATCCATAAATTTCTTAAAATCCAACTTACCTATTTACTATATCCACTTGATTTCTAGCCTTCCCTTGCTCAAACCACCTGATTGAGGCTACTAAGGTGATCTAGAGAGATGGAAATTTATTTGTTATGTTGGAAATTATGAGAGATTTGAAGTGAAAGAAGAAGAAATCAAAGAGAGTGGAGAGAATGCTATGGTTCGGCCAACTAAGGAGAGGGAGAGGAAGCCAACTAAATTTGGAAATTTTTGTAAATTTTTTCTCTATTTATACCTCTCACTTGGGCCTAAATATGGGCTTAACCATGGGCTTAGTCCAAATACAATTTAAAGCCCATTTTAGGCTATTTAAGGTTCAAACCAATTTATTTATCTTCCTCACTTTAAATTACTTCAAAAATGATTCCATCAATTTTATCACATCAAAAATAGCTAGCAACCAAATTTTTGGCTCAATCGGAGTCCATTATCAGTTCAATTCAAACTTATTGGTCCGATTCAACAGCTGCTGGTGTCATTGAAAAATTCCATTCTCATCACTAAAATATTCTACACAAAAATTCATGTAGGTATACAAAATCTGGCAATTTTTGAAGTTCATTTACTATTTTTAATTATTTACGCAAAATTAAGTCACCTTTCCTTTTAGGGAAATTGACTTGCTACCTTTTCGTATTTTTGACATTTGGAGGTCTATTTGACCCCAATTTCACTTCAAATTTCAACCCCGGACTCCCCATTACTAACACTTTTCGATGGTACAATAAAATATTTTTGACTTTCGGATATTCTTTTGGGCCCGAAAAGCACTATTCACCATCGGAAAGTACTATTCACGACTGACCCGGTATTGAGGCCATTACAATTCTCCCCTACTAAAAGAAATTTTGTCCTCAAAATTTACCTGAACTGAAGAGTAGAGGATACTGCTGTCTCATAGTCGACTCAGGTTCCCATATAGCTTCCTCTACATTGTGGTGATGCCAAATGACCTTCACCAACATAATTTGTTTGTTCTTGAGTTGCCAGACTTCTCTAGCCAAAATCTTCACTGGTTTTTTCTCATAGCTCATGTCAATCTGAGCCTGTATCTCTCCTGGTGCTATCACATGACTCAGATAAGACCTGTATCTGCAGAGCTTAGACACATGAAAGACGTCATGTATCTTCTCCAAAGCAGATGGCAGTTTCAACCTGTAAGCCACGGGACCCACTTGCTGAAGTACCTAATATGGACCAATAAATCTAGGGCTTAGCTTGCCCTTCTTTCTAAATCTCAGAACTTTCTTCCACGGAGATACTTTCAGAAAAACCTTGTCTCCGACCTGAAACTCAATATCCTTTCTCTTCAGATCTGCATATGATTTCTGACGATCCATTGCTTCTTTTAAGCGGCTTCTGAAAATTTAAACTTTCTCTTCCGAATCACGGATCAAATCTGAGCCTAATAGCTTCTTCTCACTTAGTTCTATCCCGTATAACGGAGTTTTACACTTTTTACCATATAACGCTTCAAAAGGTGCCATTTTCAAATTGGACTGGTAGCTATTATTGATGCAAACTCAGCCAAGGGAAAATGTTTTTCCCAGTTGGTGCCAAAATCAAGAACACAATATCTAAGTATATCCTCTAATACCTGAATCACCCGCTTGGACTGGCCATCAGTCTGAGGGTGAAAAGCTGTGCTGAGATGAAGTCTGGTACCCAGAGCATCCTGAAAGCTCTTCCAGAAATGAGATGTAAACCTAGGACCCATGTTAGAGATAATCGGTATAGGCACTCCATGCAACCTAATCACTTCACTGATATAAATCTCTGCTAGCCTGGTCAAGGAATAGTCCATCCGTACTGGCAAGAAATGAGCAGATTTAGTGAGCCGGTTAACAATTATCCAGATGGTGTCATGTTTTCTCTGAGTCACAAGTAAGCCAGTCACAAAATCCATTGTCACCTAATCCCATTTCCATTTCGGAATAACAAGTGGTTGAAGAAGTCCAGAAGGAACCTGATACTCTGCCTTTACCTGCTGACATGTCAACCATTTACCCATGAAATTAGTCACATCACATTTCATACCCGACCACCAATAGTAGGGTTTCAAATCCTGGTAGATCTTGTTACTTCCAGGGTGCATGGCATAGCTAATATGGTGTGCTTCTGTTAGAATCTCTTTCTTCAAATTTTCTTGAGCTGGCACACAGAGTTTTCCTTTATAATAAAGGCTTCCATCACCAGACAATGAATAGTCGCTTTCACTACTGTGCTAAAGCTTGTTTACAATAGCCATTAGCCGATCATCTTCCTTCTGAGCCGCTTTCACTTTATGCACAAAGTCTGGTTTAACTCGTAGCTCGGCTACTATAGCTCCATCTGTTGCTTAACTTAAGCGGGTGTTCATTGCCCGAAGAGCTCCAAAGATCACTATTAATCATTTATACTTATCAATGCCTTATACAAGTTCATTCAAAAGCACTAACATTACCTGACATAAATTTTCTACTGAGTGCATCAGCTACTACATTTGCTTTCCCTGGATGGTAGTCGACATAGCAATCATAATCTTTAATCAACTCAAACCAGCGTCTTTGTCTGAGGTTGAGTTCTTTCTGGGTAAGCAGATATTTCAAACTTTTGTGATCAGAATAAATGTAGCATTTCTCACCATACAAGTAATGCCTCCAAATCTTTAATGCAAAAACAATGGCTGCTAACTCTAAATCATAATTTGGATAATTTTTCTCATGAGTCTTGAGTTTCCGGGAGGCATAAGCAATCACCTTGCCTTCCTACATCAGAACATAGCCTAACCCATTCCTGGAAACATCACTGTAGATCACAAAATCCTTGCCTGACTCAGGTTGAGTAAGGATAGGAGCTTCTGTCAACAAAGTCTTTAGCTTCTCAAAGCATTCTTGGCATTTTTCAGTCCATACAAATTTAACATTTTTCTATAGCAGTTGAGTCAAGGGAACTACAATGGTGGAGAAGCCCTTAATGAATCTCTTATAATACCCGACCAATCCTAGAAAACTCCGCATTTTAGTTACATTCTTGGGTGGCTTTCACTGAAGGATTGCCTCAATCTTTGATGGATCCACTTTGATGCCCTTTGCAGAAATGACATGACCCAGAAAAGATACCTCATTCAGCCAAAAAGCACATTTGCTAAATTTAGCATACAACTGTTTCTCTCTCAAAGTTTGTAGTACAATCCTTAAGTGCTTATCATGATCTTCCGTTGTCTTTGAATACACCAGGATATCATCAATAAAAATTACCACAAACTAATCCAAGTAAGGGTGAAAAACTCTGTTCATCAGGTCCATGAAGGCTGTTGGTGCATTTGTAAGTCCAAATGGCATAACCAAAAACTCAAAGTGGCCATACCTGGTCCTAAAAGTAGTCTTGGGTACATCCCCTTCCTTAACCCCCATCTGGTAATAACCCAATCTCAGATTGATTTTGGAGAAAACACCCGCTCCCTTAAGCTGATCAAACACGTCTTCAATGCGAGGAAGGGAATATCTGTTCTTTATGGTCACTTTATTCAGCTGTCGATAATCAATTCACAATCGGAGAATCCCATCCTTTTTCTTGACAAATAGGACAGGTGCTCCCCACGAAGAATTACTGGGTCGGATAAACCCCCTATCAAGCAACTCCTGAAGCTGAATCTTCATTTCTTTCAATTTTGCAGGTGCCATTCTATATGGAGAAATAGAAATGGGAGTAGTACCAGGAGTGACATCAATAGAAAATTTCAACTCCCTGTCAGGTAGTAATCCTGGAAGCTCATCCGGGAACACATCCTGGAACTCCCTAACAGTAGGCACATCTGACACCTGTAAACAGTCTTTCTTCGCCTCAACTACATAACACAAATATGCTTCGCAGCCTTTTCTTATCAACCTTTTTGTTGCAGTAGCTGAAATCACATCAGACAAAAAATCAGATCTCACCCCCACAACAGTGTTGTCATCATCATTCTAAAGCTTTAGGGCGACCCTCTTCTTTCTGCAGTCAACAATCACTTGGTGGGCGGATAGCCAATCCATCCCCAAAATCAAGTCGAACTCTCGGAAGAACAGTTCAATGAGATTTGCTAGGAATACATGTCCCTGGACACCAATAGGACACTGTCTATAAATCTTATTCACTACCACACTATGCCCCAGAAGATTAGTCACCAAGATGTCCTGGTCCAAGTAAGCCTCTTTTATCCCTTTACCCCGTGCCAGTTCTGTGCTAATGTAAGAGTGTATGAAGCTAGGATAAATCAAAGCATATACTAAATCAAATAGCAGAATAAACTTACCCACAATCACATCAGGAGCATCCTCCTCTGCTCGGGCTCTGACAGTGTAGGTCTGTCCCCCTGACCACCTCTGTCCCTGCGAAGACTGGCCAATTGGTCTATAAGCTGAAGTATTAGGGGCTGCTCCCCTACCACGTCCTCGTGGAGCTGATGACCTTGTACCAGATGCTGGTGAGGCAGCTGGAGCAGTCTGCTGCAAAGGACAGTCTTTAATACAATACTCTCGAGACCCACAACTAAAACAAGCCCCAGTCAGCAATCTGCACTCCCCAGAATGTGTCTTCCCACAATGATGACACAAAAATGGTGTCCCTCTATCACTGCCTCTGGGTGCACTAGAAGCTGTAGTGGCTGTAAATTTACCACAGGAAGCACTACCCTGACCCCTGCTTGCTAGTGGGTGACCCTGAGGCATCTACTGACCCTTCTACTTTTTACTCTGTCCAGGCTTGCCACTGCTTTGTCCCTGCTTCCTCTTCTACTGAAATCGGGACTGCCTCTCTGCTTGCTCAACTTGAGTAGCTTCTAATTTAAGAGCTGCATCAATCATGGACCGCAAATTAGGGTAATGCTGGGCCCTAATAATCTATCTCATCTCAGTATGTAGTCCTCTCTCAAAACGTTGACATAACTTCTCTTCTATAGCCAAGCCCTCATCCAAATAAGCGCTCAAACTCTCTGTCATATTCGGGCCACAGTACGGTTTCCCTGTCTCAGCCTCCAAAAGGCATCTTGCATAGAAATCTTATACTCAGCTCTAATGTATTTCTTCTCAAACTGGTCAATAAAGACTTCTAGTTCAGACGATCTGCAGGTATATGCCTCCTGACAGAATCCCACCAGATGAATGCTGGTCCCTGTAGTAGAGCAATGATACCCTCGAACTTCTCCTCTAAGGGACTGTGGGTGATTTCAAATAACCTCTTTATTTCAAACAACCAAGCCTCAGCAGCTGCTGGCATCAAAGGATCCTGACCTGAAAAATCCTTAGCTCCTAATATTTTCAACTGCTCCAATATGGGCTTTCTTCTAGGCGGAGCAGGTGGCTGAACCTGAATCACTGGTGGTGGTGCCTGAGCCTGTGCAGCCTGGAGGTGCTGGTGGATATAATCTAACATCAAATTAAGAAAATCCAACTGAGGAGGAGGAGGTGGAGGAAGCGCTACTGGTGGAGGTACCTGCTGCCCCATATTACTTGAAGCCTCACTCCTATCATTTTTAGGCTCTCGACTCGGCTCTCCAGACATCTTTTCATAATAAAATAGAAGGGAGCAAGAATACATTAATTCCAAAACAACTTCTCAAAACAACAACTGGCATGTATATAATCAATTTAAATCAAACCTTACACCCACTCCGATCTTAGAATCGTCTAAAACCTCTGCTCTGATACCACAAAATGTAACACCCTTATTATACCTAACATTGTTCTAATACACTACAGGCCAAAATTTTTTTTCCAACTTATTCTTTTTTAACTAAATAACCTATACTTAGTTATCTTAATCCCAAATTGCCGACGACCTATAACTGTCCAATTTACTGTGCATTTAATAAAATTCTGGCAATATAACGGCTGTACATAGTACTAGCCCCCTGAAACACAGACAATTTCACACAGCCTCTCAGAGGCACAACATTCATAAATCGTCATCTCAAGCATTTTAATCTCTCATCCATTTATCCAGATATATCACATACATACAAATATACCAAAAAGTCTCACTATACATCACCAAGTATAATATTTTACAGTCCCAAAATATCAACTCCAATGTATTTAATTACAACATACAAACCCATAAGTATAATACTTATATATACATGCCACAAAATTTAAAACTCCACAAATCAAAAGAAGTCCTTCAGTGACAACTTTTGCTCCCGCTCTTGCGAACCTTCACGCAGTCATAACTACGTGCTGAGCACTTGACATGCCTAGTGGTGACTGACAATCTAAATATTTCTTAATCTAACTTAAATGGTTCTATTATAAAAAAATCCTTCATTTAACTACTCAAGATATTTAATTAAATCTTTTCTTTTTAAATAACATTTTAATTCATTAATTTTTTTCTTTTATACACTTATTGTCATCAAATACTTACTTATTATCAATTTATATATTTAATTCAAACTTTCACCTTTTTATCAATTTAGTCCCTTTTTCTCATTAAATTACAAATTTAGCCTTTTGATGCTTCTTTTCACATTTAAGCTATTAATTAAGGTACTTAACCTTAATTTTACACTTAGTTAAGCATTTTTATGAAAAATTACATTTTAGTCCTTGTTGACCATAAAACTTCATTCTAATACATTTTAACCATTACTTGACTGTTTTATTCTTAATTAAGCAATTTTTAATTAATTTGCTTAATTTTCACTCTTTTGGGGAAAATTACGATTTTGCCCCTAAACTTTCTTTTTCTTTCAAATTAGTCCTTTTTCACTTTTAACTAATATTTTTCATTTTCTTTCACATTTTCTCATATCATTTTCATTATGCCCCTAGTTCTGACCCGACAGAAAATTCCAAACCAGATACATGGGACGTGGACCCTACAGGGCCACAATAGAGATAGAGAAATGAACCCTAGAAGGCCAATTCTCACAGAGCAGAGAACAGATATAGAGAAGCCATGGTGATCAGAGATCCAATCCATAACATAGCAAGTCATCATGACTTGCACCGCGGTGCAGAGATATCCATGTAGCCAGCCAATTATATCCTGAGCTAGTTTTAATATCTGATTATTTCTAAGGGCATTGTGGTACATACTTTTAAGTCTATTCATAATTCTTATGAACTTTTTCATTTTCCAAAAATTCTCATTTCACTGTCTTTTCCAATATAGTAAATTAATTCATTACAATTTACTAGTTTTTACCCTTTATTGAATTATTTCTTCATAATTCAATAATTTTTCTTTTATACAATTTCATAATTAATTTCAAAAATAACTTATTATTACATATAAATTTCTTAAAAATTCATATGCACACTTTTCACATTTCTTATCACTTTTCCTTCATTTTATTGAATTATTTTCCCATAATTCAATATTTTTCATTGTACATAATTACTATTTTATTTCTCATTTATTCATGTAATGTATATAAATTCCCTAAAAATTTTTATACACATTATTTCTTATTTACTACCCACATATACTTAATTTATTATTTATTTATTTATTTATAAATCACCAATTTCACTACTTACATACACTAATCCAAAACTTTAAAAAATTCCATAAAACTCCATAAATCATATAAAAATTCATGGAAGTTAAATATGACATTTATAATTAATTTAGACTATTAATTATCATTTTCATGCAAAAATCATCCTTTTTCCCTTAAGAACAAATTCGGCCATCATGCTAACATAAGCTTAAAAATTATTTCTCTTCACTCTAATCACACATTAATCAATTATGCTCCAATTTCATTTACCCTATCTCAATTTCAATAATTAAGCCATTTAAAAATTTTTTTTCCACATACATAAAGGAAATTAATTTAAATAAATAAGAAATAATTAGATTTATTAGTCACATACCACTATATCTTGATCAAGAATGCCTAGCCTTCCTTCTCTTTGCCTTTATCCTTTGAAATCCTTCCTTCACTCTCCACACCTAATATAACCAGCCCATAAATCCTTAGTTTTCTTCACCTTATTGATCTCAAATGCAAAATCCAAGCTCAAAATCATAAATTACACCTCAAAATCTATGGAAAAATACTAAAGAATTAATTTAAATCCATATATTTCTTAAAATCCAACTTACCCTATTTACTTTATCCACTTGATTTCTAGCATTCCCTTGCTCAAACCACCTGATTGAGGCTACTAATTTGATCTAGAGAGATGGAAATTTAGTTGTTATATTGGAAATTATGAGAGATTTGAAGTGAAAGAAGAAGAAATCAAAGAGAGAGGAGAGACTGCTATGGTTCGGCCAACTAAGGAGAGGGAGAGGAAGCCAACTAAAACTAAAAATTTATATAGATTTTATCTCTATTTATACCTCTCATTTGGGCCTAAATATGGGCTTAATCCTTGGGCTTAGCCCAAATACAATTTAAAACCCATTTTAGGCTATTTAAGGCCCAAACCAATTTCTTTATCTTCCTCACTTCAAAAATGATTCCATCAATTTTATCACATAAAAAATAGCTAACACACAAATTTTTGGCTCAATCGGAGTCTGTTATTGATTTGATTCAAACTTATCAGTCTGATTCGACAACTGCCGGTGTCACCGAAAAATTTCATTCTCATCACTAAAATATTCTACACAAAAAGTCATGTAGGCATGCAAAATCTATCAATTTTCGAAGTTCATTTACTATTTTTAATTATTTATGCAAAATCAAGTCACCTTTACTATCAAAGAAATTAACTCACTACCTTTTTCGTATTTTTGACTTTTGGAGGCCTATTTGACCTCAATTTCACTTCAAATTTCAACCCCGGACTCCTCATGACTAATACTTTCCAATGGTCAAATAAAATATTTTTGACTTTTGGGTATCCTTTCCGGCCCGAAAAGTATCATTCACCATCGGGAAGTATTGTTCACGATTGACCCGGTATTGAGGCCATTACAGGTTCCCATTATACATTTCCTAACCATTTATAGCTCCATAATATCAACCATTACTAGCACAATAATAATTACTATTTCTCATATCTAATGGGCATTATACTAATGATCCAATTTACCCCAAGCATTAGTTTAATGTTGTTTATTTTCTAGCCCAAATCTTGCTAGATCAATCTCATTACTTTAATTTTTACTCTTTTTCCTTTCTAAGGCTTATAGGATAAAGTTCCCATTCCAAGTTCTCATTAATACTTGTTTTGGATGCCCACTTTTTAACTCCCTAGTAGTCTCATTACAGTGAAACCCTTAATTCTTTATTTGTAGCATAACAGCCTAACAAATCCACAGACTCAGACTTCTTGAGTGCTCTCATTCCTAAGTACATTAAACATCCCTTCTTATGTTCTCTCACCCTCTACGACGCGTACAAAAATCCATTTATTTTACCTAACATATATGCATGTAAACAAATGAAGAAATTCCCGTAGCTAAAAGTGTTCCAATAGGTGTTCTTTATTCCTTAACAACCTCCTATCCCTTCTTCTTACTTAATTCTCCCTCCACAATATTCAATTTACACTTGTGAACTTCCATTTTATCTCAATTAAATCAAGGTGCAGAAATGGAAAACAAGAGGGAGAAGGAAAAGCAGAAAAAGCTTACCTTAAGCTTTCTTTGTCCCTAAATTCCTTTTCTAACAATTTATGGCTTTTAAATTCAAGAAAACTTGAAAGAAGATCAAAGAGAAAGAGATAACAAAAAATGGGAAGATGAATTGCTAAAAATAAGCTCCATAAGGCTAGATGACCCATTTCACCTTCCTTTACCACTTTTCTCACCTTCTAGAAGGCATGGGGGCACCTCTCATTTGGCCACGTATGGCCCTTAGTAGAATTCCCACTAAATCCCTTAAAACTTTCATATTTTTAGTCTTTCCATATACTTACTGATTAATTCAATTTAATCCTTAATCAAAGCCTTTCAAATGTACATGAGCATGCCTAAATGTCAAATTACCCTTACCTTTTTCCATTAATACTCTCTAGGTCACAAGCTCTATTTTATTAACCATCTTACTCACATTGCTTATCCAACTTTTAGGCCTAAATTGAGACCTTACAGGCCTATTAAAAATGCATTTTCTAACATGATATATGCATCAAGTTCTAGGAATGCTAAAATCTTATCAATGATGAATTTCTTTGCACCAATGATAACAAGTATCTATTTAGCTTGATGTGTAACTAGATTTACCTTGCCTTTTGCCATTTTTACATTATAGGTTTGGCCAATAGATGCCACCATTTATTAGGCAATGCATTTGGTCTTACATTACTCATTATTAATCTTGTGTCAATTAATGCATCTATAAAATCATTATAATAATTAAGAAATTTGAAGGTTACCTCAATATATATGCTAAGACTTACCTTGTAAAGGCTAAAAGCCTTTTCTAAGTTGTCTGGGATAGGAGAAACCATCTTCAAGATTTCTTCAAAAGGAATAGAACGTTGTTGGGAGATTTTTTGGCTCTCTTTTACAACCTTAGGAATTACTATTATATGCCTTATGGCTCTTACACTTTCCAAACTCTCATTAACATCTACATAGATAGGTAAACTAAAGTCTTTATAACCTATTATTTTCTTATTATTTATAGATGTCTGACCTTTCTTCTCTCCTTGATGACATTCTTGACAATTCTGGCTTGATTCTTAAGGTTTCATCATTGATTCTAAAAGATACTAACCTTCTAGGAATTTGATCAGCCATCCTAATTTTTCTCATAGGTTCTTCTAATTACAAAAATATATTTCTCCCTTTTGCGTTATCTGAAAAGAGCTTATTAGTCTAGAATTTTTAGTTGGTTCTGTGAGAATGCAATTTTTGTATTAACTTCATTTTATATTATTTGTTTGTTTCCTTCGAAACTATTTATAATTGTCTGCCTCTACTTCGAATAGTTTTGTTATTTTAGAAGCACTTTTCACTCCAAGGTTTGTTGTTTTTATTAACCCAAAAACTATCTTTGTCTAGTATGACAAATACTTAACTTGGGTATTTATTATATTCTTTTTTAAAGACTTAATTCTTGGAGTCAATGAATAAACCAAATACCTATCACTAAAAGCCATCATATAGTTTAGATAGGTTTGAAACCAGACTGAAACATTTGCTAAGTTAGTTTACACTCTTGATATCAGCTGATCGATGAATTCTTTCCATTTCTTTTGTCTAATATAACTACTGTCACAAGATATCAGCTGGTAAGTTAAAAAGTGGGATTGTCCTACTTGGACAAGTCTTATCTGAATATATTTAAAGCTAAACCTAGACTTATTATAGATGGTGTTGATGTTTACTTTGGGCAGTTTCCATTTTAAGCAACTCTTTAATGGGTCTTTATACTAAAAGGATTCTTTCTGTACCAGAGAATTATCCAAAGGAACTAACTCTTTATCTATAGTAGCTTCTACTTCATTCATCATGAATATTTGAGCTATCCATAAATCAAATTCATCTTCATCAGTTTTGTATTCAGAAAATACTTCATAGAATGAGTTTATTTCAGAGTCTATATCAAACAAATCTTCTTTAATTATAGGTTCATAAACTAGACTCTCACTTTGATAAACACTTTTCTCATATTTTCTTTTCAGTTATTATTGTGAGGATAAGAATCATCCTTGTGACTCTTTGAACCATACATCCAATATCATGAACAACTCTTAGAGGCTTTCCTTTAGGGCATTTAGGTTCTCTCTCATATTTTTTCTTGAACGCTTCTAGTCTACCTCTAAACTTGGAAAGTCTATCTAATCTCTTCCTCTCATTTTTTATATCTTGATATCCTTATTCTTTTAAATCCTTTAAACTTTTTTCTTTTAGAAAAAGATCTTGTTCTCCTTTGGTTGTCATCTCTAGAAGTACATCTATATCTTTCTGGAACATATTCAGCTTGAGAAAGACAACTCTTGTTCGGATAAGGAAGATGCTTTACCTCTTGTCGTACTTGGAGCTCAATGCATGCATTTCTCATGGCATATTTTACCACTTATATTTTCCTTTTAGACCATCTACCACTTTATTTTCATTTAAAAGGAGTTAGTAGGCCATTTTTACTACTTCAGGCTAAAGCTCTAACATGTAATTTTGAGTGACAAAACTTAAATTGTAATAATTTTTTTTTGGAATTCACATGCATAATTTTCAAAATAACATATGTCACAGTTTTGTAGTTTCATCAATTTATAAGTGATTGTTCTTTTTCTAAAGACTTTGTGGATAGTGAGAACCCATAAAATTGTATTTTCAATGCATTTACTATTAGGGCTATCACGCTATCTGTTAGTAATTGTTTATTTATTTCATCTTTTATATTTGTGTGAGTAGCTAACAATTTCTATTATGGTGGCTTTGAACAATTCGTAGGCCTAATTTGGAGTAATGCACATAAGATTTCTCAATAGAACTTATCATGGTAGCCCATTCATCAATCCTCTCAGATGGGTTCTTTTCATAATTTAAATTGAGAAAATTTATAGGGCTTATTACTGGCCTTAATGGGTTCTCCTTAGGCATGAATTCTTCTTTCATCCTATGGGGTATTTAGGCTTGTATAATGCCCTCTTCATCACTGGAAGCTCAATGAAAGTTTTATAATCTATATGGACTGGAGCTTCATTAATTAGATCTAAGGATTTCCTAAGGTCTTGAGCCAAATTATTGTTATCTAAATTAACTACTTTCTTTTCAAGATGCAGAATGAAATGGACCATTTTACCTTTTGTTTTAAAAAAATTTTCTATAGTTTTTTCTAGGTTTCATTTTCTAAATGCCTCATGTTTTTTCAACCTCTGTTTATGCTCAACTACATTAAGCCTATCATTCACCAATTCTCCCATTTCATTTGCTAAAGATTGCTTAGCTTCTAGTGAATTTCCAATAGCTCTTTTATTATGATAATATTCAAGGAGTCTATTTTATTTCATCATGTATTTCTTTAAATGAAGTCAATCCTGAAAGATTATTGGAGTTGGTGCTCTCTGTCGGTTCTCTCATAATGTTAGAAAGGTTTTCAAAAGTCTTTGGACTCTTTAAGGCCTTTTTATCCTTTAAAAGGATAAGATTTAATAGCCTTCACTTAGTTTTGGGGTAGTTTTGCAATCAATAAAAATTCTGAGTTTTTTCAAGAACCTAATGTGAACTAAGATGAAAATTTGAGGATTTAACGTGCATTTTTTTTTTAAAGTTTAAAGACTTAATGCAGAGAAACCTAAAATTTTAAGGACTTAAGAATCCTTTATTTCTTGAGGAAACATCAACTATTAATATAAAATCCAAAATGTGTATAAAACGTTTAATTGTTGAAAATCTCTTTCTTTGCAAAACATTTGTTTATTATTCCTAATTATGAAATTTGATATGAGATTATTTAGCTTTTGGTAATAAAATAATTTTTTTATTGCAATCAAATTAAGGACTTAACATAAACTTAAATATATCAAAACTATGACCATAAAACAAGGGAATGGGAATACATGGTAAGCGATTATCAATTTATCATGCACGTAAAAAGCTTATTAAACATTATCAACGTGGCTTGTTGAAGAACTTTTGTCGGTATGGACAAAATATTTTCACCCGTATGGATGAAACTCAACCTCCTTCCTAGAAATTTGGTTCTACTTGATCCATTTCTTGGTCTTCAAAAATTTATGAGGAATTTCGGGTCATTCATATGCCTTTCGAGGTCTAAAAGCCCTTCCAAAACACAGTTTGAAACATCAAAACTAGAAACATAAGTAGAATGCCCAAAACCTTTAGAAATATACTTTTTATTCAAAGACCCAATAACTTATCATATATGAGTTATATAGTCACTGAAAATGCTATAATAGAGTAAGAAAACATGTTTTTACATCACATATTAGCCTCCAATGAACATGAAACCACAAATACAACTAAACAATATATACACATTGTTTCACCCAAAAATATACTTGGACTCAAAAATCTAATACTATTTATTAAAGAGAGTTTGTTGGAACCTTACAAGATCACAACGAAAATCAAATAAAATTGAAAAATGACCAAATAGATACAAGGCGGGCTATATTATTCAGAGAGCTGAGGCCGAATATAAATGGGATTGTGACCGAACATTAACCACTCTAGACCACTAGCACCTGCAAAAAAGTTGTAGGAAGGTCTTCATTGCAAGAAATAAAAAGATAAGTGGTTGAAATGAGAAATACCATGATTAATGATGTGTATGCAGTTAATTAACTTAAACATGGATTACATTAAGTTAATGAGGAGGTTAATTATAACGAGTGGAATGTGATGTGTCATGTTAAGGTCATGCCAGCACATACACACACACGCAGATTTATATGTGAATTAAAGAGATAGAGAAAGGGATGTACATACACACTCTCTTCTCCTCTTATAGTTTTGGTTCATCATGCTTTCTCTTCATAGGAGTTCATTCAAAGTGAAGCTATTGATGATCATGAATTTGAACGAAGGTTTAGGGAAGGAAGGATATAAGAATATAAGTTAAATTGAAGAATTGAAGAAGAACTGAATGGTTGAATCAAGTGATTATATTTTGGTTATGTTCTTGAATTTAATTTCATTTGATTCTTCCTGTCTAATTCTTAAAGTAGATTATTGATTTAGCTTGAAGTACGATCTAGTGAATTAGTTGAAAAGCTTATCTCGAGGTTAACGGAAATTTTTGCTTTCTTTGGCATGGGATACTGTAGATACCCTAAGTTGAGTCATCCCTGTCAGGAATTGTTTAATGATGAAAAAGACTACGAAAAATAAAGGAAAGAGCTTTATCTAATTTAAGAGGGTTTCAAATTAAAACTAAAAATAATAAAATAAAATTTGTTACCTTTGATGGAAATTGGGTTAAAAATGGTTAAGGGATTAAAATGAAGTTTGAAAGACTAAAATATAATTTTACAATTGAAATCAGATTTTGTGCTTTAACTTCATGCTTTGCAGCATGCTTTTTATCATTTCATGGTCGTGCTTTTGCCCAGATTTACAAAGAAAGACACATTTCCTAAGAGACGACTTTTAACACCGAAAATCATATTTTTCCAATGCAAAAACACTCTCAAAACTCGTACTCTTATTTTTCTTTTCTTCTATTAAAAAAATTCTTGAATCGGATTTAGCCAAAATCTCATTGATTTTAAGCCAAATACCTGAAGATAATTAAATCGGATTTATTACCATTTTTTTATTTTAAATTTTTTTATATCTTATCATTATTTCACTATAAAAAAAAACTATTATTTAGCTATGAAAAATTTTCTTCATTAATCAACGAAAAAACAACAATGATTTTATAATTTTGTCTCCAAAAATATAACTTTAAAATTGGCAACAAAATTAAAGACAAAAATAGCGACAAAAAGAAATTTCATCACTAATTATGGCGGCAAATTGTAGCGCCACTTTTGGTGACAAAATTTGGACCAATCTTTTTATTAACTAAAATTTTTATACTATTAAAGAACAGAAAACAAACCAAAAATTTTTAAGAGACGGGAAATTTAGTTGGTAGAATTTTGAACTACAAACGTAAAGATTTAGCGGCAAGTTTGGTGATGCGTGAAAGGTATTATTATTATCATTATTATTATTACCTAGGGGTGTTCATGGGTTGGGTTGGGTTAAAAATTAAAAAAAACCAACCCAAACCAATATAGGTGGTTTGAGACGGTTTGGGGCGGTTTGGTTTTGTTGTAATTTAAAACGGTTTGGGATGGTTTTAAAACGGTTTGAAATGGTTTGAAACGGTTTAAAGTAAATTAACTATATACTAAAAAATTTATAAAATAAAATAATAAACAAAATAATAATTACATTAAATTATAAATAACACTATAAATATTTACAAACATATAACCAAATTGAAAACCAATTCTTCTAATAAAATCCAATAAGCTTACTCTACAAATTCAGACTCCAATTGCAGTTTCTTCTTTAAGATCAAGCTTATCCCCATTTTTCCTCCACACACCAACAATTGCATCAGGGTTTGATTCAGGCAGCTGACAAATCTAACAACAAGAACAAATTACAGAATTAAAATCTAATAATAATTCAATTTTTATGAAACTAAACATTAATGGGCTATTTCTTTCAGTTAAATATGAGCTTTTCAATATAGGAAATGATACCTTAGGATGAAGAGCTCTGCAGCCTCCATTCTTATATATTTTGTCAATCTAATTAAGCTCACATAGGCTTGCTGACCTAAATGTTATGTATTTCTCCAGGGATTCAAGTGTATCCAACGACAAATATCTTCAAGCAAAAGCTACTAATCAAGAAAATAGGAGCAAACCAACAAGAAGCCATATTCACAAAACAACAATGAATTACTAGATTTAAAATTTATAACTAATCATTGTATAATAGCTAAAAGTTGAAAGAATCAGAACTACAACCAAATGAATAATGATTGAAATGTTGTGTATGTTATCAACCGACTTCTTTTGTTTAAATTTAAAATAACCAATTAAATATAATGGAATGCAAAGATAACACATACATCATCAGACACCACCGGCAATTACAACACTAGGAAATCCCATTGAATGTTATATATAGTTACCAATTCTTAACAACTGAGAATTACATAAAGATTATGATGTACCTTCAAGGCGTTCTTTCCACATAGTGCTCTTAAAATGAAAAATAGTTTCTGCTTGAATAAGATCTCCCAATCTACTTTCAATCTCTTCAAGACTCATTTCAGCTGGCTGCTAACATCCAACGACCAACCAAAGTAGAGTGTCCATCAAGATCCAAAAAAAAACCTATAAAAAATCATGTTGTACATGATAATAAAACTTGATTTACCCAAAATTCATTGAATTACCTCAATGTCTTCAGGTGGTTCAATTGCCTTGGAGGTTTCAAGCCTCCTAGCTCCATCTACTTTCTTGTTAGCACAAGATTTATTCATTTGGTTACCAAAAGAGACAGTGAAATCGGCTTAAGCATTGTGTGTAAGCCCCAGGAATAGTTAATTAAAGCTTAAAAGTATATTACAAAAGTTACTAATTGATAAGTTAATGGGGAAAAAAATAAATTTTCAAGAGAAGGAGGATGTGTGTGTGTTTTGTTTTAAGGTTTAAGCGTACAGTCATATAAATAATAACTATAAATTAACAGGCTTTACAATCTACTAATTAAGGACTACATGACATCTCTGGCACTAGATCTGCAACTTGGAAAAATAGTGGAAGAAAATTGATGAAACAAAGTATATATGAGTTTAAATAGTGTGAGAATATGAATATATACCTCTAGACTATCTTCTAAACATATTTCAAGAACCAACAGAGATCAAATTTATATAAGAAAGAAAACTCTACCTGGCACTGCAATCACCAAAACAAGAAGATCCACGACGTTATCCGCAAAGAAAGCGATGAACCAGATGAATAAGAACCCAAGGATGAGGGAAAATCTTTCAAGAGAAATTAAGAAAGGATTCAATCAGCTTCCATGAAGGTAAAGGGGAAGTACTTTGCTAATCAAGAAAGAAGAAAAGAAAGAAAATGAAAAGAGGTAGATGAGGGCAAGAGACAGCAGAGTAGCAAAGATAAGAAAGGAAATGGTCTAGGGCACGATAGAGAGAAAGAGGCATGGAGAGAACTGAGAAGAAAGGAAATGGTCGGTTTTCGCAATAACCGACCATATTACCCAGTAACCCGACCTTCTCTCATTAAAAACTCACCATATAACCCAACCCGACCATTAAACCCATTTAAACCGTATTTTCTTGGGTTGGTCGGTTCGATCGGTTTATAAGAAAAGTTGAACAGTCCTATTATTACCAAATGATCACCAAATAAATGATTTAATGTATTTTGAGGTGAAATACGATTTCATCGTCATATTTAATGTGTAATGTGTAATATTATACTATCGTTGATTAACAGACACATTAATTATTTTAGTTATTAAAGCGGGAATGAGATTTTATTGTTATTTTTTCTTCACTATTTATGTCATATTCTGATTAGTTGATAATATGTGCATTTAACTAATTTTAACTATTTCATCAAAAATCGATTAAGTCCCTTAATCGAGATATTAATATTTTAATCACTATAAGAAAATTCTAAAATACCAACAGAAAATTACCGACGAAAAAATTTTCGTAGGCAATTACCGATGGAAAAATATTTTCCGTAGGAAAAAATGTTTGAAAATATGTATTTTGCGACGGAAAAATTATTCTATCGTAAATAATGGAGGGAAATTTGCCGTCCAAATATACCGACGAAAATTAGCGACGGATTTGTAAAAATCAATCTTAAACTTGGCGCCAGTATTTCGCGGGTAAAATTTCTCACGAAATTTACCGACGGAATCCTATTTCTGTCGGGAAATTACCGATGGAAATAGAATTTCGTAGGTAAATTACCTACGGAATTATGTTTCCGTAGGGAAATTACCGACGAAAATATTTTTCGTCGGTAATTTACTTACGGAAAATTATTTTCGTAGGGAATTTCCCGACGGAAATAGAATACTGTAGGGAAATTTCCGACGAAATAGAATTTCGTTGGTAATTTACCTCCAAAAAATTATTTTCGTAGGGAATTTCGCGACGGAAATAGAATTCCGTAGTTAAATTACCGACGAAATTCTATTTCGTCGGAAATTTCCCTACGGAAATATTATTCCGTCGGGAAATTGAAAAAAATGAATTATGTATTCTAAACTAAATTCATGTAAATTTTTTTAGTGGCTATATTAATAATAAATTTATATCTAAATAAGTTATACTATCATTTATTGTAAAATAGAAAATGAATTTATAATATTTAGTCTTTTGAATTGCAACGTGTATTAATAAATATATTTAGTATTTATATAAATAGAACCTCCATTCCTATGTCATCATGTTTTGAGACATAAATCTCATATCTTGTATTTTTTCAACTCTTGCCGCTGATTTTGTTTCACAGTAATAAAAATGGCTTGTTTGCCTTAAAAAAATCACATATATCATTATTAGTCATTATCCAATATTAAAGACAATTAATTCATCTAATATGATGTGGTCATATAATTTTTACCTTCAACAGATAAGCTTTCTAATAAGCTATTTTTGTTAAAATTATAATAGTATCTATATTTTTATTTTTGTATAGCATGCACGAGATTGGTGCTTCTTTCATAAGACTTTTAAGTGGAGAGAAAGTGATTAGTTAATTCTTTGGTAGGTGGCAATTAATATCATGAAAATAAAAAAGTAAAATATAATACTAATAATTTAGAACAAATATATAGAAAAGAATGGTGGAATCCAACTTTAATGGAAACAATCATAGCAACACTAGCTACAATAGTTGCCAATGACAAAAATTAGTTAATTAATTATGACTATTTTTATATGATTTTCATTTTTATTTTTTAAATACTATTATTATATAATTTTCATTTTTAATAATTAAATTTTATTTATATTTAAATAGAGCATTTAATCTAACAAATTAAACATTATGGGCACTATATTCATGCAATTTGGATTTAGTATTAACTTTATAATTTATTCTTGCAATATTATAATTGCTATTTCTATTATCATTATTGAAACTCTATATTTTTTTAAATTGGGTATGTATAAGTAGATTAACTTATAGTGATTTATTTAATAATTTAATTTTAAAATTTTTGACTTGTTGTTTGCGTCAATAGATAAGAAGTAAAATAAAATATATGTATTCAAAGTTTAAACTATAAATAAAATTATAAAATATATACAATTTAAAAAATTAGTAAAATTATTTGAATCTATGTTTTAATATTTTACATTCAAAAAAGATGAAAACTTTCATAAAAAAGAAACAACCTTCACGATAAGATGAGAAATTTGCATAAAAAATTTAATAATAATATTTTTTGGTCAAACACTAAAAGCACCAGTTTCTAACTTAATTAAATTTTTTATTCAGTAAATAATTTATATAGGCTAACTATAAAAAATATAATGTATTTGTTTTATAAATTTTGTTCACTTTTATTCTTTACATATATTAAGAAATTGTATTTATTACTTATATATCCCTAGTGTTCTACTTATTTACAGTTGTGCTATTCATTATAAATACCTTAAGATAAACCCTAACCTCTTCATCTTCTCCTCTTCTGCCGTTCTTCACTTCTTCTCTTCTCCCTCACAGCGTGAGGCTCTCTCTCTCTCACTCATCTGATCTTCCCTTAAAGATCAAACCGCCGGCGTGTTTTCGTCCCCTTTCTTTTCTTCTTCATTTCTTCTTCTTTCTTCAGTTTCGGTTCTAGCATTCTCCTCCTTACTCCGTTGCTTCCATCATCTGCGTTCTCCTCCTTACTCCGACAGCTTTGGTGAGTTTTCTTTTAAGATTTCAAGATATATTTAACATGGTTTTTGGGATCAATGAAATTAGGAAATTTCATCTTATAATTCTTCTTATTTTCCTGTAATTTTCACATGGTTTTGACTGGCAGGAAATGGTGGATTTTCTAGTAGAAGTGTGGGAGCAAGAGGGATTGTATGATTGAAGAGCAGAACTACAAAAAAAAACTATAAGCTAACTATTAAAAGTGCAAAAAAAATGTTTTGCTTCATGTTGAGTATGATTATCCATCAAACCATAACTGCCCTCTGAGTCTTTTCTCTGAAGTAAACTTTTAAGTTTTCTAGAGCTGAATTGATTTTTGCAGAATATCAATTAATTAGTTTGTGATTTTAAGCCAACCATTTGCATCTAACTAAGTGCATGCTTTGTATCATTTCGACCACATCATTCAATGTGTTAAATATTTGCTAAAGAGAAAAATTGAGAAATAAACTGCACAATATGATGATTTATGTGAATATTGTCTTCACTGTCATATTTGTAGTGAAAATATGTAAGCTGTACAATTTATTTGCATGAGTGGATGAAGGCATCTGCTGCTTGTTTTGGGTCGCTGCACTGTCATCTTCTGTCTTATTTTTCTGATGAAGAAGCTTGGCATGTGGGTCGCTGCACTGCACAGTTATAACTCTATGTGTGCTGGTTTTTTCTGTTATTGTTGTTCTCCTTGTACCTATGTTAAGGGAGTCCAGTTTATGTACCTTCCTTTTGAAATTAATATTTGGCTTATATAAAGGAAAAAAACATATAATTACTACTGCACATCAATAGTGTGATTTGATTTTGTAATAGTTTCAACATATTGTTCAAATAACTCTTAATTATTGTCTAAATTAAAGTTATTTATGTTTATTATATTTATTTTGCTTTTTATTTGTTTTAATTTCATCTAGTAAGAGTGAGAGTGGCAGTGCTCAATTGAATGGAATTGGAAACTAGCTAGTCTCCATTAGAAATAGACATTGTCGTCCACATTCGTCCTTTTCAGTCAATTAAATGATGAATGCAAGAAAATTTTGGGCATTAACGTTTTTGGTTGGAGGGAGTCGGGTAGTGATGCCCATGTCTTATGTGCAAAGATATGAGTTTCTCCAGACTCTACTTTTAGGCTTTCAGAAATTTGAATTCTTCCTTATGCTTTTGATTATTTTTCATGTCTGAGAATTAACAACTGATGATGTCACCTGCTTGAAAGATTATTGACATTCGTCAGCATTGCCTTTATAAAACACTGAGAGCTGGGCATACAAGTGTATCCTTCCTCATTATTTGGCTCTACTAAGTATTGTTTGAGGTGCATGATTGATTTCACAACTGTTTTTAGCTGTATGTGTGATTAGCAATGCAGATTTTCTTTTGGAAATTTACTTTCTATTAATTCCACCCAAAAATGGTTATAATTTTCATCCGTTGAAACTATTTTTTCATCTATTATTTTGGTTCTGTAGCCTTGAGATTAACAATGTAAACTTTACTTTTTATTATTAATCCTTTGACATTTTATGACTCTTAACTTGTCTATAGATTTGTAGCAGCGCACAGTTCATTCCTTGGGGACCTTGGGAAGGTATGTCTTATTAGCTCCTATTTCTTTTGGTTTGAAATTTGCATTTCTTAATCCACCCTCTGTTTGAGATGCCCACGCTGCATTGGCACAAGTTATAGAGCGCAACCATTTATGTCACTTCAAAACATTAGTGACCAAAAGAATGATGCGATGACCATGCACATTGAGAAGCTGATGTCAAAATTATGGTGGCTTTTCGGCAGGTGCCTAGCTTTGTTGTTTTTATAGTAATAGTGGGACTTTTTGGTTCTATTAATAGCTGACTGCTTGTCTTATCCCAGGGTGCATTGATCATGAATAATAATTTTTGATAGTTATTACTGGAGGTCTTGACTCGAAGCTTGTCAAGTGGGACTTCTCCAAAGGTCGCCCAATTAAAATTGTTGATTTTGGTGTGTAATCTCTGTTTTATCTCTATAATTTTGGTGTGTACTCTCTTTTCTATTTGTATCTTATTTGGTTTGTCTTGATTGTATCAGCTGGTGTTAGTATTATAAGTGGTATACACTCATGCATTTATATATTCAGATAGATATTTTTGTTGCGTGTTCTCCAAAGGTCGCCTAATCTCACTCTTCTAGATTTTTCAAGCAAGAACTGGATTTTTCAAGCAAGAACTAAAAATCTCTACTCTGTATAGGTGGTTCAGAGCTTTTTTTAATAGACTCTCTTAGTTTTGATATGGTTGGCTGACTTTTTGTGTTTCTAACTGAACCATTTCTGAATTCACATTGTGCAGTTCGAGGTTTGAAAGCACAGTTGAAGCCACCATCTATGCAGGTACTAACAAACTCTAAAACTTACTCTCTTGAAGAAAACAGTTTTAAGGTTCTCTTTTTGCTTGATGTTTATATATATTAGTAAAACCTTCTGAATTTTATTCAAAGTAGCTCTTTTCTTTTCTTTTTTTTCCCTCATTCCCTAAATGTTATTCAAAGTAGCTGTTCATGTGATTCAAAGTGGCATCGAAGCTTTGCTGAAATGAAAAACCCCTCTCTTTTGCCTGGATAATAGCTTTCTCAGTGCTTCCCTTATTTGGATCAACCTTTCCTGGAAATATTTTTGGTCTATAACGGAAAAGATACCATCATAATCGACATCAATTACAATTTTTTTTATCCATAGGTCTGTCAAAATTAATCTTGGTCTTAACCATTTATCCACAAGTAGCTTATTAATGACCATAGAATTGATTTTTCAGGTTATTTGGCTGCAAAACATTTCTTTATAGTGACATAAAAGAAATTCATTGTCATGATTACCACTAAATTTTAAACTTTGGTTCAGTTATTGTTTGTTTTTGTTTATAACCAAATGCTGTCCACCCCATGTTCATGGTGTTTATTCCTGACTTTACTTTCCATGGAAGAATTTAGAATAGTTTGCGTACAATTCTATTTGATAGAATTTGTTTTTAAGGAAAGTTAAAATTATGAATTGAATATGTATATTTTGTAAAATTCTATGACTAGTCAAAGCATGGGGGAGGTAGGGTTTTCATTTTATGGATGGCAAAATTTTAATATATTTTCATGCACAAAAAGTGAGAGAGACACAATTAGGAAGTACTGTAATATAATTGCTGCAATTTTGTAGTATGATTTATTGTTTTGTGATAATTGTTCAATTTATATTATGTGCATATTTTATGTGCATATTTATTAGATAAAGGAAGCAGATACAGAACATATTTATTAAATAATTATCAGAAAATTGTAATCTTTTTAGTAACGGAATAGTGACGGAAATATCCGTCGCAATTTTTTTTACCATATGGCAACTTTACCGACAGAAATTTATGGACCGTCGGTAAATTTACCTACGGAACATATTATACCGTCGGTAAATTTGCCTATGGATTTGTTATTTTCGTAGGAAAATTTAGCGACGGAAAATTTAGTTCCGTCGGTAAATATGGCAAATGCCGACAGTTTTTGGTTTGCATCTCCCAACGGAATTACCGACGGACTGTATTTCCGTCGATAAATTTACAGTCGGTAAAAGTACCTACAACCGGATCTCCAATGCCATTTTCCGTCGCTAAATTTCGTCGGCAATTTCATTTCCCTACAGAAATTCACTCAATTTCGTCGGTAATTTCCGTCGGCAAAATGAATTTTTCTTGTAGTGAATTAATCTTGACTAGATAATCAAAATTTACTTCAATTCATTAAAAACAAATTTACTTTTTAGTTATATATAGAAACCTTAAACATAAAATACCAAATTAACCTTGATTTAAACATGATAGGCGAAAGGAAACAAGGGTATTCTAATAATTTTGTAATCCCCATAAATACCTCACTTTCCTTCTCTTTCTTCATTTTCTTCTGTCAGCTAAGTTACACACTCAACCTCTTTCCCTTTTTTTAACCTTCTCTTTTCTCTTCATTTTCTTCACCCAGGTTATTGTTGCTCTTATATTTCATGCTTTAGAGATTTGTGTCAATAAGTGATTGTTTTTCTTGATTGAAAATATGAAATCGGTAAGAGAACTTTGGCTGGGTTTCGACATAATGCTCAACTTTTGACAAATATCACTATAAGAAAAATGACCTTTAAGGACCAAAAATTTGATCTTTAAAGGTGCAAAACTGGTTCTTAAAGGTCAATAGGGACCAGAAATCTGGTGCTTAAAGGCTCCGCCGGTAATGACTAAAAAGGATCATATTTGGCATATGGTCCTTAAAAGTTATTAAGGACTAGAAAAATTCTAGTCCCTAAAAAATATTAAGGACCATATTTTTTGTCCTAATTAATCCACTTCATGTGATACATACAACCTTTAGGGACCAAAAATCTAGTCCCTAAAAAAATTTAAAGACTGAAAATAACTGGTCGCTAAAAAGTATTAAAGACCAGATTTCTTGTCCCAAATAATTAGCTCACTTGACTAATCAAACTTTTTAATGACGAAAAATCTGGTCACTAAAATTCAAAGAGGACAAATTTTATCCCATCACTTTTTTGTTTTGTGACCAACTTTTAAGTACTATTGTAATATGGTCACTAAAAAATTAATAAAAGACCAATATTTTAACATCTAATCTGGTCACTAAAAGATATATAATTCCTTTCGATTCCAAAATAAATAAATTTTTTAATCATGTAAATTCAATTGTATTATATAATTCATAAAAAATAGATACATGTATAAACAATATTCCCAACATTTCATATATATATAATTTGTAAAGAATACAAATGATATAATTTGTAAAGAATACAAATGTAGAGTTAACATCTAGAAAAACATCATATAAACAAAAATATTGTTTATACAACCCCTTTCCAAAAAAATTAATAACTAGTAAAATAAGATGATTTATATCTCTATAATTTCCTAACAAAAAGGCCATCAACGTTTGCATGAAGCTTTCAAACCTTTATTGTCAATTCTATACTGTATTTTGTTATTGCAACAAAGTATAATAAGAAAACAAAATGATTTAGTGAAAAAAATATACTTAGATCTATTAATAATAACTAGTTGAATTTAAAGTGATTTAACAACTCACTTAAAAATTATTCTAATTCCATAAGTGTGGGGCTGCAAAATAGAATTAGAACAGTAAAAATGAATATATCATATTCAAATAATTGCACTTACAATTCTGAATTTGGTTGACAAGTTATATAGAATAGAATTTGATATTCCATGCCATTTCTTATATAATTCAAATATTAAGTTCCTCTGCTAATATTAAGTTCCTAAATCCAGATAAAGCACAAAATATATGGAAGTAGCCACATGGACTCAAAACCTACTATAAGTACCATAAAATGTGAAGTGGTCAGGGACAGAATGTCAGCATCCAGAAAAAGAAACCACCAGCAAAATAAATGAGGAGATGCATGGTTTTAATTTTAGGTTGGGGTTGGGGTATGTTGCGTGAAATGTTTTCAAGGTCAAAAACTACTTTGAGCCCATAAAGAGAGAACTAGATTTAAACATGACCCACTTTCCTAAAATAAATCTATCATCCAAAACAATCTTAAAGCTACTAATCATTTTAATGTTATGAATTCAGAACCATAGACAAATCATCAACTTAAAAATTCTTAGGATAAAGACATGATATACTTAAAAAGAGAAGTAAACAATAATTCAAGTTTGAAAGTGGAAAAAAGGACATAGACAAAACACATAAAGATGCATGGTCTTTAATAATACAATGGAATTTTATAAAACTACCTTCCATAATAACTCTGCATGTCCAAGGAAGGTTGAGCAATTGAATCTCTCTAGTTCCGCATATTTACTCCAAGTATAAAAATTTTTTGATGACCATTCCAAGTATTTTGCATATAGTTTTCGGCAACGATCAATATTTACCTAGTTGGACTCTATCTCAATGTACTTCTTAAAGATTGGTTTATTGTCAAGCAAAATAGTAAGAACATAATAGATAACGTAATATAATTCGGCAACAATGTGGCAGCAACCTGATTTTACCTTGTCTTTGGGAGCTTTGCCAATTGCATTGCCTAAAATTTGATGAGCTCTATGGAGATTCAACTGTCGTATTTCAAAGTAATAAAAAACATCTGAAGTAATCAGAAAATGTTTAAGAGACCCATATATCCATTAATTACATTAAATTAAAAGAAACAAAAAAAAATCTATACAAATATGCATGATTAAGCAAGGTCTGCCCATGTAAGAGAATGAAAGGGAGAAGAAAGAAAACCCCCATGGACAAAATCACTTCAGATTCCATCCAGGCAAAAGAAAAAGGTAAACAAAATCCAATAATAAAAGAGTTCAATGTATATAAATTGCTATAGTATATCATGGCTTCATAATTGAGATGTTATGAAATCTGTAAACAAATTTTTTTTTAATGAAGATGGATTCGAAGAAAAGGATGTCTTCCATTCCAAGCCCTACTGTTATCATCTTTTTTTAACAATTTCTGATTTTCTTGATACCTCAAGTGAATGAAACCAAAGGCAATTCTTTCCTAATCTCAAGAAAATTTTCATGGCTTGTGATTGCTTAAGAAATATCATTCCAGTTAAGTTCATCTTTTCAATTTTCATTAAATACAACCCATTAACAACATTGCAGGTCCATACATAATTGTTTCAACTTAGACTAGTGTAAATTAGGATAAAAAATAGACCTTTGAAAAGAGATATCCTCAATATGTATAAATTAGCCAAGTTGCTCACATCGACAAGCCAGAAACCTGCCAGCAGCATACCAATGCAGCATCACACATCAGAGACTATAGAATGATTTCACACTTAAATGAGAAAAGATTTTAATAAATGAGATTCAATGAAAAAATTAGGCCATCAAGTTAATGTCATTAAAGGATAGAATCTTATGATTTCTGTAAGATCCAATATTTGTAGGTTTGTGATGTATAATCCAAATCAGTTTGATTTAATATTAGAAAATATCAAGTGACATAATTGCTAACCAAAAAAGCACAGGAATTCTATTGAACATGTGTTTATTGAGGAGATAGTAGGTCATGACAAATGACTAGAACTATATAAAGCACAAGCAACAATAAGAATCTCAACAACAAAAATAATGTAGAAAAGCTAAATAAAGTAACAGGGTAGGTTATATTATTAGGGCTATAAGAACTAGAGCTCACCAGCAGGCCATCAACAATTTTTCTACGCTGTAAAACATGTCTCATGGAATTAGTAACAGGTGCGAAATGAATAAGATAACAGTGACATCTAACATAGAATATCTTGGGTCAACTCTCTTTTTCCTCTTTGTAATTTTGTTTGTATAGCACATGGAAGGAATTGTTCTCAAATATTGAAGGCAAAGAAACATAACTGACCAGCAATTAGCGAGGATGCCTAAAATGCCACAAGACTCTAAACTTCACCAGAACATCGGTGTTTTCGTTTTTCAATACAAAAAAAAGGAATCAAAATCAAAGAATTATAGGACCTTAGGAACTATAGAAAAAAAATCAAACAATTATCGCCATCGTTGGCCATATTGATGAACCTCAAAAAAATTAAACACCAACTATGTGCCAAGTTTACATGATTGAATAAACGAAAAGAAAAAGATTCATTAATGAGTTTCACTTGGTGCTTAAATTGGTAGACAACTAGCACTAGAGACATCTACTAAAGCATCTAACTAAACAATTTGAAATTTAATATTACACAATTAGAGCCAAGAAAAAAATCTTTACAGATTCAAAGGATTCTATGAAACCAATTAAATTAATTTTGTATCAGATATATAGCAACCTTATTTGAAATTCAATAAATGAGAAAAGTAACTAATGCACTTACCAATCTTATAAGTTAGGCAGTGTGCCAATGAGAAGCTTTATCATCCAAGCTCCTCTCATCCAGTCTTTGCATCCCTAACTATTCCTCAAAATCAACACACTTAAATTACCATAATTCCATTATGAGAAAACAGTCCCAAATACTAATAATACCAATAAACTACGAACATCATATTGCAATCTTATACGTCTAACATAACATCAATCTGAGCACCATGAATCATCTCGGTTTGGCCCTATAACAAATAAGAAGTCAAAAAATTGCATAAAAACAAAAGCAATCTAATTATCCATATATTGATATTGAAACTTGAAAGTGTTGTCTTCCTAGAACTACATACACAAATACAGGGAAAAAAATTTTGAAAACTTCATTTAAAAGTGTTCAGAAAAAGGGAAAGGAAAGCCAAAAATTGAATATTAAACACTTAATTGTATTGATGAAAAGCATTTCTCCGCATCTTCAGCCCCTTAGGATCCTAAAAGAAGTTCTATAAAAGCATTAAACACAGAGAAAGATAAATAAGCATATGTAATGCTGAAGAAACAGAGAGAAACTTACAGGACCATGGACTTTAACCATAACGGCAAAGTTACGGGCAAAATCGAAGGTTTTCAAGCAAACCCATGACGGAAGCAGAGGGAGATAATGGAAGTTTTGTTGAATTTTTGGTTACGATTATGGATAGAACCCAAACACCTGGAAATTTTTAATTTTCGATTGTGAGTGACAAAGACGAGAATGGTGATATTAGTTTTTTTGTGCTCTCGAGGCATATTATGACTAAATACTTATTTATCTTTCTTTGTGTAAAAAAATGAACCAGAGAAATGAAGTTAAAAAATTTTGAAAAATTGAAGTTACTAGTATTATACATTCTGTAGAAGGTGGGAATAAAGGGAAAATAGGAAGAAGAAGTAGAACGATGAATTGAAGTTATTAGTATTATAGGTTTCAGCGAAAACATTGGTGTTTTTGTTTCTTTTTTCTACAGTTTCTTATATCATAAACTCAATGCAGAAAAAAAAGTAAAATGAAGAAGAAGAATGAAAGACTCACCTATAACTGGAGAACAACAGGCGGTGGCGACCGACGATGGATGGTGTCGATCGGTGGAGGGAAAAAGGAGATTGATTTTAGGGATTTGTTTGCCTATCTCTATGGCAGCAACTCGTGCTCCATTCCCCAATGCCTTGGCTCTCACTCTCTTTGAGTTTTGGTGCCTTGGGCTTGGATTGGACCTGAGGCACACTCCCAACTGACTTGGGTTTTCCCTTTCCCTTAGCGGGTCCCTTCTTAATTCCCTTTTGAACCATTAGTACGGGATTGGTCTTTTGAATGTTCTCTTCAGCATTCTTAAGCATCCCATGAAGCTCAGTGACTGACTTGTTCATTGCATGTATGTTATAATTCATCACAAATGGATCATAAGCAACAGGCAATGATCCTAAGATCAAGTCAGTGGCAAATTCCTTTGACACTAGTACCTCAAGATTCTCAAGAGTATCAAGATACCTTTTCATCTTGAGTACATGGGTACTAACAGGAGTACCCTCAGCCATTTTGCAAGAAATTAAGGCCTTTGTTGTCACGAACCTCTCGTGACGAGCTTGCTCTTGGAACATCTCCTTGAGGTGTACCATGATCGCATAGGCCTCTTGGTCCATAAATTGCTTTTGCAATTCAGGCACCATAGTGGCTAGCATCAAACATGTCACATTATTAGAGTCACTTTTCTTGGTCTCAAAAGTTTCCTTTAGAACCACAGAAGCATTCCTAGCAGGTTCCTCAAGTAAGGGTGCATCCAAAACATACGACTTCTTCTCTTGCTTAAGAACTATTCTTAAGTTTCGAGACCAGTCTATGAAATTGGTGCCATTCAATTTGTCCTTTTCAAGGACCGATCGCAATGAGAAATTGTTGTTTGAAGATGCCATTTTCAATCTACAATAAATTTTGCAAGATTAAATGAGGTCTTATTATAATCCCACAAACCGAATTAATATCCCTTTAAATAATTCGCGTTAGTGATTTAATGTGGGCCAAGATCCACTTTTCACAACAACTTATTAGTCAAGCTGAGCTTGTACACCTAACAAGTTAAGTTACTTAGGTAGGAAAACTCCAATCATGTCTCGTACATGACTCTTGGATCAAATGGGCTAACATCTTAAGATGTTATAGCACAACCCGTTTATTAGTTGCCTAGGTCCGGGCATCCCTTTCCATGATAAGTCCAACCTACATTCACAACCCATGCCTCACAAAGATAATCGGGCGTATCTAGGACTCCTAGTCTACGTGACCGATGATCGATGCCTTGACATGTTTCGAATTAGGAAGGCAACTTTGCGACTTACTATTTTAGAGATTAATTTTATTACGGCTTACATGGCATACGCTTTGTCATCCTTACATAGCATGCATATATAAATAATTGCATAAAGTAAAGCGTCCCAAACATGGGCCCAAAAACCTACAACTAAGATTCTATACTATTACATAAGAATCTTCGAGTTGGGCTTCTCCACTCCGATGGGCTTCGTCTTGATTTACAAAGTCTTCAAGTATATTCTATTCTAAGAAATAAATGAAAAAATTTTACAAAAAAATATAATGGCTCGCAGGCCATATTTAATTGCAAAACCCAGGGCCCATGAATGCACCATGCATATCCATTCATCACACCAAATTAGCAAATAAATATACATAGCATTCATGGATAAAAAAGTCCAATTTTAATTAATTTACCCAAGGCCATTAATGGAAATTGTGTACTTGAACGTTTAAGAGAAGACTCCATGACGGGCCTGGGCCAAAGCCCAATGGACTAAATCCTCTTATTGAATAAGTTCTCTTAAAATCCCAAAACACTAACTAGTTAGATTTGTTCTATAAATCAACTCTAGTATAATTTCCAATTTTGCCATTTTTAATTTTATGTCATACAGCCCATAAACATTAAAATTACATATAATATGTGCTAACATGAATTAAAAATATAAAATCATGAAGAACACATATATAGTACACGGCATTCATGCAAAAATAAACAAACAACAAAACTAGTTGTTTAATGCTTATGTAATGCCATAAAATGCACAAACGCTTAAATCAATTTTATGAGTCATTTAATAATCTAAATAAGTCCATAAATATTGATTTAATGTTCTGTACCAATCTGATCTAAATGTGTTTTTACCATTTTAATCAAAACAAAACAAACAATCTTGATTAAACAAGTAACAAACACAAACTAGTCATAGTTTTAAGTGATTTTAAAATTAATCAATTAAATTGTCATGGACAAGAATTAAAACCAAATTTAAAATATGTCCAGACCTGATATTTAATCTTTAAAAATCACTTAAAAACATGCTAAAATCAATTTTACATTTAATTTTGAAAACTAGTTGTTAAACTAGCAATTTACATGCCAACTAGCACCTAGTTTCATAATTAACATGTACCATCAGGTATAAATAATTAAATCCGACCATTACCAGCCCTAATAACATCTTAGGACAGTATATTAACATGTCATATTAATTATAATACCTATCTAATCAATTAAAATTATTTTTTCACCAAAACAATGCAAAAAACTCAAAATAGAAAATTTCAGATTTGCATGTTTTCATAATGATGATTTTTAATTAATTTTTTCATGCATCTAAAGCACTAAAATAAGAATGTTTAGGCTCTGATACCACTGATGGAATATGACATGGTATGAATGTGATGATAGTACAGTGAAAAAACAAAAATTTTTATCATACATACCATACAATTCCAAAGCAAGAAACGAAACATGCAATTTTAGGGTTGTAGAACTTACAACTTATGATGCCTTTTGAAAATTGAATTTGATGATGCCCAGAAACTAAGATGACTTTATCCGCCTTAGATCTCGATCACTAATGCCAAGGAACATCCTTTTACGCCACTCCCTCTATTCTCACACACACAATTGCACCGACGGCTTAAAATCGATTGATTTTGTACTTCTCTTAGGTTGCTATTACTACCCAAGATCACAAGAGAATGAGGAACTATCCTTTCTCCTTGTGAAAATTGGCTAAAAGAAATTCTTTGAGAGAGAGAGAGAGTTCACGCAAAACATAGAGAAAATACACTAGGGTTTCACGTTTTTCCCACAAAAAATATATATCTCTTTTCCTTTTTAAGTGATTAATCTCAAATATACTACCTTAAGATAATTAATATCAGCTAAAGATAATTAATATTTGCCTTTATCACTTAATTAAAATAAGTAATATTTATTGATAAAAACTCTTTTAATTTATCCAAGATAAAAACAAAAGACATTTAATCAAATAATATCACTTAATTTAGGATAAAAGATATGTCATTTAAATCTAATAAACCACTTAAATAAAACTATACATGTGCTGAAATTCCTTGTTATTTCTCTAGGAATTTCGGCCACATCAAATTTCATTTAGATGATTTAATTAGATAAATTTATCTTTAGGCTTTAATACTCAATTAATTAAATTAATACATGACATTTAATTAATTGAAATTAAACCTTGTGGGCTGAATTTATCTCTCTCATGGGCCAAGGTCCAATAGCAATCTAATAACCCATTACACACATTAATTTGACTTTAATTAAAAGCCCAAATTAATGCCCAATACTTAATTTAAATATTTTAAGCCCAATGCTTTGTGTGCGATCCTATAGGTCCATTTAATGTTGGAAATGAATAAATAAATTAATTCAAAGGCTATATATATTCTCTAGCAAGATATTATAGCATTCCAAATTAAATGAAAATGTATATGGCATTTAGTGACCTAATGCAATTTTGCATAGTCCCTTACCCATAAATATCAGAATTAATATAAGGCATGGAACTAGTCATCCTTATATATATTAATTCCTTTCTTGATATTCCAGTGACACTGAACTCTCAGATAAATAATGATTACTCATTATTTCATCTCGGTATGGCCATACACTTCTCAGTTCACTGATCAAGTGGCCGATGATATTTTCTCTCTTATTGAGAGGGGTAATCCCTTCACTTCTCTCATGCTCTCTAACATGAATTAATGCATACCCAATCATACCAGTACTTGTCACTCTGTTACGAGCACGTTAGGTGTATGATAATTCATAAAGAGTTTCATAGAGATTTTAGGTCTAAGAACTCCGATACAAAACTTGCATATGAGAAACACTTATGACTTGTACCATGTAGTGTTCTCATGAGCGGATCGTATCCAGATACCATGTTCTTTAACATGTATCTATGATCTCTGATTGACACTCTTGTCCTAATGATTCGTAAGACAGAACTCATAACATCAGAGAGAGCATACTAGTCTTAATTCATTGTTATTCCCATAGCAATGACTAACCAGGGATATTTAGAATGATGTCTCATTTGTTTCAAGATCTTACAAGCATGTGCCTCACACATGATAACTTAAACCAAAACAACACTCTTGGATAGTTTTATCAATTGATATGCACAGGAATACAAAGGATAAAACAAATGCCTCATTTTATTAATTCAAAGTGCTTTATTACAATGCATTGGGGCTAGGGGTTACACTAACACCTGTTAGTTTTAGGATGAAATTGTCCTAATTTATAAACTTTAGGGGGACTATTATACCAAAATAAATATTTATGTATGTATATGTAGAACATTTAGATTAAATACAATTATTTTTTCATTTCTCAATAAGGAAAGTGACCTTTAAGCTTTTATATTTAAAATGAATATTTTCATCATAACTAGAACTTAGATTTCTCTTAAAAGTCACCCAAAGAGGGATTAACGTCCTAACCCTTTTAATTACATACAAGGACCAATGTCCTTAAATCAAATAAATAGGCACATTTAATGGATGTATCAACAAGTTTTAATATAAACACTTTATTGCTTTTCAAAGGCTTTCATATGAAAGGTTTAAAATATTTTGTATATATAAATTGCTTTGCCGCTTTCTTTCAGCAATTTATCTGCCAAAACAATAGAAATAGAACAAATCGTCTCACTGTATTTTCCTCAAATACATATCAATATGATATAAGCCAATTATCAATCCAACTTTATAATTTTTATTTAATTTTTGCATTTAAGTGAAAATTTAATTTCCTTGGTTATAACTCTTGAGGAAAGAATTAGAGAAAATTAAAAAAAAATAAAATAAGAAGTCTTCATTAGGACACAATTACAATTTTCAAGATGCCAAGATATGTGAGTAGAGTCAACAAGAGCTTCCAAATGACAAGAAATGCAAATAGGGAGTAGATCAAAGAGATGTTAAACTATTATAATAGTGCAAAAAAATTAATAAAACCAAAGTGGGAAGTAATCCAATAAGTTTCCAACTAACACAAGTTGATGACAACTATAATGAGTTAGCTAAAAAGTTTAAGAAGGATCATCCAACAAATAAGAAATTTCAAATGAAAGCTATAAAAAGACTCAGATTGAAAATAAGAAAGGAAACGATAATGAAAAAAAATGAAAAGGAAAAAAGAATAAAAAAAAGAAAGGTGAAGATCTTGGTTACGAAAAGCAAAGTTTAAGACGAGACAAATGGGATAAAAAACCCCTTATCACTATCAACCATCCAGGTTGAAGATCCTAAATTAAGAAAAAGAGATTTTCCCTATAGGATAATAAAATCTATACACATGACTCCAAGAGTTTGGGTCAACATGAAAAGGCTATATCATTAGATGGAAGCTAGCTTAGAAGATCAAGCCAATGCTCACAACTTAGAGACTTTAAAAGATTTTCATGAGAGGAACATAACCCTACAAGTTAAAAACCCAAAAATGGGCTAGTTAAGAAAGAATGGGCACTTTACTAGGGTAAAAACTAAAAAAAGGCATCCTAGACAATAATTATATGATTGAAAGAAAATAATCAATAATGAAAACCTAAAAAAGCTGATTAATAATAGGAATTGTAATAAAATACAATTGCAATGTCATCTACTGAAATTAAATTGAAAGTACACCTATTACATTTTTGGATCGTGAATAGTGTTATAAGGATAAATAGTACCACCAAAGATCCACGAGCACTTTTCTTGAGCATATGTAAGTAAAATTCATAGGGGGCTTGAGGATGCATTTTGGTGTGAAATTAAGGTCAAATAAGGCCTCAAAAGTAAAAACTAAAATTTAGTTAGGTTTGGTATAAGTAGTGCAATGGGATTGACCAAACTTTGACCGACAAAAAAAACTTTTGTGACTCTAGAAAATTATACTAAGCATAGAAACTTATTAGAAAAAATTAATATGAATATATAGAGGTTTTAAATTAAAATAAAGTTGGGATAGAAAAATTTATTATCGGATTGGTAATTATATTGTTGGATCAAAAAATTTATTGAAACGATCTCATTTTGATATGAAAATTTAGACATATCCTAAGAAATATTTTTTCATATTTTTGGACTAATTTTTATAAAAATTTGGCAAAGAAAATGTTAGAATTAATTAGAAGGTGACAAATGGCCTATTAATTACCATTGGATCAAATAATGTTTGATTTAAATTTTGGCCACACATTTAAGTTTTGGTTGTTACTTGACTCACTCCAAGTTGGGACTCATTACGGTTGGAGTGATATGTATAGAACTAATAGGAGAATGACAAGTGGCTTAATTTAACCCATGATTAAATAGTACCCAAATCAATCATGGCCGTTTATTCAAGATATATGTAAAAGCCTAAAAATCAAAATTTTCTATACACCAAAACATCTCCTTCTTCTCGTTCTTTCTTTGGTCGAATCATTCCCTCTTTTTGTCCACCATGGATGTTTTCTTTGAGCTTTAACTTCACATAATTTTCAATTAAAATTCCTCCCTAAATTAACTTCTTGTTATCTTTCCTACATTAGATAAGATATTAGAGCAAAAAAAAGCTAATAAAATTAAAGAAAAGTGAACAAGAGAAAAGTCATCAAGTAAGTATAAATTTATGATTTGTTAGATTTAATTAAGAATTAATGTAATTCATTATTTTCATGTGAAATTGGGTGAAACATTGGAAGAAGATTTATAGGTTAGTCCATGTCAAATTTGACCTAGGTGGAGAAATAGGTGAGGAAGAAAGAAAAAAAGGGAAAAAGGAAATGATAAAGAGATCTAGCTTGGTAAAAAGCACACAAGGTTAGTGGATACCCAAACTCTTACATTTCATCTAATATTTGATTATGTATGTGTTACATAATTGTGTATTGGGTATGTATAATTCAAATAATTGCTAAATAAGGTAGTTTGAATGATAAGTAAGTGAAATTGTTAAGTTCAATTAATGATAACAATTATAAAATGAAAAATACCCTAAGTGCACCCATTATGTTAGTAGAGAAAATAGTATGTAAATATGTTATTTAAGGGAACTAATGGTAAATATGCATGAATTTTTCCTTAGAAACTTTTGGAAATAGATCGGTTTCATGCATCACATGCATAAGCAAAAATTAATTTTTTTTAACCAATATAACAGATCTTGCCATGAATATACAATATATATGTCAATGAGAATAAGAAAATCACCTTTGAGTTTTGTTGAATAGTTGATTTTCCTTCTCATCGGGTTGTCACAAATCATAATATCCAAACTTGAACACCTCCAATCATAATCCACACTAAAAAGAAACCAAATGAATCAGATCTGGTGGAACAACAAGGAGGGCAAAATTCCCTTGATGCTAGTAAAGGCTGGCGGCTTGGGAAGGAGAAAAAGAAGGAAAAGAGAATTAACCCTAATCCCACTTATGTTAGGATTTTATATATAGGTTAAAAATCTACTCCTAATAGGATTAGGTCATTTAAAAATTCTGGAGAAATATTAAATGGGTTGCTAGAAATTGATTAGTTAATTTGGGACTAATTAAATCCAATTCTAGGCCCTCTCATAATAGACCTTACTTGTAACCCATCAATGAGCCCTTTATGCATATACTCGGATTTAATTACCCAAATTAATTCCAAATCCAACCAAATTAAATATGTGGGCTCCATAACACTTATAAAATATATTTAATTTATTTTAGTCCAAAAATTAGGCCTCTAAGGCCTTTTGTCTGGGTCTTGCATGAAAGCTTTCCTCTAGAGGGCTTTAGTGTAGGAACCAACCTTCTGGACCAACAACTATTTCTCCAATGGCCCTATTAATATTATTTCATCCCTTATAACATTTATAGTCCAATAATATTGAATTATGAAATGCAATATTTCAATTAGGTCCATTACTACGAAACATTTCTAAAAAGCTCCGTGAACTTTTTTGCATATGCATAATTAATTACACTCTTTAATTAAGTATTTTCTTATTTATTTTTCTTCTCTTATAAAAATATCAAATATTATTATCCCTATTATTTTACTATTTTATCCTTACTCTATATATGTGTCACCTATTGGGTTCCTGTCTATGTTAGCAGTATAATATGTAATTAAGAGTTATGCTCAAACTGGGACTCTTCATCAAGAATCCTAGTTGAACTATAACTCTTATGATCTAAACTCTTTAAAACCATTTTATCAATCTTAAATTGATATTCATGATACACTATTATACAAGTCATGAGCGGCCTTTAGCTAGGCATCATGACCATCCAAATGTCAAGAAAGTCAAGTGGTTTTGACTATACCCTTCTATAGAACAGTTACCATGCAATTACTCCTTTCACCACACTTATCTCATTTAGGTTTTGAGTATGGATTTATGTCAAATCATATGAACCTAAATATGTATGTTCTATTAATTTAACCATTGTTCCCAAAATTCCCCTTATGGATCTCTATCCACCTTGGCATCCTACTCTGGCTAGAGATTCTCTGAACAAGGCAATTGTAAAATTATACGAGATAACTTTCCTTAATAAATCTAGGATGGTGAATCCTTTATTAATTACTTAACTTCCTATCTATGTTTATCCCTGGTTGGAGATAAGCAATTATGGAGTCAAAGTATATCACTTGCTACTTAAGATAATTTTGGTGATCTCAAGTCTAAGGATATTTGCACCATTGCTATGAAGAGATTCCTCACTAACATAGATTTAATATACATGTGAGGATTCTCTTGATAGGTCTCCAATGAGCTTGTTCTTCTAACAAGCATCCACATATTAGCTATGATAATCTCTTATGATCACAGTTACGAGAACCGCTGCTTGAACCTTTCAAGAAGCATAACATGTGCTAGTCAATCTATATTAACAATGTCCTATCTTGTTAATGCTGCGACTAGGAATATTTAGATATTATCACATTTGTATGCAATAAAAATCTCAAATCATGAACTCTTTCATGATTGTCTTTGCACTCTGGTTATAATATTAAGGACTTTATTTATTAATTTAAGATAAACAAACACATGTATTTAAACATAGCATTAATAAATGAATGATGCCTTCATAAATAAAATGAGTTCACATACACGAAATACATCCTTTTCTACATGGGCTCTAGGGCATACTCTCTAACAATCTCCCACTTGTATTAGAGCCAATCGCTCATGTATCCTAAATCCATAGTATTTATATGGTGATCGTGTTTATTCTGGGAAAGTGATTTAGTGAGGAGATCTACCACATTATCATTTGTAGGGACCCTTTCAATCTTCACATCATTTCTTTTTATTATTTCTCTAATGAGATGATAGCGCCTGAGAACATGCTTGAATTGCTGATGAGATCGTGATTCCTTTGCTTATGCAATGGCTCCATTATTATGACAATATAGAGGAATTAAATCAACAATGTTAGGTACCACTCCTAATTCAAATATGAACTTATTGATTTATACTACTTCTTTGGTCGCCTTTAAAGCAGCAATGTACTCAGCTTCTATCTTGGAATCAATAGTTGTTTCTTATTTGGAACTCTTCCAACTAACTGCTCCTCTTCCCGTTATGAACACAAAACCAGACTGTGACTTACAATCATCCTTGTCTAACTAAAAGCTTGCATCGGTATACCCACTTACCTCTAAATTACCCTCTCCATATACTAAGAATACATCCTTAGTCCTTCTCAAGTACTTAAGGATATTCTTGACTGTCGCCTAGTGTTCTTCTCTAAAATTGGATTGGAATCGTCTTGTGACACTCAAAGCAAAAGATACATCTAGACATGTACATAGCATAGCATACATAATAGAACTAATCGCAGATGTATATGGTATTCTATTCATACTTTCTCTATCCTTTAGTGTCTGTGGACATATAGATTTAGAAAGATGTTTCTCATGCACCATGGGTATGAACCCTTTCTTAAAAAGATCCATATTAAACCACTTCAATACATTATCTATATATGTACTTTGAGAAAGACCTAGCAACCTATTAGATATATCTCTATAAATCCTTATTCCCAAAATGTAGGATGCTTCTGTTAGTGTAAGCCCTAGCCCTAATGCATTGTAATAAAACACTTTAGTTAATAAATGAGGCATTTGTTTTATCTATTGTATTCCTATGCATATCAATTTATAAAACTATCCAAGAATGTTGTTTCAGTTTAAGTTATCATGTGTAAGGCACATGGTTGTAAGACCTTGAAACAAATAAGACTTCATTCTAAATATCCCTAGTCAGTCATTGTTATGGGAATAACAAATGAATTAAGACTAGTATGCTCTCTCTGATAAGTTGAGTTCTGTCTTACGGATCATAAGGACAAGAGTGTCAATCAGAGATCATAGATACATGTTAAAGAACATTGTATCTGGATTTGATCCACTCATGAGAACACTACATGGTACAAGTCATAAGTGTTTCTCATATACAAGTTTTGTATCGGAGTTCTTAGACCTAAAATCTCTATGAAACTCTTTATGAATTACTGTGTGCTTTAACATACACCTAACGTGCTCGTAATAGAGTGACAAGTACGGGTATGATTGGGTATGCATTGATTCATGTTAGAGAGCATGAAAGAAGTGAAGGGATTACCCCTCTCTATAAGAGAGAAAATATCATCGGCCACTTAATTAGTGAATTGATAAGTGTATGGCCATACCGAGATGAAATAATGAGTAATCATTATTTATTTGAGAATTCAGTGTCACTGGAATATCAAGAAAGGAATTAATATATATAAGGATGACTAGTTCCATGCCTTGTATTAATTCTGATATTTATGGGTAAGGGACTATGAAAAATTACATTAGATCACTAAATGCCATATGTATTTTCATTTAATTTGGAATGCTATAATATCTTGCTAGAGAATATATATAGCCTTTGAATTAATTCATTAATTCATTGCCAACATTAAATGGACCTATAGGATCGCACACAAAGCATTGGGCTTAAAATATTTAAATAAAGTATTGGGCATTAATTTGGGCTTTTAATTAAAGTCAAATTAATTTATGTAATGGGCATTATAAATGCTATTGGACCTTGGCCCATGAGAGATAGAAATTCAGCCCACAAGGTTTAATTTCAATTAATTAATTATCTTGTATTAATTAAGTTAATTAAGTATTAAAGCCTAAAAGATTTTAAATTAAATTAAATCATTTAAATAATAGATGGAGTGGCCGAAATTCCAAGATGAAAATTAAGGAATTTCGGCACATGCTCATTATTTATATTAAGTGATTTTATTTAATTAAATGTCTTGTGTTTTATTTCAAATTTGAATTTTAAATTCAAAGGAGTTTAAATCAATATATATTACCTATTTTTAGGAAGTGATTGAAGTTGAATTAATTATCTTGAGATGGTAAAATTCAGATCAAACACTTGCCAAAAGATAAGGATATATATATGAAAAGATGGTCTTTGTGCACCCCCTTTTGTTGGCATAGCTCCTGATGGTCCACCTTTACCTCTCCCTCTAGCTGCTGTGGTAGGGGACCTGTCTGATGCAATCCATGATGGTCTAGGACAGTCTTTCTGCAAGTGCTCATGAGACCCACACCTCAGGCATGCTCCTATCAGCCTCCAACACTCACCTGGATGACGTCTCCCACAATGCTCACATATGGGGTTGCCGTATCTAGTGGAACCCCGAGGAGTACTAGCAATGGAAGTAGCAGATGGAGTAGCCCGAGCTGTGGACTTCTGACTCTGTGCAGGAGCTGCTGTAGGATTCTGTGGAGTGGCAATAGAACCCTTCTATTTTTTGCTGTGGCCCCCAGAGGAATCTGCTACCGATGGTTTTCTTCTCTGCTTAAACCGAGCCTGACGACTAGCTTCCTCAGCATCAATAGTCTCAACTCGTATAGCTGCATGTACTAACTCCATTCGATTTATGTATTCTTGATTGGCTAATGCTTTTCTAATGTCATTATGAAGGCCTTGTTCAAACAACTGGCATAGTTTCTCTAGAGGAATATGATAATTGTCCATGTAAGCACTCAATCTCTCAAATTCTCGATCATACTCTTGTACAGTCCTGTTGCCCTGTCTTAATCGCCAAAAGGCATTCTCCATGGCCCGCTGATGCTCTCTCCCTACATATTTTTCATTAAATTGCTGTAAAAAGAACTGCCAGGTCACCCTATCTGCAGGAGTATATTTTCTTACTGTATTCCACCAGGTGTATGCCGGGCCTTGAAGTAAAGCAATAATAACCCTCAATTTCTCTTCAGGTGGGCTGTTTGTGATCTCAAATAATCTTTTAATTTTGTCTAGCCACTCTTCTGCTTCTGTAGCTATTATCTGTTCTTTTCCATGAAAGTCTTCGGCTCCCAACCTTTTTAATTGTTCCAGGATAGGTGCTCTAGCCGGCTGTGGTGGTGGCTGTGGCTGAGGCTGTGGGGCCTACATTCTCTGATATACTAAGTCCACCATTATCTGCATAAAATCAGGTGGTGCTGCTGGGGGAGGCACCTATAGTGCAGGTGGTGGTGTCTGATGTCTAGGCGGAGCTGCAGCTGCTGCTGGGCTGGCTGAAGCCTCGCTCTCAGCCCCATCAGCTGGCTGGACCTCTCGTTGGGAGCCAGAAGCCATCTGTTTACTGAAATACACCAGAGACAGGTAACAATTAATTTCACAATTTCATTATCCTTAATTGGCATGTACATATAAAAAATCCATTCACTGTTTTATACTTGTATTATTACTCTGATCTTAGGAACCACTAAATCGGTCTTTGATACCATAAATTGTGACATTCTAATGTCTGACAAAATATTATTTACGTCACCATACGACTTATTGGGTTTTTATCTAATGGATTAATATTATTGTTAATATAATTATGGGTATATGACAACATGATATTTACTTAGGATAAATTACTATTTCTTTGGTAAAAAATTTGGGCAGCATAACGACTTAATTTTCATGCTTTCCAAAAACTTGCAATTGAAATTTACACTCCCTATGGTCATCTTTCTTCTCCACAACTCCATCACTCATTCAACACTTCTATATTCCATCACAATCCCATCACATTATCATCACATAGGCACACATACATATATATACATATATATATATCTTATTACATGCCCAGTATAATTATAACAACTATGTTTACAAACCACATATACATACATATACAAATTACTACAATTTTTTTACCTAAAGCTACAAAATGGACTCAAGTCCCCAAGTCATATGTACATGCCATTCAACCTTCAATTCTTCTCTTGCAGTACCTGTCCCTGTGCGAAGTCACAACAACTACGCGCTAAGCACATTGTTGCCTAGTGTTGGATACTATTACATAAATTTTCATTTAATAACACAACAATTATAAACTTTGTATTTATTATCTATATTTAACATTTTGCTTAAAAATTTATCGTTTTAACTTAATTTCTTTAATTCATTTTTTTATTGCAAAAGTAAAATTTTCAATTTAGTCCCTGAATTTTTCAAAATTCATAATTTTATCCTTTTTGGTCTTGTTGTTCATCCTAACTTTATTAATCATATTTTTCAATGCCAAATTACCAATTGGTCCTTAATTCCTTGTATAATTATATTTTTTATCGTTGTTAACTTATTTGACTTCATTTTTCATCATTTTCATCAATAAAATACATGAATGACAAGTTTACTCATAAGACTTCATTTTTACACAGGAATACTCGTAATTATGACTTTGCCCCTAGTATGACCAGTGGAAATCCTCGATCCAGATAAGCGGGACGAGGACTCCAATGATGTAAATAGGGACCAGATCACTTGACGTGACCTTGCGCCCTAGTAATTAGTGTGCCGGCAAGCTATAAAATGTACGATATGATAAATCTAGTGGTGCGACCGCGGTACATATGTCCCTATGGCTAGCCATTATATCTAGTGCTCCTGGATTATCCACTGTACACTAATGGCAATGTATTGTAACTTTAATGTCACTTATTATGTAGTATTTTATGTTGTTCACATCATGTCACATCATCATGTGGTCATGTCACATTCCCAAGTGTATAATTTACATACATACATCATGTATACTTATCATTTCACATATATCACATAAAAATACATAGTTTTTCACATGGCTATCATTTGGCCACTTGGAGTTCTCATGCTTATGATATAATTTCCTCTTAATTCACATTTCATACATGATTTTAATACCATTATTAATATTCTCATGTCATTACATCATCATTGTACATGTATATCTCATAATTACACATATGTTATCATTATGTACCCATACTCACCATGCCATTTACATGTGGTTTATCATTCTAACATGCTTTTCCATTCTCATAATAAGTAGTTCACATCATTTTAGGCATTTATTATGGAATTTCTTCATAAAAACCCATACAAAGTCATTCGGCCACTAAAGGACCATAGGCTTTCTCATAGTTTTTTTAATCATTTTATATTCTTCACATGTTAATTCACCTTTTTAACATATTATATCAATTTATTTAATCATTTCACATACTTTTCCTTAGTTACATAATGTAAAGTTTAAAGAAAATTCAATAAAAATTATGGGATTAAGTGTAAATTAGTATCCACTAACCTTGAATGGCCTAGAAGTCACCTAAACTTCCTTCTCTTTCCCTTTTCCTTCCTTGTTTTGGCTTTCTCCTTGTAATTCACCTAATGGCCAAAATTCATCAAGGAAAAATCATGAATTTATGCTTTGATTCTTACCATATCTTTGATGCTAATGAACTTAAATCATGTTATTCTACATGAATATATGAAAAACTCTCATTAAAACTAGCTAAAACCCATAAATTTACCTAAGTTTGTCACTTTTCTCTCTCCCCAAATATTTATTTTCCTCAATTCCACTTGCTCCAGTTGTGATTCTATGATGAATATGAGGTCTTTTAGTGCTTCTAGATGAAAAATTAGCTTCAAATATGATGGAAATTGGAGAGAGAATGAAGAAAATGGTGGAAATGGCCTTTTTAGGGTAGCTACGGTTTTGAGAAGAAAAGAGGGAGGAGGAGATCAATTTTTGCTGTGATTTTTGGGGGTTCTATACTTCTCTAGGGGACTCTTAATTATCCCAAATGGCTGGCCAAGATTCACTCATTTACTAGTGAATCCAATGGCTTTAAACTTAGCCACTTGTCACTCACTTAGACACTTAGGTTCACCCTACCAACTTGATATCACACACACCTGATCATTATCAAAAATTGGCAATTCATATAAAATTTCATGGTCAAATTTTCGGATTTGAGCCCCCAAATAACCCAATTTCGGTTTTGCACCTTGAAATATGAATTTTTGATCCTAATATCAGATTGTGCTGAAATTTTGTCCCGAGTGTCACTACATATATTAGAATATATGGTAAAAATTTTATCTCATTTCGACATCGTTTCACTATACTTTTAGCTTCGGCGGCCTACGCAGTCACTCTGAAACTCTAAATTCCAGAACTACCAGAATGGTTATTTTTCAGTTCCTTGGGTGTCACTACACTATTTATAGCATGTATGTTAAATTTGAAGTCAATTGGAGATCTCTAAGGCCTCCTAATGGTCAATCAAATTTTTGGTCAAACTTACGCCAAACCGTGAAATTTTCTTCTTTTGCCTTTTTGGAGATCTATTTGACCTCACTTTTTACTCAAATTGTACCATTATACTCCCTTTGATATGTACTTCCGCATTTTATATTAAACTTACACTGCCCATTGGATCCCCTGTCCCGGGGTTTCCTGGCTTGGGCATGTTTACCTATGCATTCTTTCTAAATTTCTATCTTACTCAATCTCGATGATCTTGAAACTTGATTCAAGACAACTAATCATGCTCTATAACATGTCATGCATGTCAAATGCAAGAATTGGGGTGTTACAGTACTTCCCCTGTAAATAAAATTTCGTCCTCAAAATTTACCTGAAGTAAATAGCTATGGATATTGCCTTCTTATTACATCCTCTGATTCCCATGTGGTTTCCTCTGCATTATGTTGGGTCCAAAGTACTTTGACGAGTGGTATGCATTTATTCCTGAGCTGTCTGGTTTCTTTGGCCAGAATTCTCATCGGTTCCTCATTATAAGATAGATCAGTCCGCAATTGTACTTCAGTTGGTGTGATGATGTGGGAAGGATCTGATCGGTATCTTCTCAACATGGATACGTGAAACACATCATGAATTTTTCCTAATTCTAAAGGTAGATCTGATCGGTATTGCCGAGTTTGTCACTCGATGTTTGACTTGTCAACAGGTGAAAGCCGAACACCAAGTCCCCTCCGGGTTACTGTATCCTATCACTATACCAAAATGGAAATGGGAGCGAGTAACTATGGATTTTGTAGCAGGACTACCATTGACCAGAAAACAACACGACTCCATTTGGATAATTGTAGACAGGTTCACAAAGTCTGCTCATTTCTTACCTATGAGAGTCAACTTTTCTTTGAGCAGATTGGCAACAATTTATATCAACGAGATAGTTCGACTACATGGTGTTCCCATTTCCATCATTTCAGATAGGGACCCTCGTTTTACTTCCAAATTTTGGCAGAAGTTGCAAAAAGCATTGGGAACTCTCTTGGATTATAGTACAGCATTCCATCCCCAGACAGATGGACAGTCCGAGCGAGTAATACAAATTCTAGAAGACATGTTGCGATGTTGCATCCTAGAGTTTGGGAATAATTTGGAAAAGTACCTTCCTTTAGCAGAATTCGCCTACAACAATAGCTACCAGTCCATCATCAAAATTGCACCATATAAAGCGTTGTATGGAAGGAAAACCCTAAGTGAGACAACTAAGCATTTGGCGTGAAACCCTAGTTTTCTAGGTTTGGCGTGAACTCCTCTCTCTCTCTCACAAAATTCTTTTGGCCAATTTTCACAAGGAGAAAGGATTGTTCCTCATTCTCTTGTGTTTTTGGGTAGTAATAGCAACCTAAGAGAAGTACAAAATCAAATTTTGTAGCTTTAAACCATAGCCATTACACAATACTTATTTTGAGAGCTAGCAATCTCGATTTTAAGCCGTCGGTACAATTGTGTGTGTGAACATAGAGAGGAGTGGAGTAAAAGGCTATTCCTTGGCATTGGTGGTGAAGGTCTAGGGCTAAGATATCCTCCTTGGTTGCTGGTCATCATCAAAATCAAGCTTTAAAGGCAACTAAAGTTGTAAGTTTTAAAACCCTAAAATTGCATGTTTCGTTTCTTATCATGAAATTGTATGGCATCTATGATCAAATTTTATTGTTTTTCGCTGCGTGATCTTTATTTGCATACCACAAAATGTTCCATCAGTGGTATCAGAGCCTAATCATGCTTATTTTAGTGCTTTAGATGCATGAAAAAATTAATTAAAAATCGTTATTTTGAAAACATGCAATGCTGAAATTTTCTGTTTTGAGTTTTTTGCATTGTTTTGGTGTAAAAACGATTTTAATTGATTAGATAGGTATTATAATTAATATGACATGTTAATATACTATCCTAAGATGTTCTAGGAGCTGTTAATGGTCGGATTTAATTGATAATACCTGATGGTACATGTTAATATTAAAACTAGGTGCTAGTTGGTATTTTATTTGTTAGTTTAACAACTAGTTTTAAATATTAAATGTAAAATGATTTTGGCATGTTTGTATGTGATTTTTAAAGATTAAATATCAAGTCTGGACATATTTTAAATTTGGTTTAATTCTGGTCCATGACAATTTAATTGATTAATTTTAAAATCACTTAAAACTATGACTAGTTTGTGTTTGTTACATGTTTAATCAACATTGTTTGTTTTGTTTTGATTAAAATGGTAAAAACAAATTTAGATCAGATTGGTACAGAATATTAAATCAATATTTATGACCTTATTTAAATTATTAAATTTCTCATAAAATTGATTTAAGTATTTGTGCATTTTGTGGCATCACATAAGCATTAAACAACTAGTTTTGTTGTTTGTTTGTTTTTATATGCATGTCGTATATCATATATATATGTTCTTCATGATTTTGTGTTTTAATTCATGTTGATACATATTATATTTATTTTTAATGTTTATGGATTGTATGACATAAAATTAAAAAATGGCAAAATTGGAAATTATACTAGAGTTGATTTATAGCACAAATCTAACTAGTTTGTGTTTTGGGCTTTTAAGAGAACTTATTCAATAAGAGGATTAGTCCATTGGGCTTCGGCCCAAGCCCATCACAGGGTCATCTCTTAAAGGTTCAAGTACACAATTTCCATTAATGGGCTTGGCTAAATTAATTAAAATTGGACTTTTTTTGATCCATGAATGTTATGTATATTTATTTGCTTGTTTGGTGTGATGAATGGATATGCATGTTGCATTCATGGGCCCTAGGTTTTGTAATTGATTATGGCCTACAAGCCATTATGTTTTATTGTAAAAGTTTCATTTATTTCTTAAAATAGAATATACTTGACGACTTTGTAAATCAAGACGAAGCCCACCGGAGTGTAGAAGCCAAACTCGAAGATTCTTATGTAATAGTATAAAATCTTAGTTGTAGGTATTTGGGCCCATGTTTGTCATACTTTACTTTATGCAATTATATATGCATGCTATGTATGGATGACAAAACGTATGCCATGTAAGCCATAATAAAATGAATCCCTAAAAATAGTAAGTCACAAAGTTGCCTTCCTAATTCGAAACATGTCAAGGCATTGATCATCGGTCACGTAGACTATGAGTCCTAGATGCGCCCGATTATCTTTGTGAGGCATGGGTTGTGAATGTAGGTTGGACTTAACATGGAAAGGGATGCCCGGACCTAGGCAACTAATAAATGGGTTTGTGCTATAACATCTTAAGATGTTAGCCCATTTGATCCAAGAGTCAAGTACGAGACATGATTGGAGTTTTCCTACCTAAGTAACTTAACTTGTTAGGTGTAC